>CM029017.1:183732250-184332250 GCA_016801055.1 Panax notoginseng
TCAGGTCATCTTGCTTTGTGCAAGTGTTTAAAAGAAGCCATCAAATGCTTGCATGGCCTGTATTAATTCAGAGAACGTATTAATGTGTTTGTTTGAAAGCTTTAGCCTTGACCTTGGCATATCCTCTATTCATGTCATGAATTTTCAATTTTCTTTCAGGATAATGTGAAGAATTATTGTTCTCTCAAGTAAGCAACTTAGCATTGAAGGGTACTGAGTTAGAGGATGAGTTGGTGGTGATTTTTTGTAGCCATATCTTTAATGGTCTTGACTATCTTAGTGCTAATGGTTCATGTTCAAGTAAGGTCTTGAGGATGTTATTCAAGCTTACCAAAATTATTATCTCGAACAGTAGCACAGAGAAAAAGAAGCTTAGAAAGCATAGGAATCCATCAAATGAGTCTAAGATTCATATAATAATTTTAAACAGTAAAAAAAGCATTATGATCCCATAATCCATTTCTACTAAGCAAATCTCACAAAAACAACTGCAACGCAAGTTTTACAAATAATATTGAAAGTGTGACGCCCCAAAAATTAGGTATACATCACCCATCTTGGGTCGTCAGATACATATTACAGAATACAAATACAACTTAATAATACAACTGTCGTGTACAATACGTAAAATATAAACTGTGAGTTTGAATACAAATATTATCTTCTAGAGAGTATTCATACTCAAAAGGAGTCCTCATTACATTTATTACACACCATTACATAGAATAGTGAGGACTACTAACTAATACTATCATTCGGACCATCACTCCGTTCCCCGACTTGCCCCAGCTACGTTCTCATTTCCTGAAGAGAACAGTGAAAGAAAGGGTGAGCTCAACTAGCCCAGTAAGAAATATTATGACTAAGATAATGCAGAATAAATTATCATTAGCCTTCAACAATGTTAAACTGATAAAATATAATAGACATCAAGTTTAACTGTAGCGGAACAAGCAATCCATTAAAAGAGTCAAGTAGAAAATAAACTCTACTATCTTTTATGATTTAAAAGATTTTCAACACTGTGATCGCTGAGACTCAGCTTAATAAAATAATCCACATCATCGAATCACCCCTGCACTACGGCCAAGGATATTCGTATATTCATTAATGGTCATGATCATGCCAACAACTGTCCATCAATGCACTACGGGCCAATGAGGACTTTTACCACATCATTTGTAACATTACGGTCATGATTATACCGAATAATCCCTGGTCATAATCATACCAAGTCCATCTATGCACTACAGGCCACAGATGACTTTCAACATTTTATAAACATGAGGATGATGACAATGATATAAGAATTCAATAAAACAAGTTCAAGAATTAATTTATCCAAGAATTAACAACGTCCAAATTGTCAACATGATACTGCTTTGTGGAGTAAAATTCAAGAATGCTTAGAAGAATATTTTCATGAAAAGATACTGGATGAAACGCAATTATCAAGGATATTCCACAAATTTCATGGAGTATAGAAGTCAAAACTTAACCAACTGAGTACAATAAAGAATGGAATAACAAAAGAAATCACCATGCATGCGATAGACCGCACAGACAGGTTATTCCAACAGAATAATAAATAATGGAACCAGGTCCGGCGTAAACGCACAGACAGGATATTCCGACAGAATAATAAATAATGGAACCAGGTCCGGTGTAAAACACACAGACAGGATATTCCGACAGAATAATAAATAATGGAACCAGGTCCGGTGTAAAACACACAGACAGGATGTTCCAACAGAATAATAATAAAAACGGAACCAGGTCCGGTGTAAAACACACAGACAGGATGTTCCAACAGAATAATAATAAAAACGAAACCAGGTCCGGTGTAAAACACACAGACAGGATGTTCCAACAGAATAATAGAAGAATGTCACCAAGTATAGGGTAGACCGCGTATACAGGTATGTCAGGGTATCCACTTTAACAGTTATTCCAACAGAATAATAAGAATGGAATAACAAAAGTTCTCTTCATGAATAAGAAAGAATAACACCCCTTACCGTTTTAAAGAAGAGCTGAAATAAGGAAGTAGTTAAGTAGCAGAATACTCTTCTTCTTCTATCTCTTATAGTTTCTCTCTCTAGAGTTCAGTGAATTCGTAAGAAATAATGAAGGAATGAGCTGCTATTTATAGAAAAATAGAATGCATAGTAACTAATCCATGAACGGTCCAGATTGATTACTTTAATCTGACGGTCCATATTTAAAGAAAAATCTTTAAATAAAATATAATATATTCTATTTATAGAATAACTTTAATAAAGTATTTTGTTTTATATAAAAAGATGTTTCTGTTTTATTACGTTAATAATACGAATAAAACAAAACGTCATTATCGCTAAATAATTCATATTATTAACTGACAATAATTGAATCAAACTGAGTGACTTCTCACATAAGCATTAATAATCAATACCGTGTGCTACTATGCAACCACACGTATTACTGTACTTTTACTACCGAGTAGTTCAACAGTAACAATGGTAAAATTTCGCCGTTATTTTTAATAAAATATTTTTGTCGTTTTCTCAATCCGACAATAATTCCGTTGTGGGGTCCACCAATGATTGTGTCGTTGTACGAATATTCCCTGTTAAAACGAATATTCCCCGACCAATCGAATATTATATAACAACTTGCGTACTTTGCAAAATTTATAAATATTACCCACAACTATAACATTATATCAAATTAACTCCATAATATTCAAAAATGATATTTATAGAAAATTCATCTTTATTTATAAAAGTTGGGGTCTTACAACCTCCCCTTCTTATGAAATTTCGCCCTCGAAATTAGGGTACGTACCTGGTATGTCGAAGAGGTAAGGATACCTTGATTTCATTTCAGATTCTAACTCCCAAGTCATTTCCTCAACATCGTGGTTTCTCCACAAAACTTTGACTTGAGGTATAACCTTGGAGCGTAGAATATGTTCCTTCTTATCCAAGATTTGAACAGGAACTTCTTCATACGTCAAATCCTCCGCTATTTCGTCCGGTTCTAACTCAATAATGTGGTTCGGGTCTTCCACATATTTGCGTAACATGGATATGTGAAAAACGTTATGAACACGAGACATACTTGGCGGTAAAGCGAGTCTATAAGCCACAGTTCCTACTCGATCGAGGATTAAAAATGGACCGATGAATCGAGGATTGAGCTTTCCTCTCTTTCCAAATCTCGTAACTCCTTTCCATGGAGCAACACGTAAGAACACATGATCTCCTACATCAAATTCCACGTCCTTTCGATGAAGATCAGCATAACTCTTTTGTCGATCTTGTGAGGTTTTTATACGTTGTCGGATCGTTTGAATCTTTTCTGTAGTCATACGTACCAACTCCGGTCCCAACAACGTTGCTTCACCCACCTCATCCCAGCATACTGGAGAACGACATTTTCTTCCATACAATGCTTCGAATGGAGCCATGCCAATACTTGCTTGATAACTGTTGTTGTAGGAAAACTCCACCAATGGTAAGAACTTGTCCCAACTTCCCTTGAAGTCAAAGACACAGAGTCTTAATAGATCTTCAAGAGTTTGAATAGTCCTCTCTGATTGTCCGTCCGTCTGAGGATGATATGCTGAACTAAATCGTAACTCCGTGCCCATAGCTTTTTGTAAACTAACCCAAAATCGTGAAGTGAATCTTGGGTCTCGATCAGAAACTATGGATACTGGCATACCATGCAGTCTTACAATCTCGTTTATGTACATACGAGCAAGACGTTCAAGTGTATAAGTTTCTCGTATCGGTAAGAAATGAGCAGACTTGGTCAATCTATCAACAATGACCCAAATCGCATCAATACCTTGAGAAACCCTAGGAAGACCGGTAACGAAATCCATGGTAATGTGCTCCCACTTCCATTCTGGAATTTCAAGTGGTTGCAATGGACCTTTTGGTACTTGATGCTCCGCTTTGACTCGTTGACAAGTTAGACACCTTGAGATAAACAACGCTATCTCTCTCTTCATATTGCTCCACCAAAATGTATGACGAAGATCATGATACATTTTGGTACTTCCAGGATGGATTGCAAACGGTGTGTTGTGCGCCTCCATCATGATTTCATACTTTAAATCAGGGTTGTTAGGAACACAAAGTCTGGAGTTGACTCGAAGTATTCCTTCTTCATCGATTCTTGCTTCCGGCATAGCACCTTCTTGCACTTTCTTCCTCATACGCATCAGCTCCAGGTCTGTAGCTTGAGCAGCTTTAACTTTATCGATTAAAGTCGGTTCTACTCGTATATTCGCCATCATCACATGGGTCCCTGGAGTCTTTAACTCTATCTCCATCCTTTGCAAATCACACAAAATGGGTTTTGTGTTGACAATATCGCACTCGTACTTGCATATGATCTTCTACTCAATGCGTCAGCTACCACGTTCGCTTTTCCAGGATGGTATTGAATGGTATGATCATAATCTTTCAACAGTTCAAGCCAACGTCGTTGTCGCATGTTGAGTTCCTTTTGAGTGAAGAAATATTTGAGGCTTTTATGATCCGTAAAGATCTCCACCTTCTCCCCATACAAGTAATGCCTCCAAATTTTAAGTGCAAAGACAACAGCTGCCAACTCTAGATCATGAGTAGGATAATTCCTCTCATATTCCTTGAGTTGTCTTGATGCATAGGCTATGACTTTTCCATGTTGCATGAGAACGCATCCCAACCCTTTGCTCGAAGCATCACTGTAGATGACAAATCCCTCCGAGCCAGATGGTATTGTTAGAACAGGTGCTGAAATGAGTCTCCTCTTGAGTTCTTGAAAACTCTGCTCACATTCTTCGCTCCAACCGAACTTTGTATCTTTCCGAGTCAGCTGAGTTAATGGAGTAGCGATTCGAGAAAATCCTTCCACGAATCTCCGATAATAACCAGCTAAACCGAGAAAGCTACGTACTTCGGTTACTGATTTAGGTTGCTCCCAGCTTTGAATAGCTTCAATCTTTGCCGGGTCAACAGATATTCCACGACTTGATACTACGTGCCCAAGGAATGCTACCTCTTCCAGCCAGAACTCGCATTTCTTCAACTTGGCATAAAGTTTGTATTCACGAAGCTTTTGGAGTACCAGCCTCAAGTGTTGCTCATGATCTTCACGGCTTTTGGAATAAACAAGGATGTCATCGATAAAGACGACCACAAAGTGATCCAAATATTCCTTTAAATATACCCATTCAGCATGACTGAATATCCCAGAGTTCGAAGATGATATTCGATCTTTTGAAAAGAATTGTGCTCCTTGCAACTGGTCAAACAGGTCATCAATACGTGGCAATGGGTACCTATTTTTGATGGTGACATGATTCAACTCCCGATAATCAATACAAAGTCGCATACTCCCATCTTTCTTCTTCACGAACAGAACAGGAGCACCCCAAGGAGAAGTACTAGGACGAATAAAACCAATGTCTAACAATTCCTGCAGTTGGGTCTTTAACTCCTGAAGTTCAATAGGAGCCATTCGATATGGGGCTTTGGAAATGGGTTTTGTACCGGGTTCAAGGTCGATACAAAATTCAATTTCACGCTCTGGGGGTAGGCCAGGAAGTTCTTCGGGAAATACGTCAGGAAATTTATTAACAACAGAAATATCATTCAAAGCTGACGTATTTTTGTTTAGATCTGTGACATGAGCTAAGAAAGCTTGACATCCGTTTTTCAATAAACGAATAGCTTTATGGCTTGAGATGACAGCGATTGATTTTAATGGTTTGGTTGCTTGAATTCGCATAATAGGTCGATTAGGAATATGAAAGCTAACAACCTTACGAAAATAATCAATTTTTGCATGATGAGTAGTTAACCAATCAATCCCTAGAATCACGTCAAATGCAAGTATTTTTAATGAAATAAGATCGACAGGTAATGTGTGGGTACCAACTTGAACCAAACAAGACTTATAAACCGTGGATGTAATGAAGGTTTCTCCCAATGGAGTTTCAACTGCTAAGTCAAAGTCTAATTTCTCCGGAATCAAATTTAATCGATGAGCGCAAGTAGGAGAAATAAAAGAATGGTAGAACCGGTATCAAATAAAGTATAGACTTCGTTAGAGTTTATGATAAGCTTACCCGTGATGACCTCATTCGGGTTCCTTGCGTTCTGGGAGGTCACAACAAACGCTCTCCCTTGCACAACCGGTTTTGACTTTTCTGGGACGGCCTTTGGTGCCTCCATCCTAGCTGAATTTGTCTTCGGTAAACGACAAAATCGGGCTAAATGACCTTCTCTTCCACAATTATAACATGCTTTGGACGGCATCGCGCAGTTTGGACTGATGTGCCCCTCCCCTCCGCATTTGAAACATATGATAGGTGGTCGTTCTCCTTCCTTAACGACAGGTGCTGGTGCTGACGTCTTTCCATCATTGTTGAATCTCCTCTTCTTGAAATGCCCATTCTTATTGTTTTGGCCCTGATTACCACCGAAGTGGTTACCATTTCTGGCCTGTTGATTCCCTCCACGCTTGTTGTCACCGCTTCGATGACTGCTCTCACTGGTATTATCATTTTGCCGGCTGCTCTCTTTTGGTTGCGTTGTCTCGTTATCGCGCTCCACCAACTGAGCCCTATTTACAACATCTGAATACAAACACAGTTTATGAGAAACAAGATGTTGACGTATCTCCGGCTTCAAACCTCTTAAAAACATCCGCGTCATTCTTTCTTCATTATCCACCAGGTGGGACGCAAACCGGGATAACTCCGCAAATTTTGCCTCGTACTGCGACACGGTCATATTATTCTGCTCCAATTTGATGAACTCCACCTCCTTCATGTGACGAATACTCTCGGGAAAGTATTTGTCGTTAAACAGCTCTTGGAACTTCTCCCAAGACATCTTCAGTGCGGCAGGTTGAGTACGCTTTATCGATTCCCACCAGTAATCTGCCTCTCCTCGCAACATAAAGGCGGCAAAGGGAACCTTTTGCTCCTCGGAGCAACCCAAGACATCAAATATCTTGGTGATCTGCTTTATCCATGTTTCAGCTACAAGTGGTTTGGGTTCTCCCTTAAACTCCGGTGGTCCCAGCTCCTTAAACTGTTTAGCGGTGACCGCCTGAGAGTTTCCCGTATTTCCACCTACGTTGTGGACAGGAGCCGCTTTCACCTGTTGTTGCATGAATTGCATAAAACCTCTGAACATTCCATCATTCATCATCTGGTCAGTGTTGTTGTTTGCATGAGGATTGTCACCTTCCTGATGAACATTATCCTGATTATTGATATGTGGTGAATCAATAGTCGCCTGTGCTCCATTGCTATTCTCAACATTCTCAGATGTCATTTTCAGATACTGCCACAAAATAAAAGTTAATTGATATGTCATATATTATCCTTATATTATGACCGACCAATTAAATACCATGCAAATAAACTTAGGTAGGTCATACTAGCGAAGGAATTCCCCGTCTCTCCCCTCCTAGTTCTATTCTCACATCTTAGCCAGGGATCATATCCCTAAGCTCTGATACCAACTGTGACGCCCCCAAAATTAGGTATACATCACCCATCTTGGGTCGTCAGATACATATTACAGAATACAAATACAACTTAATAATACAACTGTCGTGTACAATACGACAATATAAACTGTGAGTTTGAATACAAATATTATCTTCTAGAGAGTATTCATACTCAAAAGGAGTCCTCATTACATTTATTTACACACCATTACATAGAATAGTGAGGACTACTAACTAATACTATCATTCGGACCATCACTCCGTTCCCCGACTTGCCCCAGCTACGTTCTCATTTCCTGAAGAGAACAGTGAAAGAAAGGGTGAGCTCAACTAGCCCAGTAAGAAATATTATGACTAAGATAATGCAAATAAATTATCATTAGCCTTCAACAATGTTAAACTGATAAAATATAATAGACATCAAGTTTAACTGTAGCGGAACAAGCAATCCATTAAAAGAGTCAAGTAGAAAATAAACTCTACTATCTTTTATGATTTAAAAGATTTTCCAACACTTTGATCGCTGAGACTCAGCTTAATAAAATAATCCACATCATCGAATCACCCCTGCACTACGGCCAAGGATATTCGTATATTCATTAATGGTCATGATCATGCCAACAACTGTCCATCAATGCACTACGGGCCAATGAGGACTTTTACCACATCATTTGTAACATTACGGTCATGATTATACCGAATAATCCCTGGTCATAATCATACCAAGTCCATCTATGCACTACAGGCCACAGATGACTTTCAACATTTTATAAACATGAGGATGATGACAATGATATAAGAATTCAATAAAACAAGTTCAAGAATTAATTTATCCAAGAATTAACAACGTCCAAATTGTCAACATGATACTGCTTTGTGGAGTAAAATTCAAGAATACTTAGAAGAATATTTTCATGAAAAGATACTGGATGAACCGCAATTATCAAGGATATTCCACAAATTTCATGGAGTATAGAAGTCAAAACTTAACCAACTGAGTACAATAAAGAATGGAATAACAAAAGAAATCACCATGCATGCGATAGACCGCACAGACAGGTTATTCCAACAGAATAATAAATAATGGAACCAGGTCCGGCGTAAACGCACAGACAGGATATTCGGACAGAATAATAAATAATGGAACCAGGTCCGGTGTAAAACACACAGACAGGATATTCCGACAGAATAATAAATAATGGAACCAGGTCCGGTGTAAAACACACAGACAGGATGTTACAACAGAATAATAATAAAACGGAACCAGGTCCGGTGTAAAACACACAGACAGGATGTTCCAACAGAATAATAATAAAAACGGAACCAGGTCCGGTGTAAAACACACAGACAGGATGTTCCAACAGAATAGTAATAAAAACGGAACCAGGTCCGGTGTAAACACACACAGACAGGATGTTCCAACAGAATAATAAGAATGTCACCAAGTATAGGGTAACCGCGTATACAGGTCATGTATAGGGTATGCCACTTTTACAGGTATTCCAACAGAATAATAAAGAATGGAATAACAAAATTCTCTTCATGAATAAGAAAGAATAACACCCTTACCGTTTTAAAGAAGAGCTGAAGTAAGGAAGTAGTTAAGTAGCAGAATACTCTTCTTCTCTCTCTCTATAGTTCTCTCTATAGTTTCTCTCTCTAGAGTTCAGTGAATTCGTAAGAAATAATGAAGGAATGAGCTGCTATTTATAGAAAAATAGAATGCATAGTAACTAATCCATGAACGGTCCAGATTGATTACTTTAATCTGACGGTCCATATTTAAAGAAAAATCTTTTAAATAAAATATAATATATTCTATTTATAGAATAACTTTAATAAAGTATTTTGTTTTATATAAAAAGATGTTTCTGTTTTATTACGTTAATAATACGAATAAAACAAAACGTCATTATCGCTAAATAATTCATATTATTAACTGACAATAATAGAATCAAACTGAGTGACTTCTCACATAAGCATTAATAATCAATACCGTGTGCTACTATGCAACCACACGTATTACTGTACTTTTACTACCGAGTAGTTCAACAGTAACAATGGTAAAATTTCCGCCGTTATTTTTAATAAAATATTTTTGTCGTTTTCTCAATCCGACAATAATTCCGTTGTGGGGTCCACCAATGATTGTGTCGTTGTACGAATATTCCCTGTTAAAACGAATATTCCCCGACCAATCGAATATTATATAACAACTTGCGTACTTTGCAAAATTTATAAATATTACCCACAACTATAACATTATATCAAATTAACTCCATAATATTCAAAAATGATATTTATAAAAAATTCATCTTTATTTATAAAAGTTGGGGTCTTACAGAAAGTGAAAGAGAGGTTTAGAGGGCTAAATAGAGAATGTTATTCACATGCGAGTAGGCTATATAGTGACACTGATATCTATTTGTAGCTCTGCTCTTTCATTGAGTTTCATGAATGAGCATCTAATAGAAAAGATTTACAGGAGAGAGTTCTATTCTCATTAGCAACAACACATTAAAATTGGCTGATGGTTCACATGTTTTGAACCTTCTGTCAACATTGCAATGTTTTAGTCATGCCCCCATCTAAAGTTACTTCCTGAAAATAGAACATGAGCTACAGTTGGTTCTGCATGAAAAATGAAGGCTTAGTAAATGCAAGGTTTTAATGGTCGATCGAATGGAAATCTTCAAATCATGTCTTCATTAAGTAGGTGAAACTTACAGACCGAACAATTTGATGTAGTCTTGAGATCACATCGGATATCCAAAATCCTCTCTAACCACATTACAGATTTCAGCATGATCCAACATTAAGCACTTGAGCTTAGAATTTGACACAAATGGGATAATCTACTAACCACGTTACAGATTTTTATCAGTTCGTCAGAATATAAATATGGATATGAACTTGCTTCTTTTTCTAATATACCTCTTCAGAATTTTCTGGTTATCATTGTGTCAAATTTTTACTATTAGAGAGACCAAGAGAGTTGATTGGTCAATAACAAGATTTTAATAATTTGTTTCTTCTTCTTCCAACTATAGCATAAGAAAAGTTTGCAGAGACACGTTGCTTTTCATTAAATGAGATTTCCCCAAGCAAGAAAGGTACATTTACACCACAAAAAGGTAGTATAAGTATAGCTAAAAATGTAGTTGTAGATGTTTTATTTATATTGAGATAACCACGACACACTCATTTCTCAACCACTTGTGTGCATCATCATGATTTTTTCATGATTAAATCCTACTCATTATGCAGCTTAAATCCTACTTCCATGTGTGCATTATCATGATTTTTTTCTCCAGCAAAATTTTAGCTCCATCATAATTTTTGCAAAAGAAGTTTTCCGCAAAATTCATACACTAGCAGAAGTTTTCAGCAAAATTCATACACCAGCAGATTTCTTACTCCAGCAGAATTTTAACTTTAATATAAGAACACAATGATCAAGACAGTAGATTGAAGAGAATGCATCCACCAGAATGAAACAAAATTAAGCAACATTCTTAAAACCAAATTAAGCAGTCTTAATAACATTTTCAACATAAAAACACCAACATTAAGCACTTGAGCTAGTCTGTAGTACCAAAATTAAGAAGCCCTTGGCAACTTCATATAAAAGGCCTCTGACTTGAAACTGGAAACCACTTGAGCTAGTCTGTAGAACAAAGTGAGAACCAATTAAATCAACCAACACCTATTTAAGGACAATTACAGATATTAGTATACCAAAATTCAAGTCATACCTGCATCAAATGGACTTAGATAATTCATAACTTCTTGTACCAATTTAGAATCGCATTTTATTTGAGTCGGTAGGCTGCCCTCTCTTTCCAACAATGCTTTTTTGATATGTGGTATCTTGTACTTGTTCGAACCTTTTGCCTTCATTATTTCTATCATACACAATTGTAATGACAAAAATATACGGTTAGACTTCAATGTAGGATAATCGTTGAATGCCTTCATCACAACATTTACCAGCTCATCAATATTTTTAATAGGCTCTTTCTGTTTTAATGATTGAATGGCGTGGAAAAATTCGAGATCCAAAACATTCAAATATGGAGAATTTGCAGGTTGACACATCAAACAAATATTAAACCCATCCTGTGCAGCAGCTTGACAAAATTCCTCATCATTCAAAGCAATATGAGTTCTTGCATTGTCTTGCTGAATAAATATAGGATATCTCGAGTCCTCTCTTGGCCATTTTTCCTTAATGGCAGGTAGTACTTTTTCAATCATATATAAGATCTTATAACTTCTCTTGTTACTGAAGTTATAGGTTTTGTCTCTAATGTCCCGGCAGCTCTATTGACACTCCTCCTCCTAGCCGGCTCTTGTGTAACCAAAGGAAATACGCCAATTTTTCCATAGAAAAGTTCACTTCCTTGAGCATCAAACCTTGGACGTGCTATGGCAACCAAAAACATCATTTTTCTGATAAAATTTTTGCTTTTACAAATGCAATACAGATCTTCTTCGTCGTGTGCCAAGTAGAATTTCTCATTTTGCTTTGTCATGTAGAACCACTTCTCATCAATGTGAATGATATTATACATCCCCATAAAAATAGGATCATGTGGTATGCTTCTTTGTTCAAGCATTGATTTGCAAAATCGCAGCCGAGATCTCATATTGTCTTCCTTAAGAAAAGGCTTTATCGCATTGGAATGTCGTCGAATCTCTCCTTCTTGTAGACGTCTAAACAATGTACTCTTTTTCATGTTCATCGAATGAGATAAAGACCAGATAGTCGTACGTAGATGCAAAGGAATTTCACGTAATCGATCCAAATCAACATGAATTCGCTTACGACCGCAATTCTTTGTCCTCCTATGAGAAACATCAACATATGCATCATTGGTTTCTGCTTGTTTCCAAATACGTTAAATTGTGCGAATACCAATTGAAAAAAATGATGCCACCAATTGAGTCGTCCCCTTTTTTAGTTTTCCATCGACACTCTTTTGGAGTAGCATATCATATATAGCTCTACGTTCATCGTTTGATAAATTTTTGTTCTTTCTCTTGTTATTTTGTTCTAGTTGCAATTCGATATCTGCAACATAGCATTAAGACACAAATTAGTCATAATAATCCATAAGTTAAAAATCTATGCTAAAACAGAATTTGAAATCTGAAGTTAAAATCTATGCTAAAACAGAATTTGAAATCTGAAGTCAGGCATTATAACGTCCATATGGAACACATCCATAAGTTAAAATCTCATTAAAAACATGTCAAGAGAGCCATTTTTTAACCCGTTTAATTCAACTATCATAATCATTCTTGTAATAATACTATCTTTTGTGAGACTGGATGAACACATTATTGCAAATACATATCATCAGAATTCTCTCAACAATTGTAGAATTTTTATGTGTTTAATAAGTAATCAAAGATATGAGCTCACTATGACCAAGATGAAATAATCCAAGAAATTATCAATCCAATAAAAAGAAAAACATACCCATGTCAGAATCATCTTCTAGAACTGGTTCGTTGTTTAGGTCCAATAGAAAGTTCAAATTTGTTAAAGGTACATCAATTGGTTGAAAATTCAGACTGAAATTATGATCAAGAATCGCATCATCTTCATCTACATCATCGTTAATATCCGGTAATCGACCTTGTGCATCCCCTGTATATCTCTAACATCAATCAATTCAACGTTTAAATCTATTTCACCCAAGGGAATTCGACCTTTATGTCTCGGACTCATATCACTTGCCCCAAACCAAGAACCAATCTATTCAATTTGAGAGAATGACAACCTTCAATTTGAGAGAATTTGGTTGCTAGAAAAATGACTTTGTCGTTTGGAATTTGGTTACAGGTTTCTTATTTGTTGTGTAGTTCATGTGGTTGGGGATGAATTTGATTGTTTTTCAAACTCTGTCTCCTAATGCCTCCTTGCTATGACTAGGAAGCCAATTGTTCATCTCCATGGATTCTTAAGTGAGTAGCAGAAGTCTTCACCAAATACGGAAAAAAAATTGACGTCTTCAAGCTTCCTAAGTGAGTAGCAGAAGTCAAGTAATTGACGTCTTCAAGCTTCTCTCTCTATGCTGGTATCAACAATTAGAGCGAAAAAAAAAAGAATGAAGCAAAAATTTAGCGGCAAAATAATTTTGGATGAGCCACTGGCATTCCATCTTCTTCCTTGTTTCTATCAACAATTATGGCACAAACAGAACTGATAAGATTTTAATGTGGTGGAGTAATTAATTCTTGCCTGGTTAATTCATTTATCAAGGGCAAAAGAGTCATGTTTAATATTTCTTAATTATTACAAAAAAATTTTAAACGTTAGATATAATGAGATGGAGGGAGTATTATATATATATATCTAGTCCGGATCTTAAGCTCACCCCTTATCCAACTCAACCGAGCTCACCCCCTTTAGCGACGGACCCGACGACGGTTCGGTCATACAACCGTCGTCTATACTTTTAGCGACGAACAACATATAGCGTCGCTAAAAGTATAGACTACGGTTGTATGACCGAACCGTCGCCGGTCCGTCGCTAAAGTGGGGTGAGCTCGGATGAGTTGAATAAGGGTGTGCTTAAGATCCGGACCGTATATATATATAGTATACATGTATTATATATATATATATATATATATATATATATATATATATATACATACATGTATGCACGGTTTATATATATAATATAGAGCAAGGATCAAGTGCATATCCCTTATCTTACTCAATCGTGCTCACCCCCTTTTGGCGACGGTTTTAGTCATACAACCGCCGTCTATACTTTTAGCGACGGACAACATATAGCGTCGCTAAAAGTATAAATGACGGTTGAGTAAGATAAGGGGTATGCACTTGATTCGGACCGTATATAAGACATATATGTAATGATTATATATATATATATATATATATATATATATATATATATATATATATATATATATATACATAATACGAATTTTATATATAAATATATAAAACTTATATAATATATATAAATATAAGCAATAAAATAATTTTGCCCAATTTTAAAATAACTTAAAATAATTTTTGAAATCTTTAAATAAAATTAATTTGAGAATAAATAGAAAATGCTCACATGTCAAAAAAAATTTAATCAAAATCTCCATCTTCTTTTCAAATTCGGTCAAACAAGCATTTGATGATCAACATATGATTTTTGTCCCAAAATGCATGACCCAATTCATTTCCAGCACATTAGCAAGCATTGTCTCAATATAAGTGACCCATTTATTTTAACACTTTAAAAAATCAAGATCAAGAAAATCAATTAAATAAGATTTAAAAAATATTTTTGATCAAAATAAATAAGATAAATAAAACAATTAAAATAAAAAATCCTATGGAGAGGATTCTACCCTTTTAATTAATTTATTTACTAATTATTGTTATCAACAAAATAAAACTAAAAGTTAGAGACCTAACATGAATAAAAATAATATCTCTTACCTTAGTAGGAGAGTAAATCTGACTGGTATCTCGAAAATATTTTTGAGAAAAACTTGCACTATTTGCTACACTCAAAGTTTCCTTATAATCAAAAGAAATACGTAGAAGAAGAATTCTCTGATTCTGGTGTGCTTTTCATTTCTTAACTAAACATCCTATTTATAGGAGAACGGCAGGGCACTATTTAAGAAAATCACGGATGCACAGGAAAAAAAATCACGGGCGAAGAATTCGATGAATTCGCGCAATTTTTTGATTTTTACTATTCATCACTATGCAATAAAATATTCTAATAAAACAAAAACTTTATATAAAATATAATATATTTTATTTATAATCTAATAAAATAAATAACTTTATATATAATATAAAAAGTATTATGCTTTATATAAAAAGTTTTCTGTTTTATTACTATTATAATAATAATAAAACAAAACTGAGATAACTTTCTACCGACGGTTTTGAAAATGAGTAAGTGGGGGTCCATGTAATAAGCCAAACTTATAACAAATACTTCATGATAAATCCCTCTATTTATATCAAAAAATTGAATAATTATTTATCACAAATCACTTATCTTCAATCAACACATTTTTAATCTTTCAACAATTATTCATCATTAATATTATAACTCACAATATTAACAATGAGATCATTCCCAGGAAAGAGGGGGCTTTCCGATAAGAATTTCTCCTTATTAGCGCGCATTTAAATAACCTAACTCCTTTCCTTGACAGAACTTTATAGACATTGTCAATAATGCAAATAATAATATGAATAACTATGTTGTCTCATTTATTGATTTAATAATATAAAATATTGTATAGCTGATACTGCGACACTAATTGAATCAATAATACGAGATACTATGCAGTAACTACTGTGGCAATTATTAAATGAACTTAGTAACTTCTTACGTAAGCATCAATAATCAAAGATAATGTACAATACCGTGTGCTACTGTGCAACCACGAGTATTACTGTTCTTTTATCACCGGTATTTCAACAGTTTAACGGTAAAAGTCTTGTCATTATTTTTATAAAAAGGTTATTTCTGTCGCTTTTTATATCCGACAGTCAATTCCGTTGTGGGGTCCACCAATGATTGTGTCGTCGTACGAATATTCCCCAAAAAGAATATTCTCCAACCAAACGAATATTTTATGACAACTTACTTCCTTTGTAAAATTTATAAATATCACCCACAACTATAACATTATATCAAATCAACACTTTATTATTCAAAATAATAATTAGAGAAATTAAATCTTTATATTATTTATAATAAGTTGGGGTCTTACAGTAGATCATCGATCATTCTAGATCGGAAGAGCTCCTTAGATATATGATATCTGCGAGTCCTACTTTTCTTGCCATCAACTTCTTGATGTATAAGATTATTAGTAAGAGCATTCATAGTTTCAGCTGAAGCTCGTTACTCATGAATGCAAGTATGATGCATTGAGCCAACTGTGCAGCATGCATTATGTCACTTTCTAAAAGTAGCAATCTCTTTTCTCAGAGGCATTATCTGTAACCATTGCAGGGATAAGCGTATTTAAGGACATAAGATGGTTTTTCAGCCTTGAAAACTATTCTCAAATTTCTTAACTAATCTGTTTAATTCGGTCCGATTAAATTAGCATCTAATATGCTCCGCAGTGATAGTAATTTAGACTTTGTAAAATTCTGTAAATGAATTTGTAATTTAACAATATTTTGGCATATACTCATTTTATTAATTACCAAAATAAATTAGTCTTTATTTAAATTGGTATCTCCCACTGATCTTCATCAAACTATATTACCCTCAATATATAGTTCGAAAAAATTAATTAAAGATTTGCTAGTGAGAATAATGATCTAATTTCAAATGTATATAGTCTTGTGTGTGCACAATAAACTATATATAAATAAATAGGTAGACAACTCTTGTCAATTAAATCAGCATATAACTTCTTATATTTTGCCTTTTAGATCATAATGGTCAAGTGTGTGCACATTTGAACTAAAATAATCTAAGTTAAATCCAACCTAACACTTCCATATATTCAAAAGAAAACACTGTTCTTGTGGTGACACAACTAAACAACATTGTTCAATCTATTTATAATCATTAAATGTAATAAAGCAACATCATAAATATTAAATACTTGTCTTGTATGTGCACAACAAACTTATATTAAATATTCAATACTCTATCACTTTACCATGCTAGAAGGTGACATTCGATATTCCACATATCTTTGAACGTTACAATTTAATATAATTAATTTAATTGAGGGTTTTGTTATTAATTTTTCTTATCTTGTTTAGCGCGCGCGCGCACACACACACACACACAGATATATATATATATATATATATATATATATATATATATATATATATAATATATACGCGTCATATTAATTAACATGCGAAGCATGGTGTATAATATATAATATACATATAGTATAAGAATGCACATATAGAATACTATATTCTACCCAGATTGATTATGAACTTTATTCTACTTTGGTTCACTAGAGCCACCAAGTAAATCAAAAGGTCAAACCTAGGGTACAAGAACTAAATTTAAATATAATTATTGCATTTAAACTAAGGCTCCATTACAAATGGGTCTTCAAGTGCTCCTTACTCCTTTGTCTCTAATTCTTCAAAATTAATTCTAACTATTCATATTACAAAACTATTTACAATAAATTAAAATCTTGATCAGCAGCCAATGGAAAGTATATAGGAGAGAGATAGAAATTAAATCAAGAAAAATTAGAAAATACAAGGTACGCAGACTCCATTTAATAAAACTCAATTATTCATGCATCCAACTGAAATAAAATTCAATCACATTGGTCAATAGTTATAATCAATTCTATTTAATATCATACACATCATTATATGCATCAATAAATAACATTCATCTCATGAATAATAAATTCATTCTATATATGCAACGATATCAATTTAATGGACAATTAAAAGTTTACTAGAAATCCAATGTTGAAACAAAATAAATTCCTTTATTTTAATTAAAATTTAAATCATAATAAACTTCTTTATTTTATTTTATCCAATTTTGAATAAAATAATTTTTTTATTTTTGAGCAATATTCCAAATCAAAATAAATTCCTCTATTTTAATTAACAAGGAATCTAATTTCAAGTACAAAATAAACTCCTTTATTTTTCACTTAAAATTACTGAAAAAATAAAATATGTTGAATCTTATTCCTTATCAAAATAAACATCTATATTTTTAAGAAAATATGAAATCCTATTCCATATGAATAAACTCCTTTATTCTAAGAAACATGAAATCTTATTTCATATATGAATAAACTCTTTTATTCAAGCAAACGTGGAATCCAATTCCAAGTTAATATAAAACTATTATTTTTAATCATATTTCAATTCAAAATAAACCTTTTATGTTAATTGAAATAAATAAAAATAAAATAAAATAAATTCAAATTCTAGTGTTGAACGCGGTCGCGCCCAGAATGAACTAGGATACGACGCGACCGCGCTGCAACCCCAGAAACGTTTTCTGGGTTAGGACGGCGCAGCTGTGGATTAAATTTATTCTGACCTCGAGCGTTCAATACTATCTAAGTTTAGCCTTGCATCAAAATTAGATGCAATATTGACTAAAATGCGGATAATTAAATGTTTTCTTCTTTTTTCCTGCGTTCCCCGAATCGCAACCTTTATGATCCCCTGTACTAGCAAAGTAAGTGAACTATGAAAGTTAAAATACCAATGCTTATCATCTTTATATATTGCAGTTCTACCTGTATAATTCTACATACAAACAATCACAACAATACATTCTTATTTCAAAGTAAACATTCTCTTTTTATTGAATATATCAATCTGTACACAACTGTTGATTTACACTATTCAACAACTATCAGTTTCTAAATTAAAGAAAGTCGCATATCGTCCAATCCTCATCATCTGGATAACAAGTAATATCTTAGCATGTCATTAACCTGCAAAAAGTTTATTTTTGTAAAATTGAGCTCGACAAATCTAATAATTTTCATGCATCATATTGCTAGCACATATGCTCATACTCAGTTCATACTTAAAGTAGGCATGCATTATAATCTTGAACAAATGATTTAGCATATCATATATCATGTCAAGACTGAGTTCCAAAACTCAATCTATTTTAGTCATAAGTTTACCTTCATACTTCAACGAGCATAGTAGATAAATCATAAAAACATGTTAAGTTCCTATAGCAAATAAGAACTAAAAGATTTACCTTGGTTAGCACTTATCATTACATGTTCATCAACCGTCCACGACAAATTACATTTCCATTTGCCACAACCTATATATTACAAGTCGGTTATAACATGATCATCAATCCCATTCGAAATTTCAATTCATCTGAGACTTATTAATATTAATATTTCTAGATTAACTTAGTACTCATTTCTTTTAAAAATTAAAGACGGCCACACCAACTGTTTGTAACAATTCCACATTGAGTAAAAAGCTAGTTAGGTTATAATTGAGAATTAACGGCCTACATTTGAGGGTTGCACTTGTATTTTCTCAGCTACCCATCAAACTATTTAGAATATTCAAGTAGGGAATTGGGTGGTTTTTCACACTTCTGGTGAGTATGAAAGGTATCATACTTACAATTCTAGTCATTTAGTGGGAATATCATGCTTGATATTTTCTAGTAGAATGTCAGCCATGAATTGTTTTCAAAGCTAATAAATTATAACTAAGTATGGGTAGCATCATATTTCAAGCAAAGAAATGGGCAGTACCATACATAACTTTAAACTTCAGCATAACCTGTAATGCTCAGCATACTCCACCACCAACGACTAGGTGATGACAAGCAATTTTCTTAATAAAGAAGTGATCTGCCCAAGATATTATACCAAGTATAAAGGGAATATTTCCACTAATGGGATGAATTAGCTCATGAAAGTGCAGCAATAAATGGAGGGAATTCACGTAATGGTCAACAACATATTTGATCATTTAACAAACTATTTGGCACAATTATTATTCCCATGATTCCCTCCACATAGTTACAGTTTTTTATCCAATTCCTAGGGCCGGCCCTGGGCATAGGCCCAAGAGGCATGGGCCTAGAGCCTCAAAAATTTTGAAGCCCCAATTTTTTTTTTAATATGTATATGATCATCGGCCATCGCACTTCTCCTGCTGGCTGCTGCTGTGCTGCATATGATCATCGGCCATCGCACTGACTGAGACGCACACACATCTGACATCTATTGAGTATTGACTATCATCTCTTCTTCATCCGGTCCAATTCTCAGAATAATTTTGTTTTACTAGGTAACTAATTTCTCCATTCTTTCTTACTTTTAATACTTTTGTTCCATAAGATTGGTTCTTGCTGCTCAGTTGCTCCAATTGAAATTGTATACAGTAAAACCCTAAGTCCCTAATATAGTAATATGTTTTCTGAAAGCTTGTGCATCTGGAAGAATGGTTATTAAGTTTGCATAATTGGTAAACCGTAAACCCCTAATAGACCTGCTATGGAAAAGTTTTTTTTTTTTTTTATCATTTGTTGTTCTTGAAGAAGTGACTTTTTTTTAAATGTAAGCCCCCCAAATTTTATCTTCGCCTATAGCCTTGAAAATGTCAGGGCCGGCCCTGCCAATTCCAATTTTCAATTCTCATAAATTCATTTCTAAACCCACTTGGACTTACCCAAACCATTTGAATTACTTCATATAATATATATATATATATATATATATATATATATATATATATATATATATATATATATATGGAGGTTTCTTTGTTAACAACCTTAATCAAAAAAAAAAATTTAATGCATGACAGCCTCTAAGAGACTATTTTACAAACACTTTATGTGCGTCCCTTTTTAAAACAGATCTCATACATGAATTTAACTAAAACTTTCCTTCCTTATCACTCCATATGTCCTGCATAAACCTCCTTAAACTAATTCACATCCCAATCACAAACCAAGTATAACAATAATGAAACATAAGCAATAACTATACAATTTTCTAAACAAAATAATTATGATCATTGTTGTTACCTTGCACCAATTATAGTTCGCTGAAATTTACTTTAATGATCAACTTATACACTCCCTTTTTGCTACTACAGCTATTTGAATTCCATTCCCACCCCAGTTTACAAGCTTACTTCTTGGCTCTCTTCCTTTGCTTTAGCCGAAACTCAAGAGGAAGTAATGGAAGTTCGATAATAGAAAGAGAAGGAAGATATGGAAAGGAGCAAACAGGGTTAAAAGAAACTAAGAATAGTTTTTTTTTCTCTAACCCCCTAGCCCTGCTTTACCAAGTAATTGCTTAGTTTTTATTATACTAGCATTAATATTACACAGCTCATGCTTAGAATCCCAATATTAATTTAGAGCTTGACACCTCCAGCTTATGATCTATTAGTGGAGGTTTAATGTACTTATCTCATGCCACCTCCTGCTTCCCATGAAACTCAGCATTCCAAAACTTGGCAACACTCACCCTTTTACAACTCACGCTTGATTTATTTCAAAAGGTTTAAAATACCCTTCGTACTTATTGCATAGAAAATTATTCATATTAAATATTATATAATATCAAAAATATTTTTTTTATAAAAATAAAAATTATACATTAAATAAAATAATTTATTTAATGTAATAAAATTACTTTATATTAAAATCATTTATTCTCGTAATTTATTTTAATACATTCTTTTCAATGCATTCACAATATTTTGTATTACTTAAATTTAATATTCTAAGCTCACCATATTAAAATAAATATTTAAATCATTTTAATATGTGCTCATTCCTTTTTCTTCTAAATAAATTGTTTTTCACAATTTATCATTAATCAAAATATATAATAATATATTCGTTAAATTCCTTTTTCTTTCTTATAAATTATTTTCAACAATTTCATTTACATATAATAATATATTTATTATTATCCCATCGTGCAGCACAATTCCATTTATAAAATCAAATATCACATAATAAGAATTTAATTAATTCAATTCTTATTTTAATAATTTCTTAAAAATTCAATTCGTAACAGCAGCCGCGCTCCAAAATGAGTTACGCGCCATGTAGCAAAATCAAAAAATTTAATACAATCGCATACCATACATACATGGAATCATCAAGACCGATAATTAGCACAAAATTAGGCTCTAATACCATTGTTAGATTTGTATATAGCGCAATCATGCAATCAAATTACATAAAAGATGCGGAATCTCGATAAAATAGGAATTTAAAATTTTCATACAAACTATCACCATTATCATGTTTTGTGCTCAATTACCAATCATTAGAAAAGAGATGGAGATCAGATTCATACACTTGTAGAAACGAGCTTCCTTAAGTACGAGTTCACCTCCAATTCTTTTTACGTTCTCCTTGAATTCACGGGTTGGATTCCTACATTTGATTAACGTAAACCACCCAAGTGTTTGGCTTCTAAAGGTGATCCACTAAGGAAAAATAAATATTCAAGAAAATGGGTGGTTGGCAAAACCTTAACTCTATCTTTATAGAATATGTCAGTACTCTCTCAACTCTTGGAAGTATCTTTAACCCTAAATCAAAATAATACTCCTCTTATTTATAGATGTAGGTGTGAGCAAGGAAATAGTACCTTGCTAGGGTTAAGGTTGGCTGAGGAGGAGAGAAATCCACGAAAAGTACGGAATTGATTGATTGATTGAAGAGGAGAGAAGAACAGGTGAGCGATTACTCCAACGATACATGACAAAACTCTTAGAATCCGAGAACCATGTTAGGGTAGCAAGGATTCAGAGAGCCTTCTTGAGTCTTCAAGTTGAGAGAGAATCTCCAAGTCTTTCAAAAGGTCTAAGAGTCCAAAGTGAGGTCCCCTTCCCAATGGAGTGGAAAGGGGTATTTATAGAGTTTTCTAGATAGTGGTCATGTTCTAGGCACATGATCTCGGAGAAATTTCAATTTTACCTTTAGTTATCAAAGTAATGCCCAGATCGTCCTGCCCTTCTAGCCACTAATCCAATCCCTCAATCAATTCTCAAAATGAGTCGCCTCCACGTGTCTTCTGCCTCGGGACACGTGAAAGATTCTCTCAGGTCTTGCCTCTTTATTTCAGCTCTTCCGTCTTTTCATTTGATCATAATGCGAACCTTATTTTGTGCATTTAATTCAATTAGGTCAAGTGAACCCTAATTTGTACTTGGACCCACATTTGCCCACTGCACGAGGGTTACGTCTTTGGAGTGACGATCGTGCAAAATACTTTAACTTCGTGAATCATGCTTCAAATTTCTAAAGAATTCGCGGAGCTCGATCTTGCAAGTCCTAAAAACAGAGAATCTTTGGAGAAGGGACCCTTAGGAGAGCTCTCCCAAGATATCTTGAAAATCTTCCGCAAATCCTGCTCAATCTTTGTTTCCTAAATAATATATATATATATATATATATATATATATATATATATATATATATATATATATATATATATATATTACTAAGTAAATAAAATCTTATTTTATTTTGAAAAATAAAATAAAATCTTTCTTTATATAAAATCAAATCATTTATATTATTTTTGGAAATAAAATCAAATCATTTCTATTTAGGAATAAAATATTTGTTTGTATAATATATATTTATTAGTTTATATATATATATATATATATATATATATATATATATATATATATATATATATATATATATATATATAGTCTGGATCTTAAGCTCACCCCTTATCCAACTCACCCGAACTCACCCTCTTTTAGCGACGGATTCGACGACGATTTGATCATACAACCGTCGTCTATACTTTTAGCGACGGACAACATATAGCGTCGCTAAAAGTATAGGCGACGGTTGTATGATCGAACCGTCGCAGGGTCCTTCACTAAAGGGGAATGAGCTCGGATGAGTTGAATAAGGGGTGAACTTAAGATCCGGACCTTATATATATATATATATATATATATATATATATATACACCGACTAGTGATTGATGGTAATAAAAAAGTTAACTATGTTTCATATTTGACCCATAAATTGAGGCTCTGAAAATATATAACTATATCCCTCCTCTTCAGCTTATTAGAGATATTTTAACAGGGGATGCCCTAATCTCTAATTTTCAGTGGAGTATCAATCTTTTTAGAATAAGTCTAGCCAGACAGGAAATTGGGACCGGAAAATTGGACCGGTCCAATTTTTTTTTTATTGTGACTTTCAAAAAATGTATAGTATTTATTTTAACAGGAATTTTTACAAAATATAGTGTTTTAGGTATAATTTGGATACATATACAAATACAGGGTTATACAGTCTGTATAACCATGTATTTGTATATGTATCCAAATTACACCTAAAACACTATATTTTGTAAAAATTGCTGTTGGAATAAATACTATACATTTTTTGAAAGTCACAATAAAAAAAAAATAAAAAAATTGGACCGATCCAATTTTTCGGTCCCAATTTCCTGTCCGCATAGCACTACGCATCTTTTTATGGAGCGGCGGAGCGCAACTATAACCCACTGACATTCAGGTGCAAGACAGGTAATTGATTAGCTTTGTTCTCTTCCATCGTCAAAAGGGTAAGACTCACGTTGCTTTTAATATAATATATATATATATATATATATATATATATATATATATATATATATATATATTTTCTTACACCTTTTCACGTGAATAACAATCAGGTTCATGTTTATATGCATGACCTGATTTTCATGGAAGGTATTTCAGAATTTATGGGATTTTGTGATGTTTGTTCAAACAAAGTCTAATTGTGGTTTAAAGACTTTCATGATAAGCTTTTACAAAATCCAACCCCTAGTAGTTTAATCTGATAAACCCAAATAATATTAGTGGATAATGTTGGTTTTTCGTTTGCTTAATTTTTCTTGATTGTTTCATCGATTTCTCTTTTCAGGCGATTGTAGTGTTTCTTTTCCGGGCCATTTCACCTTAACAGGATCTTGACTCGGATATTTTTAAAGAAAAGACAATACCGCAACGAGGAAACTTCTATTTCGGATCATTTCACCTTAACAAGGATCTTGACTCAGATATCGTCAAAGAAAAAAGCAACACCGCAAGGAGGAGACATCTATTCCGGGCCATTTCACCTTAACAAGGATCTTGGCTCGGATATTCTCAAAGAAAAGAGGCAGCACCGCCAGGAGGAAGCATCTATCCTGGGCCATTTCACCTTAACAAGGATCTTGGCTCGGATATTTTCAAAGAAAAAAACAACACCGCAAGGAGGAAGAATTTATTCCGGGCCATTTCACCTTAACAATTAAGGATCTTGGCTCGGATATTCCGACGAAGTAGCATTTATTCCAATCAGTTGATTCAACGAGCAAGAAGAAGTTAAATGTAAGAGGGGAGAGCTCCTTAGGTGGCTAAACCCTATGAGCCAACCCCTAGGGGGCCAACCTGTAACGCCCCCAAAATAGGTTCAATCCAACCACCCTATTCTGAGTCGCCAAAAACATGGTACAGAAAATAACTACAACTTTATTACTACAATTGTTGTGCAAAATACAACAACACATATGCTGTGAGTTTTGATACAAATATATACCAACTGTGACTCTCATCCCAACCTTGGATAACACGTCACAATGGCACCTTACATAAAGGTATAGTCAAAAACTGTTTTAGAAATTAGAATATTTGGGAAGTGCTCAAGGAAACATTCGTACATGGGAGGCCATGCGTCTAAGTTATGATAGATATCATATGCCCACAGAATTATTCTTGGTTGACCCAGTAGACCCCAAAGAAAAATGAGAAGATTACTATCATATTCTTTCCAATGGTGAGTCTTCTCTTGACATATCATTATCTCCACTTCCTCAAATTGAGAATTATACTTCAACTAAATACCAAGATTATATAGGTAGTGCTCGTAGATATACTCAGCAAGTGGATGTGCACAATCCTGTCTTATGATGACACGAGGTTGTATGTCATTAGACATCTTGTATGATAGTGGCAAAACACCCTTCCAAAGTTGAATTCACCTCACCTATTTAGGGAGAACCTCAATAGCTATAGACCACCGTTCTATTCTCCTGTTATCCTCTGCTCGACCCAGCTACACTCTTATTACCTGAAAGGAATTGTGAAGCAAAAGGGTGAGCACAACTAGGCCAGTAAAGAATATCATGACTAAAGATAATTAAATTATCAATAGCCATCGTCAGAAATAAATCAGAGATTTAGAACATATGGTAGATGATAAAAATTTTCAACCATAGTTGCAGCGGAACGAGCAATCTATTAGAAGAGTCAAATAGACCATAAAGTCTATTATCTTCTCCATGTTAAAAATTCACCAATAATGTTTTATCCCTGTAACATCAATCAATAGTTTTGGTCCACAATCATATGAATAACTCATAATCATATTTGTGGTTCCAAATTCCTTTTCTCATCCAGAACGAAGATAATTTTCATCACCTGTCTTTACCTGAAACATCAAAGATCATGGTTATACCAAATCACAGTTCATGTTCATAATCATACTAATAAATCCATCTTTGCACTACGGGCCAAAGATATTCATTAACATGTCATCTTTGCATTACGGGCCAAAGATATTCAATAACAGGTCATTTTTGCGTTACGGGCCAAAGATATTCACCAATAATTTATCTTTGCACTACAGGCCAAAGATATTTAACAAGTCATCTTTACACTACGGGCCAAAGATATTCATATCTCAAAGAAATATATAATCATTTTAAAATTTATATAAGCAATAATTATAACCATGTTGATCAATTCACCTTTACACTTAAGCTAAAGATAATCGTTTATAAATCCAATGGTCATGATCATACCAGTCAACAATTCATCTTTGCACTACTGGCCAAAGAGAACCCATAGTCACGATCATACCAATAATCTACCCATCTTTACACTTAAGTCAAAGAGAACTATCATCACCGAAATTATAAAAATGTTATATATGATAATAAAAACAATATGGTCAACAACTGCATTTAATTTTAAGAATAAGATTCATAAATCAATGATTTCATAACACCTTAATCCAAATGTTATAAATCACTTAATAATCTCATAATCTAATATTATTAATATTACCACAATATCTTAATCATTTCTTAAACTTATAAACAATTTATTTTAATTGTTTATACTTTACTAATTAATGTATTTAATCATTCTAAAATGTCAAGCTCATAAGATTTCATCACCAATAACCAAAACCCTCATCAAAAATCTGCATATACCTTATATAGGATTCTTAAGCCATAAAATCCTACTTTTCAAATTTCTTACTTCACATAACATATTTAATTCATTTACTCATAACTAGACCATTTTCATAAAAAATATCAAATCCATTCCAAAAATATTTCTTTTCTGAGATTAAGCATAATACAATCACATATTGAACATATATTTTTCTTAGAATTTTTAAAATTCATTTACTATTTTTCATATGGCCAAAATTGCCGAATATTTAAATATTTATCATAAATTGTACTTTTGTGCAAAACTTCTGAAATTTACACGGTATACTTCTGTTATATACATGTACTCTCAATAAAAATTTCATCAATTTTGGAGTTAACCATAAGGAGTTATAAGCGTTTACTTTTAAAATAGTCTTTTATCATAAAATCCATAACTCTTAATCTATATATCCAAAAATCGCCATTTTTGGACACAATCAACAAAACTCATCAAATTATCATTTCAAATTTTTTTAAAATTTTTGAAGGTCTGAAAAATTACAAAACATGAAAAACATAATAACCCTTAAAATCTCTTACAATCCCTTACCTCAAAAGAGCAGTACTTCTGATTGGAATAACGCTGAAGGGAACTTGCACCGTATATCAACACTCAAAGTCTTAAAATACTCACAAAAATACGCTTGATAATATAGAGAGAGAAAGAGAGAAAACATTAGTTTTTGGTGTGATTTTCAATTCTAACCTAAGCACCCTATTTATAGAAAAATGCTTAGAACACCAAATCAGAAAATTTAATAAAATATTAATATATATTTTATAAATTCCTTCGCACACCTAAGTCATCTGATTTCAGCCATTAACATGTGCAAATGGTGCCCACAAAATGTAAAAAAATGTTTTTGTTAATATAATTATTTAAAACTTCCAAAAATCAATTATTCTGGAACTTCGAAACTTCAATAATTCATAATAAATAGCCCTTTTATCAGAAAAATTCAAACCACATGTCTTTTTCATAGAAAATTTCATTATCTACAACTTTACAGAAGAAAGTTTTTCTAAATTCCAAACACAAATTGACCGAAATCCACAAACGGACGATTTTACATGCTATAATCAAATTTCAGTCAAGAAATGGGATCCACCGACACACAAAACATGTGTTAATCATTTAATACAACAAAAATACTCTTTCTCCTCATATACTCATATATCCCACATTTATTATAAAAATATCACCATTATTATATTATTAAAATATAATAATATATTTAAATGAATTATTTTATTAAAAAAAGATAAAATATTAATTTTCAACAATTGTCACATTAAAAATTTTCTCCATCTATATCCACATAAAATTAATATTTTTCTCATCATATAAATCAATAATTAATTATTCACAAATAATATTACAGAATCACAATACTGACAACCAAGCAGTTCCCAGGAAAGAGGGGACTTTCTAATAAGGATCTCTCCTTACTGGCGCGCAATTAGGTGACCAAACCTCTCCTTAGACAGAACTTTCTAGACATTGCCAATAATGTTATCTAATAATATTATTCAGATAATATGAATTATTGCTCCGATAATGAAAAATACTGTGTAATGATAATTATTGAACAACAATAATATAAAATATCAACGTAGCAATTATTGAATCAATAAAATAAAATATTGAACAGTAATTATTATAACAATTATTGAGTAGTGCCTTCTTACGTAAGAATCAATAATTCAAAAATACTGTGCAATACTGTGTGCTACTGTACAACAACGGGTATTCCAACAGTATTAACGGTAACGATTACGCCGTTATTTATAAAAATTCAAATTTATCATTTTCTTCATTAGACAGTTATTCCGTTATGGGGCTCATAAAAGACTGCGCCGTCGTACGAATATTCCCCTACAGGAAAAATATTTCACGACCAAACGAATATTTCTCGACAATAATGAATATTTTATAACCACTTGCTTATTTAAAATATTTACATATATCACCTTTAACTTTAAACTTTTATCAATTTAACCATTTACTGAATAGTAATTATAAAAAAAATTGAATAATTTTATTTCATAAAATTCGGGGTCTTACAATCTCCCCTCCTTATGAAATTTCGTCCCCGAAATTTACGTGTAAGACCCCAACTTATTAATGAATAAATTCAAAATCTCTTTAATTATTATTGTGAATAATAAGGTGTCAATTTGATATAATATTTTGGTTATGGGAGAAATGTACAAATTTTGCAAAATAAACAAGTGGTTATAAAATACTCATTGTTGTCGGGGAATATTCGTTTGGTCGTGGAATATTCTTTCTATCAGAAAATATTCGTACGACGGCGCAGCTATTTGTGGACCCCATAAATGAAAATGGTCGGATGAAGATAACGACAAAATTGAATTTTTATAAATAATGGCGTAGTTGTTACCGTTATACTGTTGGAATACCCGGTGGGTAAAATAAAGTAATACGCGTTGTTGCACAGTAGCACACGATTTTGCACAATATTTTTGAATTATTGATCCTTACGTAAGAAGACACTACTCAATAATTGTTACAGTAGTTACTGTTTAATATTTTATTTTATTGATTCAATAATTGCTACGTTGATATTTTATATTATTATTGTTTCAATAATTGTTACTGCACAGTATTTTCCATTATCAGATCAATAATTCATATTATTTGAATAATATTATTAGATAGCATTATTGGCAATGTCTAGAAAGTTTTGTCTAAGGAGAGGTTTGGTCATCTAATTACGCGCCAATAAGGAGAAATCTTTATTGGAAAGCCCCCTCTTTCCTGGAAACGGCTTGGTTGTCATAATTGTGATTCTGTAATATTATTTGTGAATAATTAATTATTGATTTATATGATAAGGAAATATTTATTTTTATGTGGATATAATTGATGGATATATTTATTTTATGTGAAGGAATTAATGTTGAGGTGTTTTTGTCGGAATGGAGGAATTAAACATTAAATCACTGTTCTTGAGATATATTGCGTGAGTTATAATTTTTAATCTGACCGTTGGATCGTTGTGATTTTTGGATATGTTATACATATATAAGTTGAGTATATGTCCACAAATTTTGAACGGTTAAAAATGAACGTATGATTTGTTATGAATTTTAAGAGGTGACTGATTCGGAAATTAGGTTTATAAATAATTTTGGTGAAAAATTCTAGAATTGAGTGGGCCCCACTTGTGGTTGGTGAAGAAATGTGTTGAATTTTATTTCAAATGTAGTGGGTGACAATAGTAGCAGGTAAAGCCATCAGGTTGTAGGTCAAGTCTCCTTCGGCGTGCTAACATTTTTCTATAAATAGAGGGCTAAGTTAGAATTAAAAATCACACCAGAATTCATAAGTTTTCTCTCTTTCTCTCTCTATATTCTCGAGCGTATTTTGTGAGTATTTTAATATTTTGAGAGTTGCTATTCAGTGCAAGTTTTTGTTAGCACTATATCCGAAATTCAGTCAGAAGTACGGTTATTCTAAGGTAAGGGATGTTATTTTCTTCGTAAATGAAATTATTTCTTTCAATATCATGCCGAAATATTGGTTTGAACTTTTTATCAAATTTGGAACTTTTTGTGTCGGGGTTACTATTCACGTATACGACACTATTCATGTATACGACACTATTCACGAATACGGCACTATTCACCAAAAAATGAAATTTTCTTCTTTTTATCCAGGATGGCTATTATGGTTACTATCTTTGATTGTATCCATGTTTTGATCATTATTTTTGAATTCTGCTTCGAAATTGGTTAATTCGGAGTATTATTGAACTTGGATAAACTGTAATACGAATCCCTAATATTTGTTCTTCTATCTCACTGGGTTCGTTTTCTTTAAGATATTTTTTATCATCCTCAGTCCTAAATGATGATATTACTGAATATCTTTGGTCTGTAGTGCAAAGATGAATGATTACCTGATGAATATCTTTGGCCTGTAGTGCAAAGATGAATGATTACCTGATAAATATCTTTAGCCCGTAGTGTAAAGATGAACAGGTGTTGAGATGAACATGACCAACTGAGTATTATTCTTGAATTTTACTCCACAAAGTAGTATCATGTTGACAATTTATACCAAAGGAGGGAAGGATCAAGAAGGATACAAAATAAGCACGTCTGTCAACGGTTTACAAAGGATAAAAGCCACAACGCCATAACAAGGCTAAAGGCAAAGTCCTAAACGCGACTTGGGTGACGTTCCACTTATTCAAGTATCAAACTTAAACTTGTCTCATTTAATAAAATGACATAGATAATTTAAAGACATATTAAATATATATTAACAGATAAATTGCTACATATATGGTCTCATGAAGTTACTGTTGATTTGGGGTTCTACCCAAAACTATAAGCCTGCAGGTTTCTTCCTGTATGGCTTCTTTAGTTAAACCAATTAACTGTTCAGTTTTATCAAACTGTTCTAGGAAATAAGAACGATTATATTGATTAGTAGCAGTTTGGTATGCGGTTTTATAACGATTACTGTTATCTATATGATAATCTAAAAGTTCAAGTATAGAAACATAATAATTAATGGAGGCAATAATTAAAACTTACAGTGGAGCTCTGCAGATCTTTAAACTTCAAACTTTTATATATATATATATATATCAAATATTTTACAAAGAGAGAGGGAGAGTACAAAGAAAATGGAAAGAAAAGTTCTAAAAGAAGTTCTGCCTCAACAAAGGGTGAGGTATCCCTATTTATACAAGTGAGAAGATAAGAAAGGATCGTGCGTGTCCTTGTCAGTGGAGTCGATCAGTGATTCTTATCTTTCCTTCTTTAAGTCTCAGCCGTAGAAGGTGGAAGGCGTGAGACAGCTTGTTGGTTGAGTGGAGCATTATTGAGGACAGCTGGCGTCGTTTACTGGTAATGGATAGCAGTTGGCTTTACTTTCTGGAAAGTGAAGATACTGTTTCTGTCATTTTCTGATTATTAGAGGACAGCTTTATGCTTTTCCTTTTCCTTTCTTGTCCTGTTCCAATTTTTCAGAAATAATGGAGGTGAGAGAATCCTAAAAGTCTCTCATTGTAGGCTCCGGTTCTTGACTTTCGATTGTCATCCTGTTCGGATTCTTCATCGCTAGCTGTCTTCATAGAAACATCATCCGGGACTAAGGATTGTAAGAATTGAGTCTTCATATAATCCATAGTTTTAACAATTAATTCTGTTTCAGTGAGATTAGGAAACTTTTGCTTTAAATCTGCCTGAATTTTAACAAAAGGATTAACTGGTACTGGTGAAGGAAGGCTTTGCGGGATAACATCAAGGCATGCCTGGGTGTGATTCTTTATTGTTTTAAGGAGTTCTGGTAAAGTTGGATTAAGACCTTTATCCCACCATTTGGTAAAGAATATCATTTTGAGACGGGGAATTTTATTCTGGTAATCGCACCGGAAATCCCATTTCCAAATCCAAGAGATACTGAAACGGATTATAAAGTGGGTAAATAATTTAGACATGGATAAATCTCTATTTACTGGTATATGGGAATAGACAACTTGTCATTCCTTGAATGCTGTTTGAATTGATTCTGGTAAGATTTCAATGGTGACACCAATCTTGTCCCACCAAACGAAAAACTAGTTGGGAATTTCAATTTTAAGGACATCAGGACAAACTCGGATGAACCAAGTATGGTCGTGGATAGGATTCTGGTAATAAAAAACTTTGGTAAAGGAATCAATATAATCCCAATAACTGTAACGGGTTTCTGTTGCATGACTGGATTCAATAATACGGGTGGTATGAGGATTGATACCCCAATTGGCAAGAGGCATGATGCTCTTGACCGTTGTTTTACTGTATTGAATCAGGCTGGTGGATTTGTTAGGATCATGAAGCGTATGCTTAATGTCCATAGATGCTGTTTCAATGATAATTTGTTCATAAACATAGCGGTACTGATTAAAACGGGGAGGAGACTGTTGAGTCGTTAAATAACGTCTCTTTATCTCCCATGAATCTTTCATCCATTTTTCATCATTTTGTTCAATGAATAATACTGTTTCATCCACATTTACGTTTGGGATATAATGTTCTGGTAATAGAAGAACATCTTTTACTGTAGGTTGGCTAGAAGAAGCCGAAGAGTTGCTGGTCTGAGAATTCAGAGTAGAAAATTCTGTATAGTACAGATTAGCTCTGCCTCGGCCTCTTTGACCGTGGCCACGGCTTCTACTGGTCATTTCTGCAAGTATTCTCTGGTTAGAAAATCCGGTAAAGAATTCTGTTTTCCTTTGATATACTCAATATCAAAGTCAAATACTGATAAAATACTTTTGCCAAGTGGCAAATATCTGTTTAGAAGCTAGATTTTGAACATCCTTTTTAAATATCTGTTTTGCAGCTGAGCAATCAACTCGAATTAAAAAGTGCTGATTTAAAAGATCATCTTGAAATTTTAAAACACATTTAACAATGGAAAGACATTCTTTCTTTATGGTAGGATAATTCAAAGAAGGTCATTTCCAAACTCCTAAAGTAAAACGGATAAGATCTTCTTTTTTACTGTTAGGATTAAATTGCTTATAATACCACCATATCTCGTATTAGAAGCATCAGTTTGAACAATCTTCTTCCATTCAGGATTGGGTAAAGAAAGGCAAGGTAGCTGTTTAACTCTAGTTTTAATCTTTTGGACTGCATCAGTATGTTCAATAGTCCAAGGCAAAGGGTTTTTTCGTAACCTGGTGTACAATATAGCAGCATCCTGGGAAAGATTAGGGTAATAGTCTCTAATATAATTTATACTTCCCAAAAATCTTTGCAGTTGATTAATATCTTTAATTTCATCCGAAAATTTAGATGCAAATTCAATACATCTATCAATTGGAATAATAGTTCCATTAAAAATATTATGTCCAAGGAATCTGATTTTCGTTTGGAAAAGTTTTATTTTTGGAGCAGAAACAACCAAACCATTTTTTATGATAACATTTTTAAAAATGTTTAAATGCTTAATATGATGTTTAATGGATGAAGAGAAAATTAAGACATCATCAATATAACAGATAATAAATTCAGTAAAGGGATTAAAAATATCATTCATGATATGTTGAAATTCAGAAGGCCCGTTTTTGACACCAAATGGAAGAACAATCCATTCATAATGGCCAAAAGGTACTGTAAAAGCAATTTTATAAGTATCCTGTTCTCTGATTTGTATTTGCCAAAATCCTGATTTCATATCAAATTTAGAGAAAACAGTGGCATCATGAAGTCTGTCAAGAAGGTCCTTCATATTGGGAATTGGATATCTGATCCATTGTAGGGCTTCATTCAGTGGTTTATAATTAATAACAAGACGGGGAGTTCCTCGTTCAATTTCAGAATTTTTATTGACATAAAAAGCTGTACAACTCCAAGGGAAAGTACTGGGTTTTATCAGCTTTTTCTGTTGAAGGGACTCAATTTCAGTTTTGCAAAGGAGTAAATAATCCTTCTTCATTTGACTGGGTCGAGATTTGGTAGGAATATTTTTCTCATTGAAATTAGGAATATAAGGGAGAGAAATAATATGTTCCTTCCTATTCCAAAAAGCATTCGGGACATCGCTACAGATTTCTGTTTGAAGAGTTTTGTGGATTAATTTTATTTTTCCCTGTAAGGAAGGCTGTAAAATTTTTTGTTCTGTAGAAAGAAACTTTATTTACTTTTGGATGAAAATTATCTGTTTTTCTTTTGAATAAATCATGTGCTTGACTTGATTTAATTCTTTTGTATAAGGTTCTGTTATAAATTCAAAAATAATATGTCTGTTATTTAGAGTAGTCTGAATACCTAAAGTATCAATTTTTGAAATAGGCATTAAAAGACACAAAAAGGGGGTGCCTAAGATGATACTTTAATTCATATTACGGATAAGGACAAAAGAAGTAGGTAAACATAAACCTTGATTACAGATTAAAGCTTCAGGAATTTTATATTTAATATTCATAGTATTACCACTTGCACTGGTTAAAGATTGAGTGGTTTTCTGGAAGTATTTGGTATAGATTAATCCTTCCTGGATACAGTTCATATCAGAACCACTATCAACAAGGGCAATGGCGTCTTTAATATTAAAATCCTGTTTGATGACAAGAGTAATTCTAATATACCATTTTTGAAAAATCACTTGATTCATAAGCATTAAATACTATTCAGAAGACTCTGGTTTATCAGAAGATTCTATATGATTATCCTGTTTATTGTTTAGCTGTTGTTTGATACTATTTAAATCGTGGAAGATGATAGTATTAGTACTTTGTAATTGTTTTATCTCAGATTTTAAAATATTAATTTCAGTTTTAAGATCCTGAATAGTAGAAGGGTTTTCAGCAGCAGAAACATCTTTTATGCGTCTCATAACTTCACACGCATACTATACTGATCAATAGGAAGAATTTCTTCAGTTTTTTGATTTTTATAACAGATCTCTAAAAATTTTAATTTAATTTCGGGATCTTTAATATTGTCAGCTAAGTCAAGGAGAGATTTCTGAGTGTTAGTTAAAACATTGATTCTGGGTCCCCCAACATCTAAACCATTCATCTCAACGATGGCTTTCCAATAATCAGCTTCAGCACTTGTGCTACAGTTAGTGCACATTCGACACTTATCATTATCAGAATTAGAATTAGATTCAGAATAAATTTCAGCAAGATCATTATCTGAGCTTAACTCAGAACTACTAGTTATTAAGCAATTAATAATCTACTATTGAATATCCTCATCAAGGGACATCTCATTAAGCTTTTATTTTAATTTGGATTTGCATTTATTAGCAAAATGTCCTGTTTTTCCGCATTTATAACATTCAATTTTAGATTTATCTTTTTTCTTACTGCTCTTCCTTTTCTTTGTAGGTTTTTCAGGGGTTTTGTTATTAGAAGAAGATTTTTTAGAAAAGTGTTTCCGATAAGGTCTAGAGGTTTTAGATCTGTGCTGTTTTTTAGTTTTGTGAGGATATTGTAATTTTGTATCATAAGAGAACTGATCACAGAATTCTCCTATCTCATGTTTTTTAGTAAGATTCTGTTTTTTCATTAATTATTGGAGTTTCATATCATTACATAAAGATAAACCTTCTTCAATAATTACTGCAATGAGATGACCATAGGAATACTGGTCATAAGGGATACTCATACGGTCATGCTTATCTCTAAGCTTTTTTCGGACTTCTTCAGCAAAGAAAGTAGGAAGGCCATCAATAAACTTGGTTTTCCAATGTTCACTGTTAGCGTCTGATCTCTGCATGACTTTCATCAAAAAGACATCTTTGTACCATCTAAAATGGGTTAAAGAAGGGCATCGAAGGTTCTGTAGGAACTCACGGCTTCTGTCAGTGTTCATCTGACCAGGTCCAACAAAATGATGAAGGATTGCTTGAACAAGAGTGTAACAAGCATCTTCTCTTCTTGTAAGAAGACCTTATAGTCCAACTGCTAGTGATATGAATTTTGAATGTTAATGGATTTTTCTCCCAAGTAAAATTCGTCAATGCTTAAAAGATTAGCAGATATTAAGACTAAGTATTATACTTATCTGAACAAGAATCAATGTATTTTATCATTTGTTAAATGGTATTATGATTTCTTGTTAAAGTCAGAATTTTATACTGAATGTCAACTAAATGTTTTAACTGGAATTCAAAAGGACTGGATCACCACTAATGGTAATATTATCCAATCCATTCATCCTCCTCCTAAGTCCCTTGAACTTAGTCCAGTAAATGATAACTTAAAACCTTTGGTCATCAATCCGTATGTTGATATATCTGAAATACTCCATCAACAAGAAGAGGTTAAAATAAAAGATATTTTACCCTTGTCCAAACAGAATAATTATACTAATTTATTTCTTCAAACTGTAGGAAAACAGTTAACCAGAATTGAAGAACAAATTTATAATATTAATGAAAACTGTCAAATTGCTCCTCACAAGCTTGATCTTCAACCTGTAACCATAAAACCGCCATTAGAAGTCAGTAATTTTAAAATGAAATCTTCCAAATCTGACAATAAGTTTATTGATAATCTTTTGAACAAAATGAAAGATTTAAAACTCACAACTGCACCTATTTCTTCTTCTCAAATTAATGTTATTTCTGGTAGTGATACAGATAACCCTGAGGTTATCTCTCCTAGTCATTTGTTAGAAATTCAGAATAACTTTTAGGATATGCAGAATATTAATAAAACTACTTATAGTTAGAAACCTGTAAATCGTATGGCTTTAACCGGACCTAGTAGGTATTATTATCCTAGACCTACTCCCCAAGATATTCTGTACGAAGAAGACTTTCTTCATACTCAGAAATCTTACCATGGAAAAACCATTTATGAATGGAATATAGATGATAAGACAGAATATCAAATCTTTGAAACCATCCATCATATCATGATGTATGCAACTGTCTGTAAACAGAATGATAATACAGACCACTAGATCTGTCGTTTCTTAGTTAATGGATTTACCGGCATCCTTAAAGGATGGTGGGATAATGCACTTATTGCAATCCAAAGAACCGAAATTCTTCAATCCTACAAAGAAGAATTTGATCCTATTACCAGTCTTCTTACAAGAAGAGAAGATGCTTGTTACACTCTTGTTCAAGCAATCCTTCATCATTTTGTTGGACCTGGTCAGATGAACACTGACAGAAGCCGTGAGCTCCTACAGAACCTTCGATGCCCTTCTTTAACCCATTTTAGATGGTACAAAGATGTCTTTTTGATGAAAGTCATGCAGAGATCAGACGCTAACAGTGAACATTGGAAAGCCAAGTTTATTGATGGCCTTCCTACTTTGTTTGCTGAAAAAGTCCGAAAGAAGCTTAGAGATAAGCATGACCGTATGAGTATCCCTTATGACCAGTATTCCTATGGTCATCTCATTTCAGTAATTATTGAAGAAGGTTTATCTTTATGTAATGATATGAAACTCCAACAATTAATGAAAAAACAGAATCTTACTAAAAAACATGAGATAGGAGAATTCTGTGATCAGTTCTCTTATGATACAAAATTACAATATCCTCACAAAACTAAAAAACAGCACAGATCTAAAACCTCTAGACCTTATCGGAAACACTCTTCTAAAAAATCTTCTTCTAATAACAAAACCCTGAAAAACCTACAAAGAAGAGGAAGAGCAGTAAGAAAAAAGATAAATCTAAAATTGAATGTTATAAATGGGGAAAAACAGGACATTTTGCTAATAAATGCAAATCCAAATTAAAACAAAAGCTTAATGAGATGTCCCTTGATGAGGATATTCAACAGCAGATTATTAATTGCTTAATAACCAGTAGTTCTGAGTCAAGCTCAGATAATGATCTTGTCGAAATTTATTCTGAATCTAATTCTAATTCTGATAATGATCAGTGTCGAATGTGCACTAACTATAACACAAGTGCTGAAGTTGATTATTGGAAAGCCATCGTTGAGATGAATGGTTTAGAAGTTCGGGGACCTAGCATCAATGTTTTAACTAACACTCAGAAATCATGGAGGTGAGATGTGACGCCCCCAAAATTAGGTATACATCACCCATCTTGCGTCGTTAGATACATTATACAGAATACAAATACAACTTACTAATACAACTGTCGTGTACAATACTACAAAACATAAACTGTGAGTTTGAATACAAATATTATCTTCTAGAGAGTATTCATACTCAAAAGGACTCCTCATTACATTTATTAACACACCATTACATAGAATAGTGAGGACTACTAACTAATACTATCATTCGGACCATCACTCCGTTCCCCGACTTGCCCCAGCTATGCTCTCATTTCCTGAAGAGAACAGTGAAAGAAAGGGTGAGCTCAACTAGCCCAGTAAGAAATATTATGACTAAGCTAATGCAGAATAAATTATCATTAGCCTTCAACAATGTTAAACTGATAAAATATAATAGACATCATGTTTAACTGCAGCGGAACAAGCAATCCATTAAAAGAGTCAAGTAGAAAATAAACTCTACTATCTTTTATGATTTAAAAGGTTTTTCAACACTGTGATCGCTGGGACTCAGCTTAATAAAATAATCCACATCATCGAATCACCCCTGCACTATGGCCAAAGATATTCGTGTATTCATTAATGGCCATGATCATGCCAACAACTGTCCATCAACGCACTACGGGCCAATGAGGACTTTTACCACATCATTTGTAACATTACGGTCATGATTATACCGAATAATCCCTGGTCATAATCATACCAAGTCCATCTATGCACTACAGGCCACATATAACTTTTAACATTTTATAAACATGAGGATGATGACAATGATATAAGAATTCAATAAAACAAGTTCAAGAATTAATTTATCCAATAATTAACAACGTCCAAATTGTCAACATGATACTGCTTTGTGGAGTAAAATTCAAGAATGCTTAGAAGAATATTTTCATGAAAAGATACTGGATGAAACGCAATTATCAAGGATATTTCACAAATTTCATGGAGTATAGAAGTCAAAACTTAACCAACTGAGTATAATAAAGAATGGAATAACAAAAGAAATCACCATGCATGCGATAGACCGCACAGACAAGTTATTCCCACAGAATAATAAATAATGGAACCAGGTCCGGCGTAAAACGCACAGACAAGATATTCCAACAGAATAATAATAAAGACGAAACCAGGTCCAGTGTAAAACACACAGACATGATGTTCCAACAGAATAATGATAAAGACGGAACCAGGTCCGGTGTAAAACACACGGACAAGATGTTCCAACAGAATAATAAAAGAATGTCACCAAGTATAGGGTAGACCGCGTATACAGGTTATTCCAACAGAATAATAAGAAATGGAATAACAAAAGTTCTCTTCATGAATAAGAAAGAATAACACCCCTTACCGTTTTAAAGAAGAGCAAAAATAAGGAAGTAGTTAAGTAGCAGAATACTCTTCTTCTCTCTCTCTCTCTATAGTTTCTCTCTCTAGAGTTCAGTGAATTCGTAAGAAATAATGAAAGAATGAGCTGCTATTTATAGAAAAATAGAATGCATAGTAACTAATCCATGAACGGTCCAGATTGATTACTTTAATCTGACGGTCCATATTTAAAGAAAAATCTTTTAAATAAAATATAATATATTCTATTTATAGAATAACTTTAATAAAGTATTCTATTTTATATAAAAAGATGTTTCTGTTTTATTACGTTAATAATACGAATAAAACAAAACGTCATTATCGCTAAATAATTCATATTATTAACTGACAATAATTGAATCAAACTGTGACGCCCCCAAAATAGGTATACAACACCCATTCTGAGTCGCCAAATACATGGTACAGAAAGCAAACTACAACTTCAATAATACAATTGTCGTGCAAAATACGACAACACATACTGTGAGTTTAAATACAAATATTGTCTTCTGGACAATATCCACACTCAAATAAATCCTCATTACAATTATTCAAACACTATTTTACAGAAATAGTGAGGACTGCTAAAATATCTTTCTAGAACCATCACTCCATACCCCGACTAGATCCTGCTATGTTCTCACCTCCTGAGAAGAAAAATGGAACAAAAAGGAAAAGGGTGAGCTCAACTAGCCCAGTAAAGAATATTATGACTAAGATAATATACAACAAATTATCGTTAGTCTTCAACAGGGAAAAATCTGATAGAATATAATCGACAACAAGTTTTAGATCAACAACTGCAGCGGAAACAGCAAACCATTAGAAGAGTCAAGTAGAGAAAGAATTCTACTATCTTCTAAGATTTAAAAGTCCATCATCAATATTTTATCCCTGTAACATCAATTAATAATCATCTTTACCCAAATATTCATCTTTGCACTACAGGCCAAAGATATTCATTTGTATCACCAGTCGGTTATGTTCATCTCAACACCTGTTCATCTTTGCACTACAGGCCAAAGATATTCATCAGGTAATCATACATCTTTGCACTACAGGCCAAAGATATTCAGTAATATCATCATTTAGGACTGAGGATGATGAAAAATATCTTACAAAAAATGAATCCAGTGAGACAGAAGGACAAATAGTAGGGATTCGTATAACAGTTTATACAAGATCCATAATACTTCATAATAATCAATTGTGAAGCAGAATTTAAAAATAAAGATCAAAATATGGATACAATCAAAGATAGTAACCATAATAGACATCTTGGACAAAAAGAGAAAAATTTATTTTTCGGTGAATAGTGCCGTATTCGTGAATAGTGTCGCATACGTGAATAGTAACGTATACGTGAATAGTAACCCCGACACAAAAAGTTCCAAATTTGATAAAAAGTTCATATCAATATTTCGGCATAATGATATTGAAGAAAATATCATTTAAGAAGAAGATAATATCCCTTACCTCAAAATATCAGTACTTCTGGTCGGAATACCGGTATAAGGCTGAAAGAAACTTACTCTGATGAATAGAAACTCTCAAAGTATCTAAATACTCACAAAATACACTCAATAATCTAGAGAGAGAAAGAGAGAAAACTTGTTTCTGGTGTGATTTTCAATTCTAACTTAGCCCTCTATTTATAGAAAAATATTAGCACGCCGAAGCAGACTTAACCTACAACTTGATGGCTTTACCTACTACTATTTCCACCCACCACATTTGAATAAAAATCTCAGCACATTTCTTCACCAACCAAGAGTGGGGCCCACTAATTCTAGAATTTTCCATCAAAATGATAAACTCCGAAAATTCAACAATTTCTGAACCAGTCATCTCGTAAAATTCATAATAAATCATACGTTCATTTTAACGGTTTAAAATTTGTGGACATATACTCAACTTATATATGTATAACATATCCAAAAATTACCATGATCCAACGGTCGGATTAAAAATTATAACCCCCGCAAAATATCTCAAAAACCCTAATTTTTAATACCTCCATTCCGACAAAAATACTGATAAAAATCTCAACATTAACTCCTTCATTTTTAACCACAAAAATATATCCCTCATTTATATCCACATAAAATAAATATTTCCTTATCATATGAATCAATAATTAATTATTCACAAATAATATTACAGAATCACATTTATGACAACCAGGCCGTTCCCAGGAAAGAGGGGGCTTTCCAATAAGGATTTCTCCTTACTGGCGCGCAATTAGATGGCCAAACCTCTCCTTAGACAGAACTTTCTAGACATTTCCAATAATGTTATCTAATAATATTATTCAAATAATATGAATTATTGATCTGATAATGGAAAATACTGTGCAACAACAATTATTGAAACAACAATAATATAAAATATCAACGCAACAATTATTGAATCAATAAAATAAAATATTGAATAATAACTACTGTAACAATTATTGAGTAGTGCCTTCTTACGTAAGAATCAATAATTGGTGCAATACCGTGTGCTACTGTATTTTAACCACCGGGTATTCTAACAGTATTAACGGTAACAACTACGCCGTTATTTATAAATAACTTATACTTGTTATTTTCTTCATCCAATCGCTTTCCATTATGGGGCCCACACAAGGCTGCGCCGTCGTACGAATATTCCCCGACAACAAGAATATTCCACGACCAAACGAATATTCCCCGATAAAATGAATATTTTATAACCACTTGCTTATTTTACAAAATTTGCACATTTCACCCATAACCAAAGTATTATATCAAATTAACCCCTTATTATTCACAATAATATTTAGAGAAAATTTGATTTTATTCATTAATAAGTTGGGGTCTTACAACCTCCACTCCTTATGAAATTTCATCCTCGAAATTGACGTACGTACCTGATGTTTCAAAAAGGTGAGGATACCTCGCTTTCATTTCTGATTCCAACTCTCAGGTCATTTCTTCAATAGCATGGTTTCTCCACAAAACCTTAACTTGTGGTATAACTTTCGTGCGTAGGACATGCTCTTTCCTATCCAAGATCTTAACAGGTACCTCCTCGTACGTTAAATCTTCAGCTATCTCGTCTGGTTCTAACTCAATAATGTGGTTCGGGTCTTTAACATATTTACGAAGCATAGATATGTGAAAAACATTATGAACACGAGACATTCTTGGAGGTAATGCGAGTCTATATGCCACATTTCCTATTCGCTCAAGAATCTCAAATGGACCAACAAATCTTGGATTGAGCTTTCCTCTCTTTTCAAATCTTGTAACTCCCTTCCATGGTGCAACACGTAATAATACATGATCCCCAATATTAAATTTCACGTCCTTCCGATGAAGATCCGCATAACTCTTTTGTCGATCCTGTGCCGTTTGTATACGTTGTCGAATCGTTTGGATCTTCTCTGTAGTAATGCGTACCAACTCTGGTCCCAACAATGTTGCTTCACCCACCTCGTCCCAGCATACTGGAGAACGACATTTTCTTCCATACAACGCCTCGAATAGAGCCACACCTATGCTCGCCTGATAACTGTTATTGTAGGAGAATTCCACCAATGGTAGGTACTTATCCCAACTCCCTTTGAGATCTAGGACACAAAATCTTAATAGATCTTCAAGAGTTTGAATAGTCCTCTCTGATTGTCCGTCCGTTTGAGGATGGTATGCCGAACTGAATCGTAAATCCGTGCCCATAGCTTTCTGCAAGCTAACCCAAAATCGTGAAGTGAGTCTTGGGTCACGATCCGAAACTATGGATACTGGCATGCCATGCAATCTCACAATCTCGTTCATGTATATACTAGCAAGACGTTCAAGGGAATAAGTCTCACGTATCGGCAAGAAATGAGCGGACTTGGTTAATCTATCAATAATAACCCAAATAGCATCTATGCCTTGAGAAACCTTGGGAAGACCCGTAACAAAATCCATAGTAATGTGTTCCCACTTCCATTTCGGAATCTCAAGTGGTTGCAATGGACCCTTTGGTACTTGATGCTCCGCTTTTACACGTTGTCAAGTTAAACATCTCGAGATAAACTTCGCGATCTCTCTTTTCATATTGCTCCACCAAAATGTATATCGAAGATCGTGATACATTTTGATACTCCCAAGATGGATTACAAATGGTGTGTTGTGTGCCTCCATCATTATTCTATGCTTCAAGTCAAAATCGTTAGGAATACAAAGTCTGGAGTTGACTCGAAGTATTCCTTCTTCATCGATTTTTGCTTCTGGAATAGCACCTTCTTGCACTTTCTTCTTCATACGCATCAGCTCCATGTCCGTAGCTTGAGCAGCTTTAACTTTATCGATTAAAGTCGGTTCTACTCGTATATTTGATATTATCACGTGGGTACTTGGAGCCTTCATCTCTATCTCCATCCTTTGCAACTCATACAAAATGGGCCTTTGTGTTAACAACATTGCACTCGTACCCGCATATGATCTTCTACTCAATGCGTCAGCTACTACGTTTGCTTTTCCAGGATGATATTGGATGGTATGATCGTAATCTTTCAACAGCTCGAGCCAACGTTGCTGCCGCATGTTGAGTTCCTTTTGGGTGAAGAAATATTTGAGACTTTTATGATCTGTATAGATCTCCACTTTTTCTCCACACAGGTAGTGTCTCCAGATCTTCAACGCAAAAATGACTGCTGCCAACTCTAAATCATGAGTAGGATAATTCCTATCATATTCTTTGAGTTGTCGTGAGGTATAGGCTATGACTTTCCCATGTTGTATGAGAACACATCCTAACCCTTTGCCTGAAGCATCGCTGTAGATAACAAATCCATCTGAACCAGATGGTATTGTCAGAACAGGTGCCGAAATGAGTCTTCTCTTGAGTTCTTGGAAACTCTTCTCACATTCCTCACTCCATACGAATTTTGTATCTTTCTGAGTCAGCTGAGTTAACGGAGTAGCGATTCGAGAAAATTCTTCCACAAATCTCCGATAATAACCAGCTAAGCCCAGAAAGCTACGTACTTCGGTTGCTCCCAACTTTGTATGGCTTCAATCTTCGCCGGGTCGATAGATACTCCATGTTTTGACACCACGTGCCCAAGGAATGCTACTTCCTCAAGCCAGAACTCGCATTTCTTCAGTTTGGCATATAGCTTGTTTTCACGAAGCCTTTGCAGTACCAGCTTCAAATGGCGCTCATGATTTTCACGGTTTTTGGAATAGATGAGGATGTCATCAATAAAGACAACAACGAACTAATCCAAATATTCTTTGAATATACGGTTCATCATATCCATGAAGGCAGCAGGAGCATTAGTCAATCCAAAAGACATGACTAAGAATTCATAATGCCCGTACCGAGTTCTGAAGGCAGTCTTTGGAATACCCTCAGTTTTAATCTTCAGCTGATGATATCCAGAATGAAGGTCGATCTTTGAAAAGAATTGTGTTCCTTGTAACTGGTCTAACAGGTCATCAATGCGAGGTAGCGGATACCTATTCTTGATGGTGACATGGTTCAATTCTCGATAGTCAATACAAAGTCGCATACTCCCGTCTTTCTTCTTTACGAATAAAATAGGAGCACCCCAAGGAGACGTACTAGGACGAATAAAACTGATGTCCAACAACTCCTGTAGTTGGACTTTTAACTCCTGAAGTTCAATATCAGCCATTCGATATGGAGTTTTAGAAATGGGCTTTGTACCGGGTTCAAGGTCAATAAAGAATTCAACTTCATGTTCTGGGGGTAGACCAGGAAGTTCTTCAGGAAATACATCGGGAAATTCTCTAACAATAGAAATATTATTCAAATCTGACTTGTCTTTGTTCAAATCTATAACATGGGCTAAGAAAGCTTGACATCCATTTTTCAATAAACGAATAGCTTTGTGGCTTGATATGATAGTGACTGATTTTAGTGGTTTAGTAGTTTAAATTCGTATGACAGGTTGGTTAGGAATATGAAAACTAACAACCTTACGAAAACAATCAATTTTAGCATGATGAGTGGTTAACCAATCAATTCCTAAAATCACATCAAAAGCAAGTATCTTTAAAGAGATAAGATCAACAGGTAATGTGATAGTGCCAACTTGGATCATGCAAGATTTATAAACTGTAGATGTAACGAAGGTTTCACCCAACGGAGTTTCAACAGATAAGTTAAAGTCCAATTTCTCCGGAGTCAAGTTTAAACATTGAGCACAAGCAGGAGAGATAAAAGAATGGGTAGAACCGGTATCTAGTAAAGTATAAACTTCGCAAGAATTCAAGATTAGCTTACCCGTGATCACCTCGTTCGGGTTTCTCACGTTTTGGCCAGTCACGACAAATGCCCTTTCAGGAACCGCTGATTTCGACTTATCCGAGATAACTTTTGGAGTCACCATCCCCGCTGAACTTAGTTTTGCTACAGAACACTCTCGAGCTATATGACCCTCCTTTCCACAGTTATAACATACCTTGGATTGTTGTGGGCAGTTTGGGCTGATATGTCCCTCTTTCCGACATTTGTAACATACGACCGGTGGTCGTTCTCCTCCCCTAGAAACAGTTGATGTTTGTGCTGACGTCTTCACGTTATCATTGTTGTACCTTCTCTTCTTGAAATCTCCTCCCGACTCGCTCCTTCTATTATCACGACCACGATTACCACCAGAGTGGTTACCGCTTTTGTCCGAATGTTTTCCTCCCTGATGGTTTTCATTGCTTCGATGACTGCCGCCACCGGTATGACCCTGGTTGTGGTCCCTCGGTTGCACATACTCATTATCTCGCTCTAATAATTGAGCCCTGTTTACAACATCTGAATATAAAGAAAATTTATGAGAGATAAGATATTGTCGAATCTCGGGTTTTAGACCTCTCAGAAATATCCTTGTCATTCGTTCCTCATTTTCGACCAAATGAGGTGCACACCTGGATAACTCCGCAAACTTCGCCTCGTACTGGGGCACCGTCATTGCGAGACCCCAGATTTTATGAATAAATATTTAATATTCTCGAAATATTTTTATTTTATTTTTTTTATATTATGATATGGATTTGATATAATGTTATAGTTGTGGGTAGTATTTATAAATTTTATAAAGTATGCAAGTTGTTATATAATATTCGATTGGTCGGAGAATATTTTTTTTTGTCGGAGAATATCCGTACGACGGTATAATCATTGGTGGTTCCCACAACGGAATTATTGTCGGATTGAGAAAACGACAAAAATATTTTATGAAAATAACGGCGAAAGTTTCACCGTTAACTGTTGAAACACTCGGTGTTAAAAGTACAGTAATACCCGTGGTTGCATAGTAGCACATGGTATTGATTATTGATGCTTATGTGAGAAGTCACTCAGTATTATTCAATCGGGTATTCGGGACACTTTTTGTGTCAAAGTACTATTCACGAGTTACTATTCATGAGTTACTATTCACGGGTTACTATTCACCTAAATTACTATTCACCCGAATATTATTCACTCGGGTATTTGGGGTACTTTTCGTGTCGGAGTACTATTCATGAGTTACTATTCACGAGTTACTATTCACGGGTTACTATTCACCCAAATTACTATTCACTCTAGTATTGTTCACTCGAGTATTTGGGACACTTTTCGTGTCGGAGTACTATTCACGAGTTACTATTCATGAGTTATAATATTAATGATGATTGTTGTTCGGAGTTGAATTTGGAGACACAGACGTGATATTTGAGCCCAGAACGTCAAAATTAGTAAAAATAGTCTATAAACACAAAATTTTCCGAAATTCACTATTTGGTCAAAAAGTCAACAGTTGACTTTTTTGGAAAAAGTCAAACTTCGAAATTTCAAAATTTATATTTTTGATAAAAATGGTTTCATTATGTTAGAATTGTTTGTGTTAGTGAAAATCGATATTTATTTCGATAATAATTGATATCTGGAGGTTATATTGACCAATCGGGTATTTAACCGGATAAATGAGTAATTGATTGTTATTATTTCACATGATTATAACTATTTATTTACATGTTATACTATTGACTCACATTCTTGTTACTATTAGGGGAGTTGGTGCAAGATTGATAATATTTGCATGACTAAGTTAAATATGGAGGTATAGAGAGAGGTACTATATTGTAATTAATTTTTCACATGTTTAGAACTATTGAGTCACATGATTTTACTATTGATTCACATGATTTACTATTAGGGGAGTTGGTGCAAGTTTGATAATACTTGGATGATTGAATTAAAAATAAAAGAAAAGTTAGAGGTATTGTACTATAATATTTCGAGCCCCAAAACGTGCAATTATCGAAACTATGTTTTTCTATAAATAAAAGCTCATTCTTCCTTCATTTTTCACCAATTCACTAAAGCTTTAGAGCCATTATTATAGAGAGAAATTATAGAGAGAAGCTATAGAGAGAAAATTAATAGAAGAAGAGAAGTCTGTTCCCTCACTACTCCTATATCCAGTTTCTTTCAAAGGTAGGAAATATTATTTCTTTCTTTCATTTTCATGAAGAGAACTTCCGTTGTTCCATTCTTTGTTATTATGTTGGAATAACCTGTTTATGCGAAGTACCGCATACTTGGTGAAATTATTCTATTATTCCATTCCTTATTATTCTGCTGGAACATCCTGTCTGTGCGTTCTACGCCGGACCTGGTTCCATTATTTATTATTCTGTTGGAACATCCTGTCTGTGAATTCTACGCCGGACCTGGTTCTATCTTTACTATTCTGTTGGAATATCCTGTCTGTGCGTTCTACGCCGGACCTGGTTCCGTCTTTACTATTCTGTTGGAATATTCTGTTTGTGCGTTCTACGCCGGACCAGGTTTCGTCTTTACTATTCTATTGGAATATCATGTCTGTGCGGTTTACGTCGGACCTGGTTTCGTTATTTATTATTCTGTTGGAATAACCTGCCTATGCGGTCTATCGCATGCCTGGTGATTTCTTTTGTTATTCCATTCCTTATTATACTCAGTTGGTTAAAGTTTTGACTTCTATACTCCATGAAATTAGTGGAATATCCTTTATATTTGCGCTTCATCCAGTATCTTTTCATAGAAATATTCTTCTGAGCATTCTTAAATTTTACTCCACAAAGCAGTATCATGTTGACAATTTGGACGTTATCAGTTTCTGGATAAATTAATTCTTGAACTTGTTTTATTGAATTCGTATATCATTCTCATTATCCTCATGATTATATTTTGTTGAAAGTCATCTGTGGCCTGTAGTGCATAGATGGACTTGGTATGATTATGACCAGGGATTATTTGGTGTAATCATGACCGTAATGTTACAAATGATGTGGTACAAATTCTCTTATGCCGTAGTTCATTGATGGACAGTTTTTGGTATGATTATGGCTATGGATTCTCTTTGGCCGTAGTGCAAAGATGAATTGTTTTATGGCATGATCAGGACCATTGATGAAAACATGATTATCTTTAGCCGTAGTGCATGGATAATTCGTGGCCGTTACACTAAAGAATATCCTTGGCCGTAGTGCAGGGGTGATTCGAGGATGTTGATTATTTATTAAGTTGAGTCTCAGTGATAAAAGTCATGAAAAATCTTTTAAATCATAAAAGATAGTAGATTTTATTTTCTACTTGACTCTTTTAATGGATTGCTTGATCCGCTGCAGTTAAACTTGATGTCTATTGTATTTTATCAGTTTAACATTGTTGAAGACTAATGATAATTTATTCTGCATTATCTTAGTCATAATATTTCTTACTGGGCTAGTTGAGCTCACCCTTTCTTTCACTGTTCTCTTCAGGAAATGAGAACGTAGCTGGAACTAGTCGGGAAATAGAGTGATGGTCCTAGAGGATAGCATTAGTAGTCCTCACTATTCTATGTAATAGTGTGATAATAATTGTAATGAGGACTCCTTTTGAGTATGGATACTCTCTAGAAGACAATATTTGTATTCAAACTCACAGTTTATGTTTTGTCGTATTGTACACGACAGTTGTATTATTAAGTTGTATTTAAATTCTGTACCATGTATCTGGCGACTCAAGATGGGTGATGTATACCTAATTTTGGGGGCATCACAGTTGGTATCAGAGCTTAGGGATATGATCCCTGGCTAGGATGTGAGAATAGAACTAGGAGGGGAGAGACGGGGAATTCCTTCGCTAGTATGACCTACCTAAGTTTATTTGGTATTTAATTGGTCGGTCAGAATATAGGGATAATATGTTACATGTCAATTAACCTTTGTTTTGTGACAGAGTTTGGGAATGGCAGCTGAAAATGTTTACAGTGGAGTGAATGAGACCGTGGAGACACCTATAATCACCAACCAGGTTAATGTGATTAGAGATATCCATGTGGTGATTGAGGAATTAAAAGTTGCACTCAAGCTTGTCGCAAAAGTAGCAACTAAGACTGAGGAAGAAGAGGAACCTGAGGTTGATTTATTAGAAGAACTTATTGATCAAAATGTAAAATTACAAAATCGTATTCATGAGTTAGAGGAGCAGGCTAAAGAACGACATGTGGTCGTAGAACAAAGGGATGCAATAATTCAAAATTGTATTACCCGATGTGCGATGGTTGAACAGAAGCACTCTTTGGCAGAGTATACGATATTAAAGCTGGAATCTGAGAATTTAAATGTCAAGGAGCAGCTGAAAGAAGAAATAACTGAACGAGTGAGAATGAAAGATGCATGGGTGAAAGCCGCACGACGCGTTGATATTGTGAAAAGAGAAGTTCGATCCAAGAAAGCTAAAATAGATGATATGTAATTTTTTTTCCTACAGTAATTGGGAAAATCCAGCATCGAGTTTTGAATTACCCTAACGAGGAATCAAACGAAGTTATCACCGGTTAGTTAATTATAAATTCTTGCGAAGTCTATACTTTATTAGATACCGGTTCTACCCATTCTTTTATCTCTCTTGCTTGCGCTCAACGTTTTAATTTGACTTTGAAGAAATTAGACTTCGACTTATTGGTTGAAACTTCGATAGTAGAAACCTTCGTTACATCCACTATTTATAAATCTTGTTCAAATCAACACTTTCACGTTACCTGTCGATCGTATCACTTTGAAAATACTTGCCTTTGATGTGATTTTAGGAACGATTGGTTAACTACTCATCATTCTTTTCGTAAGGTGGTTAACTTTCATATTCCTAACCAACCTGCTATGAGAATTCAAGCAATCAAACCACTAAAGTCAATCATTGTCATATCAAGCCATAAGTAAAGAGCCCCGAGCCTTTCGCTGGTGACTTCCTTGTGTGGAATGCACCGAAGCCGAACTTTTCGTAGGGGATGTTGTGAATGACGATGTCAAGTTGATAGGTATCAATGTGACGTACTATCTAAGTCTTGGATGAGAGTCACAGTTTTGAATGATATTTCTATCGTTAATAAATTTCTTGACGTATTCTTGAAGACTTCTTAGCCTACCCTTAGAGCGTGAAATTGAATTTTGTATTGACCCCAGTACAAAACCCATTTCTTAAACCTTCAAATATTTCTTCAACCAAAATGAACGTATAATGCGCCAAAGACGTCGGCTCGAGCTGTTGAAGATTACAATCGTACCATGCAATATCATCGTGGAAATGCGAACGTGGTAGCTGACACGTTTAGTAGAAGATTGTATGCGTTTACGAGTTCGATGTTGTTAACACAAAGACCCATTTCGTACGACATACAAATGATGAAGATAGAGTTAAAGACTCTAGGAACCAACGTGAAGATAACGAATATACGAGTAGAATCGACTTTAATCGATAAAGTTAAAGCCGCTCAAGCTACAAACCCGGAGCTGATGAATGTGAAGAAGAAGGTTCAAGAGGGCGTTATTCTAGAAGCAAGATTCGACGAAGAGAGGAAATCTCAACCCTCGATTTAATTGACCCATTTTAAATCCTCGATTAAGTACGAATTGTGGCTTATATACTTGTTTTACCGCCAAGTATGTCGCGTGTTTATAACATTTTTAACATGTCGATGTTATGTAAAAATGTGGACGACCCGAACCACATTATTAATTTAGAACCGGACGAGATAACAGAAGATTTAACGTATGAGGAGATACATGCTAACATCTTGGATAAGAAGAATCGTATTCAACACTCAAAGGTTATACCTCAAGAGTTAGAATCTGACGAGGTATCCTCACCTCTTCAGCATTCCAGGTACGTACGTAAATTTTGAGGGCGAAATTCCATAAGGAGGGGAGATTGTGAGACCCCAAATTTTATGAATAAATATTTAATATTCTCAAAATATTTTTATTTTATTTTTTTTATATTATGGTATGTATTTGATATAATGTTATAGTTGTGAGTAGTATTTATAAATTTTGTAAAGTATGCAAGTTGTTATATAATATTCGATTGGTCGGAGAATATTTTTTTTTGTCGGGGAATAGCCGTACGACGGTATAATCATTGGTGGTTCCCACAACAGAATTATTGTCGGATTGAGAAAACGACAAAAATATTTTATGAAAATAACAGTGAAAGTTTTACCGCTAACTGTTGAAACACCCAGTGTTAAAAGTACAGTAATACCCGTGGTTGCATAGTAGCACACGGTATTGATTATTGATGCTTATGTGAGAAGTCACTCAGTATTGTTCAATCGGGTATTCGGGACACTTTTTGTGTCGGAGTACTATTCACGAGTTACTATTCATGAGTTACTATTCACGGGTTACTATTCACCTAAATTACTATTCACCCGAATATTATTCACTCGAATATTTGGGGTACTTTTCGTGTCGGAGTACTATTCACGAGTTACTATTCATGGGTTACTATTCACCCAAATTACTATTCACTCTAGTATTGTTCACTCGAGTATTTGGGACACTTTTTGTGTCGGAGTACTATTCACGAGTTACTATTCATGAGTTATAATATTAATGATGAATATTGTTCGGAGTTGAATGTGGAGACACAGACGTGATATTTGAGCCCAGAACGGCGAAATTAGTAAAAATAGTCTATAAACACAAAATTTTCCGAAATTCACTATTTGGTCAAAAAGTCAACAGTTGACTTTTTTGGAAAAAGTCAAACTTCGAAATTTCAAAATTTATATTTTTGATAAAAATGGTTTCATTATGTTGGAATTGTTTGTGTTAGTGAAAATCGACATTTATTTCGATAATAATTGATATCTGGAGGTTATATTGACCAATCAGGTATTTCACCGGATAAATGAGAAATTGATTGTTATTATTTCACATGATTATAACTATTTATTCACATGTTATACTATTGACTCACATTCTTGTTACTATTAGGGGAGTTGGTGCAAGATTGATAATACTTGCATGACTAAGTTAAAAATGGAGGTATAGAGGGAGGTACTATATTGTAATTAATTTTTCACATGTTTAGAACTATTGAGTCACATAATTTTACTATTGATTCACATGATTTACTATTAGGGGAGTTGGTGCAAGTTTGATAATACTTGGATGATTGAATTAAAAATAAAAGAAAAGTTGGAGGTATTGTACTATAATATTTCGAGCCCCAAAACGTGCAATTATCGAAACTATGTTTTCCTATAAATAGAAGCTCATTCTTCCTTCATTTTTCACCAATTCACTAAAGCTTTAGAGCCATTATTATAGAGAGAAATTATAGAGAGAAGCTATATAGAGAAAATCTATAGAAGAAGAGAAGTTTGTTCCCTCACTACTCCTATATCCAGTTTCTTTCAAAGGTATGGAATATTATTTCTTTCTTTCATCTTCATGAAGAGAACTTCCGTTGTTCCATTCTTTGTTATTATGTTGGAATAACCTGTTTATGCGAAGTACCGCATACTTGGTGAAATTCTTCTATTATTCCATTCCTTATTATTCTGCTGGAACATCCTGTCTGTGCGCTCTACGCCGGACCTGGTTCCATTATTTATTATTCTGTTGGAACATCCTGTCTGTGCGTTCTACGCCGGACCTGGTTCCGTCTTTACTATTCTGTTAGAATATTCTGTCTGTGCATTCTACGCCGGACCAGGTTTCGTCTTTACTATTCTGTTGGAATATCCTGTCTGTGCGGTTTATGTCGGACCTGGTTCCGTTATTTATTATTCTGTTAGAATAACCTGCCTATGCGGTCTATCGCATGCCTGGTGATTTCTTTTGTTATTTCATTCCTTATTATACTCAGTTGGTTAAAGTTTTGACTTCTATACTCCATGAAATTAGTGGAATATCCTTTATATTTGCGCTTCATCCAGTATCTTTTCATAGAAATATTCTTCTGAGCATTCTTAAATTTTACTCCACAAAGCAGTATCATGTTGACAATTTGGACGTTATCAGTTCTTGGATAAATTAATTCTTGAACTTGTTTTATTGAATTCGTATAACATTCTCATTATCCTCATGATTATATTTTGTTGAAAGTCATATGTGGCCTGTAGTGCATAGATGGACTTGGTATGATTATGACCAGGGATTATTTGGTGTAATCATGACCGTAATGTTACAAATGATGTGGTAAAAATTCTCTTTTGCCGTAGTTCATTGATGGACAGTTTTTGGTATGATTATGGCTATGGATTCTCTTTGGCCGTAGTGCGAAGATGAATTGTTTTATGGCATGATCAGGACCGTTGATGAAAATATGATTATCTTTAGCCATAGTGCATGGATAATTCGTGGCCGTTATACTAAAGAATATCCTTGGCCGTAGTGCAGGGGTGATTCGATGATGTGGATTATTTATTAAGTTGAGTCCCAGCGATAAAAGTCATGAAAAACCTTTTAAATCATAAAAGATAGTAGATTTTATTTTCTACTTGACTCTTTTAATGGATTTCTTGATCCGCTGCAGTTAAACTTGATGTATATTGTATTTTATTAGTTTAACATTGTTGAAGACTAATGATAATTTATTCTGCATTATCTTTGTCATAATTTTTCTTACTGGGCTAGTTGAGCTCACCCTTTCTTTCACTGTTCTCTTCAGGAAATGAGAACGTAGCTGGAACTAGTCGGGATATAGAGTGATGGTCCTAGAGGATAGCATTAGTAGTCCTCACTATTCTATGTAATAGTGTGATAATAATTGTAATGAGGACTCTTTTTGAGTATGGATACTCTCTAGAAGACAATATTTGTATTCAAACTCACAGTTTATGTTCTGTCGTATTGTACACGACAGTTGTATTATTAAGTTGTATTTGAATTCTGTACCATGTATCTGGCGACTCAAGATGGGTGATGTATACCTAATTTTGAGGGCGTCACAGTCATGTTGTTTTGTTCCAGTCTGATAAACTCCACCTCCTTCGTATGACGAATACTTTCAGGAAAGTACTTGTCATTGAACAGTTTTTGAAATGTTTCCCTGGACATGTTGAGTGCATCAAGCTGGGTTCGCTTCACAGACTCCCACCAGTAGTCTGCCTCGCCGCGGAACATAAAGGTGGCGAATGGAACCTTCTGTTCCTCCGTGCATCCCAAGACATCGAATATCTTGGTAATTTGCTTGACCCACGTTTTCGGCATGATCGGATCCGGCTTTCCCTTAAATTCTGGTGGTCCCAATTCTTTGAACTGCTTAGCTGTGACAAACCGCGCGTTGTTATCATTTCCACCCGTATTCTGCACACGAGTCTCTTTCGTCTGATTTTGCATGAACTGCAAAAAGCTCCTAAACATTCCATCATTCATCGTTTGCTCGGTAACATTGTTTACAGGAGGAATATTGCCTTCCTGTTGCACGTTCCCCTGGGTGGTGATTAAAGGTACCTCCACGGTCTGATTTACTCTATTATTAACGTTCTCAGCTGCCATTCTTAAATACTGCCATAAAACAAGGGTTAATAGTCATGTCATATATTATCCCTATACTTTGTTCGACCAAATAAACACCAAATAAACTTAGTCAGGTCATACTAGCGAAGGAATTCCCCGTCTCTCCCTTCCTAGTTCTTGTCTCACATCTCAGCCAGGGATCATATCCCTAAGCTCTGATACCAACTGTGACGCCCCCAAAATAGGTATACAACACCCATTCGGAGTCGCCAAATACATGGTACAGAAAGCAAACTACAACTTCAATAATACAATTGTCGTGCAAAATACGACAACACATACTGTGAGTTTAAATACAAATATTGTCTTCTAGATAATATCCACACTCAAATAAATCCTCATTACAATTATTCAAATACTATTTTACAGAAATAGTGAGGACTGCTAAAACATCTTTCTAGAACCATCACTCCATACCCCGACTAGATCTTGTTATGTTCTCACCTCCTGAGAAGAAAAATGGAACAAAAAGAAAAAGGGTGAGCTCAACTAGCCCAGTAAAGAATATTATGACTAAGATAATATACAACAAATTATCGTTAGTCTTCAATAGGGAAAAATTTGATAGAATATAATCGACAACAAGTTTTAGATCGACAACTGCAGCGGAAACAACAAACCATTAGAAGAGTCAAGTAGAGAAAGAATTCTACTATCTTCTAAGATTTAAAAGTCCATCATCAATATTTTATCCCTGTAACATCAATTAATAATCATCTTTAACCAAATATTCATCTTTGCACTACAGGCCAAAGATATTCATTTGTATCACCAGTCGGTTATGTTCATCTCAACACCTGTTCATCTTTGCACTACAGGCCAAAGATATTCATCAGGTAATCATACATCTTTGCACTACAGGCCAAAGATATTCAGTAATATCATCATTTAGGACTGAGGATGATGAAAAATATCTTACAAAAAATGAATCCAGTGAGACAGAAGGACAAATAGTAGGGATTCGTATAACAGTTTATACAAGATCCATAATACTTCATAATAATCAATTGTGAAGCAGAATTTAAAAATAAAGATCAAAATATGGATACAATCAAAGATAGTAACCATAATAGACATCTTGGACAAAAAGAGAAAAATTTATTTTTCGGTGAATAGTGCCGTATTCGTGAATAGTGTCGCATACGTGAATAGTAACGTATACGTGAATAGTAACCCCGACACAAAAAGTTCCAAATTTGATAAAAAGTTCATATCAATATTTCGGCATAATGATATTGAAGAAAATATCATTTAAGAAGAAGATAATATCCCTTACCTCAAAATATCAGTACCTCTGGTCGGAATACCGGTATAAGGCTGAAAGAAACTTGCTATGATGAATAGAAACTCTCACAGTATCTAAATACTCACAAAATACACTTAATAATCTAGAGAGAGAAAGAGAGAAAACTTAGTCCTCTATTTATAGGAAAATGTTAGCACGCCGAAACAGACTTAACCTGCAACCTGATGGCTTTACCTGCTACTATTCTTACCCACCATATTTGAATAAAAATCTCAGCACATTTCTTCATCAACCAAGAGTGGGGCCCACCAATTCTAGAATTTTCTATCAAAATGATAAACTCCGAAAATTCAACATTTTCTGAACCAGTCATCTCGTAAAATTCAAAATAAATCATACGTTCATTTTTAACGGTTCAAAATTTATGGACATATACTCAACTTATATATGTATAACATATCCAAAAATTACCACGATCCAACGGTCGGATTAAAAATTATAACCCCCGCAAAATATCTCAAAAATCCTGATTTTTAATACCTCCATTCCGACAAAAATACTGATAAAAACCTCAACATTAACTCCTTCATTTTTAACCACAAAAATATATCCCTCATTTATAGTCACATAAAATAAATATTTCCTTATCATATGAATCAATAATTAATTATTCACAAATAATATTACAGAATCACATTTATGACAACCAGGCCGTTCTCAGGAAAGAGGGGGCTTTCCAATAAGGATTTCTCCTTACTGGCGCGCAATTAGATGACCAAATCTCTCCTTAGACAAAACTTTCTAGACATTGCCAATAATGTTATCTAATAATATTATTCAAATAATGTAAGACCCCAACTTTTATAAATAAAGATGAATTTTCTATAAATATCATTTTTGAATATTATGGAGTTAATTTGATATAATGTTATAGTTGTGGGTAATATTTATAAGTTTTACAAAGTACGCAAGTTGTTATATAATATTCGATTGGTCGGGAAATATTCATTTTAACAGGGAATATTCGTACAACGGCACAATTATTGGTGGACCCCACAACAGAATTATTGTCGAATTGAGAAAACGACAAAAATATTTTATTAAAAATAACGGCGAAAGTTTTACCATTGATACTGTTGAACTATTCGGTAGTAAAAGTACAGTAATACGTGTGGTTATATAGTAATACATGGTATTGATTATTAATGCTTATGTGAGAAGTCACTTAGTTTGATTCAATTATTGTCAGTTAATAATATGAATTATTTAGCGATAATGACGTTTTGTTTTATTCGTATTATTAACGTAATAAAACAGAAATATTTTTTTTATATAAAACAGAATACTTTATTAAAGTTATTCTATAAATAGAATATATTATATTTTATTTAAAAGATTTTTCTTTAAATATGGACCGTCAGATTAAAGTAATCAATCTGGACCGTTCATGGATTAGTTACTATGCATTCTATTTTTCTATAAATAGCAGCTCATTCCTTCATTATTTCTTACGAATTCACTGAACTCTAGAGAGAGAAACTATAGAGAGAGAGAAGAAGAGTATTCTGCTACTTAACTACTTCCTTATTTCAGCTCTTCTTTAAAACGGTAAGGGGTGTTATTCTTTCTTATTCATGAAGAGAACTGTTGTTATTCCATTTCTTATTATTCTGTTGGAATAACCTGTATACGCGGTCTACCCTATACTTGGTGACATTCTTCTATTATTCTGTTGGAACATCCTGTCTGTGTGTTTTACACCGGACCTGGTTCCGTTTTTATTATTATTCTGTTAGAACATCCTGTCTGTGTGTTTTACACCGGACCTGGTTCCGTCTTGTTATTATTCTGTTGGAACATCCTGTCTGTGTGTTTTACACCGGACCTAGTTCAATTATTTATTATTCTGTCAGAATATCCTGTCTGTACGTTTACGCCGGACCTGGTTCCATTATTTATTATTCTGTCGGAATATCCTGTCTGTGCGTTTACGCCGGACCTGGTTCCATTATTTATTATTCTGTTGGAATAACCTGTCTGTGCGGTCTATCGCATGCATGGTGATTTCTTTTGTTATTCCATTCTTTATTATACTCAGTTGGTTAAGCTTTGACTTCTATACTCCATGAAATTTGTGGAATATCCTTGATAATTGCGGTTCATCCAGTATCTTTTCATGAAAATATTCTTCTAAGTATTCTTGAATTTTACTCCACAAAGCAGTATCATGTTGACAATTTGGACGTTGTTAATTCTTGGATAAATTAATTCTTGAACTTGTTTTATTGAATTCTTATATCATTGTCATCATCCTCATGTTTATAAAATGTTGAAAGTCATCTGTGGCCTGTAGTGCATAGATGGACTTGGTATGATTATGACCAGGGATTATTCGGTATAATCATGACCGTAATGTTACAAATGATGTGGTAAAAGTTCTCATTGGCCCATAGTGCATTGATGGACAGTTGTTGGCATGATCATGACCATTAATGAATACACGAATATCCTTGGCCGTAGTGCAGGGGTGATTCGATGATGTGGATTATTTTATTAAGCTGAGTCTCAGCGATCACAGTGTTGAAAAATCTTTTAAATCATAAAAGATAGTAGAGTTTATTTTCTACTTGACTCTTTTAATGGATTGCTTGTTCCGCTGTAGTTAAACTTGATGTCTATTATATTTTATCAGTTTAACATTGTTGAAGGCTAATGATAATTTATGCTGCATTATCTTAGTCATAATATTTCTTACTGGGCTAGTTGAGCTCACCCTTTCTTTCACTGTTCTCTTCAGGAAATGAGAACGTAGCTGGGGCAAGTCGGGAAACGGAGTGATGGTCCGAATGATAGTATTAGTTAGTAGTCATCACTATTCTATGTAATAGTGTGTTAATAAATGTAATGAGGACTCCTTTTGAGTATGAATACTCTCTAGAAGATAATATTTGTATTCAAACTCACAGTTTATATTTTGTCGTATTGTACACGACAGTTGTATTAGTAAGTTGTATTTGTATTCTATACTATGTATCTAACGACCCAAGATGGATGATGTATACCTAATTTTGGGGGCGTCACAAATAATATGAATTATTGATCTGATAATGAAAAATAATGTGCAACAACAATTATTGAAACAACAATAATATAAAATATCAACGCAACAATTATTGAATCGATAAAATAAAATATTGAACAATAACTACTGTAATAATTATTGAGTAGTGTTTCTTACGTAAGAATCAATAATTGGTGCAATACCGTGTGCTACTGTATTTTAACCACCGGGTATTCTAACAGCATTAACGGTAACAACTACGCCGTTATTTATAAATAACTTATACTTGTCGTTTTTTTCATCCAATCGCTTTCCGTTATAGGGCCCACACAAGGCTGCGCCGTCGTACGAATATTCCTCGACAGCAAGAATATTCCACGACCAAACGAATATTTCCCGACAAAATGAATATTTTATAACTACTTGCTTATTTTGCAAAATTTGCACATTTCACCCATAACCAAAGTATTATATTAAATTAACCCCTTATTATTCACAATAATATTTAGAGAAAATTTGATTTTATTCATTAATAAGTTGGGGTCTTACACAAACTGAGTGACTTCTCACATAAGTATTAATAATTAATACCGTGTGCTACTATGCAACCACACGTATTACTGTACATTTACTACCGAGTAGTTCAACAGTATCAATGGTAAAACTTCCGCCGTTATTTTTAATAAAATATTTTTATCATTTTCTCAATCCGACAATAATTCCGTTGTGGGGTCCACCAATGATTGTGCCGTTGTACGAATATTCCCTGTTAAAACGAATATTTTCCGACCAATCGAATATTATATAACACCTTGCGTACTTTGCAAAATTTATAAATATTACCCACAACTATAACATTATGTCAAATTAACTCCATAATATTCAAAAATGATATTTATAGAAAATTCATCTTTATTTATAAAAGTTGGGGTCTTACATGAGAGATTCCCAAAAGTCTCCCATTGTAGGCTTCGGTTCTTGACTTTCTCTCCCTACCAAATACTTCCAGAAAACCACTCAATCTTTAACCAGTGCAAGCGGTAATACTATGAATATTAAATATAGTTCACTGTTAGCGTCTGATCTCTGCATGACTTTCATAAAATTCAGGGTCTTACAATCTCCCCTTCTTATGAAATTTCGTCCCCGAAATTTATGTGTAAGACCCCAACTTATTAATGAATAAAATCAATTTTTCTCTAATTATTATTGTGAATAATAAGGTGTCAATTTGATATAATATTTTGGTTATGGGTGAAATGTGCAAATTTTACAAAATAAACAAGTGGTTATAAAATACTCATTGTTGTCGGGGAATATTCGCTTGATCGTGGAATATTCTTTCTGTCGGGGAATATTCGTACGACAGCGCAGCTATTTGTGGGCCCCATAACGGAAAATGGTCGGATGAAGATAACGAAAATTGAGTTTTTATAAATAATGGCGTAGTTGTTACCGTTAAAACTGTTGGAATACCCGGTGGATAAAGTAAAGTAATACGCGTTGTTGCACAGTAGCACACGATTTTGCACAGTATTTTTTAATTATTGATCCTTACGTAAGAAGGCACTACTCAATAATTGTTACAGTAGTTACTGTTCAATATTTTATTTTATTGATTCAATAATTGCTACGTTAATATTTTATATTATTGTTGTTTCAATAATTGTTAATACACAGTATTTTCCATTATCAGATCAATAATTCATATTATTTGAATAATATTATTAGTTAGCATTATTGGCAATGTCTAGAAAGTTCTGTCTAAGGAGAGGTTTGGTCATCTAATTGCGCACCAGTAAGGAGAAATCCTTATTGGAAAGCCCCCTCTTTCTTGGGAACGGCTTGGTTGTCATAATTATGATTCTGTAATATTATTTGTGAATAATTAATTATTGAGTTATATGATAAGGAAATATTTATTTTTATGTGGATATAATTGATGGATATATTTATTTTATGTAAAGGAATTAATGTTGAGGTGTTTTTGTCGGAATGAAGGTATTAAAAATTAAATTACTGTTCTTGAGATATATTGCGTGAGTTATAATTTTTAATCTGACCGTTGGATCGTTGTGATTTTTGGATATGTTATACATATATAAGTTGAGTATATGTCCATAAATTTTGAACCGTTAAAAATGAACGTATGATTTGTTATGAATTTTAAGAGGTGACTGATTCAGAAATTAGGTTTATAAATAATGTTGGTGGAAAATTCTAGAATTTAGTGGGCCCCACTTGTGGTTGGTGAAGAAATGTGTTGAATTTTATTTCAAATGTGGTGGGTGGTAATAGTAGCAGGTAAAGCCATCAGGTTGCAGGTCAAGTCTACTTCGGCGTGCTAACATTTTCCTATAAATAGAGGGCTAAGTTAGAATTAAAAATCACACCAGAATTCATAAGTTTTCTCTTTTTCTCTCTCTATATTTTTGAGCGTATTTTGTGAGTATTTTGATACTTTGAGAGTTGCTATTCAGTGTAAGTTTTTGTCAGTACTATATCCGAAATTCAGTCAGAAGTACAGTTATTCTGAGGTAAGGGATGTTATTTTCTTCGTAAATGATATTATTTCTTTCAATATCATGCCGAAATATTGGTTTGAACTTTTTATCAAATTTAGAACTTTTTGTGTCGGGGTTACTATTCATGTATACGGCACTATTCACGTATACGACACTATTCACGAATACGGCACTATTTATCGAAAAATAAAATTTTCTTCTTTTTATCTAACATGGCTATTATGGTTACTATCTTTGATTGTATCCATGTTTTGATCATTATTTTTGAATGCTTCTTCGAAATTGGTTATTTCGGAGTATTATTGAACTTTGATAAACTATAATACGAATCCCTAATATTTGTTCATTTATCTCACTGGATTCGTTTTCTTTAAGATATTTTTCATCATCCTCAGTCCTAAATGATGATATTACTGAATATCTTTGGCCTGTAGTACAAAGATGAATGATTACCTGATGAATATCTTTGGCCTGTAGTGCAAAGATGAATGATTACCTGATGAATATCTTTAGCCCGTAGTCCAAAGATGAACAGGTGTTGAGATGAACATGACCAACTGAGTATTATTCTTGAATTTTACTCCACAAAGTAGTATCATGTTGACAATTTGGACGTTATTGATTTCTAGATAAATTAAATTATAAATCTTTAAAATTTATCCTTGAACTTGTTTGATTGAATTATTATATCATTGTCATCATCCTCATGTTTATATTCTGTTAAAAGTCATATGTGGCCTGTAGTGCATAGATGGACTTGGTATGATTATGACCAGGGATTATTCGGTATAATCATGACCGTAATGTTACAAATAATGTGGTAAAAGTCCTCATTGGCCCGTAGTGCATTGATGGATAATTTTTGGTATGATTATGATCATGGATTCTCTCCGGCCAAGGGTGCAAAGATGAATTGTTTTATGGCATGATCATGACCGTTGATGAAAACACGATTATCTTTGGCCCGTAATGCAGGGATGATTCGATGATGTGGATTATTTATTAAGCTGAATCTCAGCAATAAAATTGATGATAAATCTTTTAAATCATAGAAGATAGTAGGTTTTATGCTCTACTTGACTTTTCTAATGGATTGCTTTTTTCGCTGCAGTTGTTGATCTAAAACTTGTTGTCTATTATGTTTTATCATATTTTTCCCTGTTGAAGACTAATGATAATTTATTGTACATTATCTTAGTCATAATATTTCTTACTGGGCTAGTTGAGCTCACCCTTTCTTTCACTGTTCTCTTCAGGAAATGAGAATATAGCTGGGACTAGCCGGGGAATGGATTGACGGTCCAGATGGTTGCATTAGTATTCCTCACTATTATGTGAAATAGTGTGATAATTGTAATGAGGACTCCTTTTGAGTTTGTATACTCTCTAGTAGACAATATTTGTATTCAAACTCACAGTATATGTGTTGTCGTATTCTGCACGATAATTGTATTATTGAAGTTGTATTTATTTCTGTACCATGTATTTGGCGACTCAGAATGGGTGATGTATACCTATTTTGGGGGCTTCACAGTTGGTATCAAAGCTTAGGGATATGATTCCTAGCTGAGATGTGAGATAAGAACTAGGAGGGGAGAGACGGGAAATTCCTTCGCTGGTATGACCTGACTAAGTTTATTTGGTATTTGTTTGGTCGGTCAGAATATAGAGATAATTTGTTGCATGTCAATTAACCCTTATTTTGTGACAGTATTTGAAAATAACATCCGAAAATGTTGAGAATAGTAATGGAGCACAGGAGACCGTTGAGTCACCACAGATCAATACTCAAGATAATGTGCATCAAAAAGGCAACATTCCTCAGGTAAACAACGGCACCGACCAAATGACGAACGACGGTACGTTTAGGAGCTTTTTAGAATTCATGCAACACCAAACTAGAGAGACTCCTGTTCATAATGCAGGTGGAAACACTGGCAACCCACGGTTAGTCACCACTAAACAGTTCAAGGAGCTAGGACCACCGGAGTTTTTGGGAAAGCCAGAACCACTTAAGGCAGAGACATGGATAAAGCAGATTACCAAGATATTTGATGTCTTGGAATGCTCAGAGGAGCAAAAGGTTCTATTCGCCACCTTTATGTTTCGTGAAGAAACAGATCATTGGTGGGAATCTGTAAAACATACCCAGCCTGACGCACTCAAGATGTCTTGGGAGAAGTTCCAAGAGTTGTTCAACGACAAGTACTTTCCCGAAAGTATTCGTCACATGAAGGAAGTGGAATTCATCAAGCTGGAGCAAAACAATACGACCGTGTCGCAGTACGAAGCTAAGTTTGCCGAGTTGTCCCGGTTTGCGTCCCACTTAGTTGATAACGAGGAGAGAATGACGCGGATGTTTCTAAGGGGTTTGAAACCCGAGATACGTCAATACCTAATTTCTCACAAACTGTGTTTATATTCAGATATTGTAAATAGGGCTCAGTTATTGGAGCGCGATAACGAGTTAACCCAACCAAGAGAAAGCAGCCGAAAAAATAATAATACCAGTGGTAGCAGTCATCGAAGCGGTGACAACAATCGTGGAGGAAATTATCATGCCAAGAATGGTAACCACTTCGGTGGTAATCATGGCCAAGATAATAGAAGTGGAAATTTCAAGAAGAGGAGGTTTAATAATGATGGAAAGACAGCAACACCAGCACCCGTTTCAAAAGAAGAAGAACGACCACCGGTCGTATGTTTCAAATGCGGACAGGAGGGACACATCCGTCCAAACTGTACGCAGCAACCTAAAGTGTGTTTCAATTGTGAAAGAGAAGGTCACCTAGCTCGATTTTGTCCTGTAGTGAAGTCAAGTAGTGATGCCAAAGGATGTCCCAGACAAGTCAAAGTCGGTAGTTTAAGTAAAAGCGTTTGTCGAGGAACCCCAACGAAGTTATCACGGGTAAGTTAATCATAAACTCTTGCGAAGTTTATACCTTATTCAATACCGGTTCTACATATTCTTTTATTTCTCCTACTTGCGCTCAACGTTTAATTTGACCCCAGTATAAACCCATTTCTAAAACCCTTAAAATATTTCTTCACCTAAAGCGAACGTATTATGCGCTGAAGACGTTGGCTCGAGCTGTTAAAGATTACGATTATACCATTCAATACCATCGTGGAAAAATCAAACGTGGTAGCTGACGCGTTGAGCAGAAGATTGTATGCATTTATGAGTGCGAATATACGAACCTATGTGAAGATAGCAAATATACGATTAGAACCAACTTTAAATCGATAAAGTTAAAGCCGCTCAAGCTACAGACTCAGAGCTGATGAATGTGAAGAAGAAGGTTCAAGAGGGCATTATTTTAGGAGCAAGAGTCGATGAAGAGAGGAAATCTCAACCCTCGATTTTATTGGTCTATTTGAAATCCTCGATCGAGTAGGAACTATGACCTATAGACTCGTTTTAAGCGCCAAGTATGTCGCGTGTTCATAACGTTTATTTCGTATCGATGTTACATAAATATATGGATGATTCGAACCACGTTATTGATTAAGAACCGGACGAGATAGCGGAAGATTTAACGTATAAGGAGATACATGTTAAAATCTTGGATAAGAAAGAATATATTCTACGCTCAAAGGCTATACCTCAAGAGTTAGAATCTGATGAGGTATCCCCATCTGTTCGGCATATCAGGTACGTACGTAAATTTTGGGAGCGAAATTTTATAAGGAGGGGAGGTTGTAAGACCCCAACTTATTAATGAATAAAATCAAATTTCCTTTAATTATTATTGTGAATAATAAGGTGTCAATTTGATATAATATTTTGGTTATGGGTGAAATGTGCAAATTTTGCAAAATAAACAAGTGGTTATAAAATACTTATTGTTGTCGAGAAATATTCGTTTGGTCGTGGAATATTCTTTCTGTCGGGGAATATTCGTACGACGGTGCAACTATTTGTGGGACCCATAACGAAAAATGGTCGGATGAAGATAACGACAAAATTGAGTTTTTATAAATAATGGCGTAGTTGTTACCGTTAAAACTGTTGAAATACCCGGTGGATAAAGTAAAGTAATACGCGTTGTTGCACACTAGCACACAGTTTTGCACAGTATTTTTGAATTATTGATCCTTATGTAAGAAGACACTACTCAATAATTGTTACCGTAGTTACTGTTTAATATTTTATTTTATTGATTCAATAATTGCTACGTTGATATTTTATATTATTGTTGTTTCAATCATTGTTACTGCACAGTATTTTCCATTATCAGATCAATAATTCATATTATTTGAATAATATTATTATATAGTATTATTGGCAATGTCTAGAAAGTTCTGTCTAAGGAGAGGTTTGGTCATCTAATTGCGCATCAGTAAGGAGAAATCCTTATTGGAAAGCCCCCTCTTTCCTATGAACGGCTTGGTTGTCATAATTGTGATTCTGTAATATTATTTGTGAATAATTAATTATTAATTTATATGATAAGAAAATATTTATTTTTATGTGGATATAATTAATGGATATATTTATTTTATGTGAAGGAATTAATGTTGAGGTGTTTTTATCGGAGTGGAGGTATTAAAAATTAAATCACTGTTCTTGAGATATATTGCGTGAGTTATAATTTTTAATCTGACCGTTGGATCGTTGTGATTTTTGGATATGTTATACATATATAAGTTGAGTATATGTCTATAAATTTTCAACCGTTAAAAATGAACGTCTGATTTGTTATGAATTTTAAGAGGTGACTGATTCAGAAATTAGGTTTATAAATGATTTTGGTAGAAAATTCTAGAATTGAGTGGGCCCCACTTGTGGTTGGTGAAGAAATACGCTAAATTTTATTTTAAATGTGGTGGGTGGCAATAGTAACAGATAAAGCAATCAAGTTGCAGGTCAAATCTGCTTCGGCGTGCTAACATTTTCCTATAAATAGAGGGCTAAGTTAGAATTGAAAATCACACCAGAATTCATAAGTTTTCTCTCTTTCTCTCTCTATATTCTCGAGCGTATTTTGTGAGTATTTTGATACTTTGAGAGTTGCTATTCCGTGCAAGTTTCTATCAGCACTATATCCGAAATTCAGTCAGAAGTACGCTTATTCTGAGGTAAGGGATGTTATTTTCTTTGGAAATGATATTATTTCTTTCAATATCATGCCGAAATATTGGTTTGAACTTTTTATCAAATTTAAAACTTTTTGTATCGGGATTACTATTCACGTATACGACACTATTCACGTATACGACACTATTCACCGAAAAATGAAATTTTCTTCTTTTTATCCAAGATGGCTATTATGGTTACTATCTTTGATTGTACCCATGTTTTGATCATTATTTTTGAATTCTGCTTCGAAATTGGTTATTTCGGAGTATTATTGAACTTGGATAAACTGTAATACGAATCCCTAATATTTATTCTTTTATCTCACTGGATTCGTTTTCTTTAAGATATTTTTCATCACCCTCAGTCCTAAATGATGATATTACTGAATATCTTTGGCCTGTAGTGCAAGATGAATGATTACCTGATGAATATCTTTGGCCTGTAGTGCAAAGATGAATGATTACCTGATGAATATCTTTGGCCCGTAGTGCAAAGATGAACAGGTGTTGAGATGAACATGACCAACTGAGTATTATTCTTGAATTTTACTCCACAAAGTAGTATCATGTTGGCAATTTGGACGCTATTGATTTCTGGATAAATTAAATTAAAAATCTTTAAAATTTATACTTGAACTTGTTTGATTGAATTATTATATCATTGTCATCATCCTTATGTTTATATTATGTTGAAAGTCATCTGTGGCCTATAGTGCATAGATGGACTTGTTATGATTATGATCAGGGATTATTCGGTATAATCATGACCGTAATGTTACAAATGATGTGGTAAAAGTCCTCATTGGCCCGTAGTGCATTGATGGACAATTTTTGGTATGATTATGGATATGGATTCTCTTCGGCCAAGGGTGCAAAGGTGAATTGTTTTATGGCATGATCATGACCGTTGATGAAAACACGATTATCTTTGGCCCGTAATGCAGGGATGATTCGATGATGTGGATTATTTATTAAGCTGAATCTCAGCAATAAAATTGATGATAAATCTTTTAAATCATAGAAGATAGTAGGTTTTATGCTCTATTTGACTCTTCTAATGGATTGATTTTTTCGCTGCAGTTGTTGATCCAAAACTTGTTGTCTATTATGTTTTATCAGATTTTTCCCTGTTGAAGACTAATGATAATTTGTTGTACATTATCTTAGTCATAATATTTCTTACTGGGCTAGTTGAGCTCACCCTTTCTTTCACTGTTCTCTTCAGGAAATGAGAATATAGCGGGGACTAGTCGGGGAATGGATTGACGGTCTAGATAGTTGCATTAGTAGTCCTCACTATTCTGTGAAATAGTGTAATAATTGTAATGAGGACTCCTTTTGAGTTTGTATACTCTCTAATAGAACATATTTGTATTCAAACTCACATTATATGTGTTGTTGTATTCTGCACGACAATTGTATTACTGAAGTTGTATTTGTTTCTGTACTATCTATTTGGCGACTCAGAATGGGTGATGTATACCTATTTTGGGGGCGTCACATTACGTACCTGGTATTTCGAAGAGTTGAGAATACCTTGCTTTCATTTCAGATTCTATCTCCCCCGTCATCATGATTTCTCCATTGCTCATCTCCTGCATTTCAGATATCATTCTAGAATACAGCTTCAAAACAAGGGTTAATTGAACAAATTAACATATCACATAATATCCCGATATTATGACTGACCAACAAATAAGCTTAGGTAGGACACACTAGCGAAGGATTTACTCGTCTCTCCCCTCCTAGTTCTATTCCCTAATCTCCGCCAGAGATCATATCCCTAAGCTCTGATACCAAATGTAATGCTCCCAAAATAGGTCCAATCCAGCCAACCTATTCTGAGTCGCCAAAAATATGGAACAGAAAATAAGTATAACTTTATTACTACAATTGTTGTGCAAAATACAACAACACATATGCTGTGAGTTTTGATACAAATATATACCAACTGTGACTCTCATCCCAACCTTGGATAGCACGTCACAATGGCACCTTACATAAAGGTATAGTCAAAACCTGTTTTAGAAATTAGAATCTTTGGGAAGTGGTCAAGGAAACCTTCGTACATAGGAGGCCATGCATCTAAGTTATGATAGATATCATATACCCACAGAATTATTCTTGGTTGACCCAATAGACCCCAAAGAAAAGTGAGAAGATTACTATCATATTCTTTCCAATGGTGAGTCTTCTTTTGACATATCATTATCTCCACTACCTCAAATTGAGAATTATACTTCAACCAAACACCAAGATTATATAGGTAGTACTCGTAGATATACTCAGCAAGTGGATGTGCACAACCTTGTCTTATGATGACACGAGGTTGTATGTCATTAGACATCTTGTATGATAGTGGCAAAACACCCTTCCAAAGTTGAATTCACCTCACCTATTTAGGGAGAACCTCAAAAGCTATAAACCACGTTCTATTCCCCTGTTATCCCCTGCTCGACCCAGCTACACTCTTATTACCTGAAAGGAATTGTAAAGCAAAAGGGTGAGCACAACTAGCCCAGTAAAGAATATCATGACTAAAGATAATTAAATTATCAATAGCCATCGTCAGAAATAAATCAGAGATTTAGAGCATATGGTAGATGATAAAAATTTTCAACCATAGTTGCAGCGGAACGAGCAATCCATTAGAAGAGTCAAATAGACCATAAAGTCTATTATCTTATCCATGTTAAAAATCCACAAACAATATTTTATCCCTGTAACATCAATCAACAGTTCTGGTCCACAATCATATGAATAACTCATAATCATATTTGTGGTTCCAAATTCCTTTTCTCATCCAGAACGAAGATAATTTTCATCACCTGTTTTTACCTGAAACATCAAAGATCATGGTTATACCAAATCACAGTTCATGTTCATAATCATACGAATAAATCCATCTTTACACTACGGGCCAAAGGTATTCATTAACATGTCATCTTTGCACTACGGGCCAAAGATATTCAACAATAGGTCATCTTTGTGCTACGGGCCAAATATATTCACCAATAATTCATCTTTGCACTACAGGCCAAAGATATTCAACAAGTCACCTTTGCACTACGGGCCAAAGATATTCATATCTCAAAAAAATATATAATCATTTTAAAATTTATATAAACAATAATTATAACCATGTTGATCAATTCACCTTTGCACTTAAGCTAAAGATAATCGTTTATAATTCCAATGGTCATGATCATATAAGTCAACAATTCATCTTTGCACTACTGGCCAAAAAGAACCCATAGTCACAATCATACCAATAATCTACCCATTCTAAAATGCCAAACTCATAAGATTCATCACCAATAACCAAAACCCTCATCAAAAATCTGCATATACCTTATATAGGATTCTTAAGCCATAAAATCCTACTTTTCAAATTTCTTACTTCACATAACATATTTAATTTATTTACTCATAACTAGACCACTTTCATAAAAAATACCAAATCCATTCCAAAAATATTTCTTTTCTGAGATTTAGCATAATACAATCCCATATTGAACATATATTTTTTTCAAAATTTTTAAAATTCATTTACTAATTTTTATATGGCCAAAACTACCGAATATTTAGACATTTATCATAAAACGTACTTTTGTCCAAAACTTCTGAAATTTATACGGTATACTTCTGTTATATACATGTACTCTCAATAAAAATTTTATCAATTTTAGAGTTAACCATAAGGAGTTATAAGCGTTTACTTTTAAAATAGTCTTTTCTCATAAAATCCATAAATCTTAATCTATATATCCAAAAATCGTCATTTTTGGACACAATCAACAAAACTCATCAAATTATCATTTCAAATTTTTTTAAAATTTTTGAAGGTCTAAAAAGTTACAAAACATGAAAAACATAACAACCCTTAAAATCTCTTACCTCAAAAGAGCAGTACTTCTGATTGGAATAACGCTGAAGGGAACTTGCACCGTATAGCAATACTCAAAGTCTTAAAATACTCACAAAAATACGCTTGATAATATAGAGAGAGAAAGAGAGAGAAAACTTTAGTTTCTGGTGTGATTTTCAATTCTAACCTAAGCACCCTATTTATAGGAAAATGCTTAGAATACCAAATCAAAAAATTTAATAAAATATTAATATATTTTATAAATTCTTTCGCACACCTAAGTCATCTGATTTCAACCATTAACATGTGCAAATGGTGCCCACAAAATGTAAAAAAATGTTTTTGTTAATATAATTATTTAAAACTTCTAAAAATCAATTATTCTGGAACTTCGGAACTTCAATAATTCATAATAAATAGCCCTTTTATCAGAAAAATTCAAACCACATGTCTTTTTCATAGAAAATTTCATTATCTACAACTTTGTAGAAGAAAGTTTTTTCAAATTCTAAACAGAAATTGACCGAAATCCACAAACGGGCGATTTTACACGCTATAATCAAATTTCAGTCAAGAAATGGGGTCCACCGACACACAAAACATGTGTTAATCATTTAATACAATAAAAATACTCTTTCTCCTCATATACTCATATATCCCATATTCATTATAAAAATATCACCATTATTATATTATTAAAATATAATAATATATTTAAATGAATTATTTTATTAGAAAAAGATAAAATATTAATTTTTAACAATTGTCACATTAAAATTTTTTTCCATCTATATCCACATAAAATTAATATTTTTCTCATCATATAAATTAATAATTAATTATTCACAAATAATATTATAGAATCACAATATTGACAACCAAGCAGTTTCCAAGAAAGAGGGGGCTTTCCAATAAGGATCTCTCCTTACTGGCGCGCAATTAGGTGACCAAACCTCTCCTTAGACAGAACTTTCTAGACATTGCCAATAATGTTATCTAATAATATTATTCAGATAATATGAATTATTACTCCGATAATGAAAAATACTGTGTAATAACAATTATTGAACAACAATAATATAAAATATCAACGTAGCAATTATTGAATCAATAAAATAAAATATTAAACAGTAATTATTATAACAATTATTGAGTAGTGCCTTCTTACGTAAGAATCAATAATTCAAAAATACTGTGCAATACTGTGTGCTATTGTGCAACAACGCGTATTACTTTACTTTACCCACCGGGTATTCCAACAGTGTTAACGGTAACGATTACGTCGTTATTTATAAAAATTCAAATTTGTCATTTTCTTCATCCGACAGTTATTCTGTTATGGGGCCCACAAAAGACTGAGCCGTCGTACGAATATTCCCCGACAGGAAGAATATTCCACGACCAAACGAATATTCTCCGACAACAATGAATATTTTATAACCACTTGCTTATTTAAAATATTTACATATATCACCTTTAACTTTAAACTTTTATCAATTTAACCATTTACTGAATAGTAATTATAAGAAAAATTGAATAATTTTATTTCATAAAATTCGGGGTCTTACACAACCTAGTGGCCTCCTCCTTCACATTTTTCCGTTCTTCCTCTATCTTATTTTTACTTGAATGGCTCCTAATGCTTGTGCTCTTTTTTTGCTTTTTCTTTCAGGTGTCCGTGATCTCTCTTTCCCGAGTTAAGCCTTATTTAAGTTTCATACCTTCTCTCTTTAGGCCCCTTATGCTGAATTCTTCTTGCTTGCAGACCCTCTCCGTTGAACATTCTGCAAACCCGGGAACCACCAAGGAGGCCCCGTTTCTTAGTGATTGGGGAATGGCTTCTCTCTTTTGGTTTTTCCGACGTCTTTTGGGAGCAAGTCCAGACTTATGACTATACAATTCTTCCTCCGCCATAGAAGGAAGCTTGTTTCTATATGCAGCAGCTTGTGGAGGTTGGGATGACTTTCCTCATTCTGATCGCATTCCCCGTCTATGCATAGAGAAACAAAAGTATTCTTTCAGTCCCTTTCACTTCTTGTCTGATTCATCGCTTCCTTCAGGAATGGCATCATTGGATCGATGAGATACTTGGGATTGTTGATTATGTGAATATACTAAAGAAAGGGCTGACATTCTTCGTTACATACAGCTATGCACGGACATTCATATCCAAAGGACCATGGTGCTCCTCTACATGTACATTCGTCATGGCTTGGGGGGAATGCACCTCTACTCTGGAGGATGTCTATGCCATCTACCAATAAGCATTTGCCCCCTGCGCGTGAGTCACGCCTTTGGTGAGATGATATCGCACAATATTTTAAGTGTTGAAGTCTTGATTCCAGTTTCTAAACACTTGGCTGGGCTTGATGTTTTGCGAGCCTCGAAAACATCCTATGAGAGGGAACCTCTAGGGGAAACCCTAAGAGGACGAGCCCTATAGGAGCTCTCCCTGGATATCTTGAAAATCTTCAATCTAATCATTCTTATTCTCTCTTGAAATTTCTCGCTTCGTTAGAATCAAGAAGTCATCGAGAAGGCCAATGCCGATAAAGAGAATGATGATGTTCCCATTCGGCTCTTTGTGAGTCGAGGACTTGAAGCAATTTAGCGATGATGTAGACGACCTTGTAGCCGTGGGTGTTGATATGTCTCCTTTTCGTGTTAGGCTGAATCTTTTCAAGTTAAATTTTTATACTGTTGCACTTCATTCGGAGGTTGCTATACACAAGTGTAAGGATGACAGCTTTTCAATACAACTCTCAAATCTTGACGAAGCCACAAGAAAATTGGAGGCCAAGTCTCGGGATCTAGAGTCCAAGCTTAGGATATAGAGTGCCAGCGATGGGACTTATAGTCAACTACCCAAGAGGTTAAGGAGCTGAGAGCGGTAAATCTTAAATCTTAAGTTGTTCAAATTAAGACTCCAAGACAACAATAGGCCTCATAAAACAGCAAACATGAATCTTTTCAAGAAAAAACATGTTTTTTTATGTAAACTAACACTTGAATCTATATATATTTTTTAAAAGAGATCAGAAAAAATATTCAAGCATAAGAGGAAGTTTGACAATTTATTGATAATAAAATTGCTTTTAACGAAAAGCATAACGTTTCAAATAATAAATCCTGCTTTTGTCGGAGAAATCATAACGTTCACTACTTTTAGAGATAAGGTGTAACTCTTTTTTTGGGGGTTGAGGGCTTATACTCAGGTGCCTCAATCACTTTTAGAGTTGAAAGTGTAACTTCTGAGGGCTTATAGTCAGATGCCTTGATTACTTTTGAAGTTGAAAGTATAACTTGTCTAGTCTGAGGACTTATAGTCAAGTGCCTCGATTACTTTTAAAGTTAAAAGTATAACTTTTTGGGTCTGAGGACTTATAGTCAGGTGCCTCATTCACTTTTGATGATATAGTGTAACACTCGGGTGCCTCGTCACTTGGTTCGTCCAATTTCTTGAGAAGTGCAGTCTACGAGGACTTGAAATCGGGTGCCTCGTCACTTGGGTCGTCCAATTTCTTGGCAAGTGCAGTCTACGAGGACTTGAAATCGGGTACCTCGTCACTTAGGTCGTTTAATTTTTTGGCAAGTGCAGTCTACGAGGACTTGACCACCATTTAGAGTGGGCCACCATCTTGGGTGGATTTTTTTTAATTCGTCAATTCTTGTGCCTCCTCCCTTGGTCATCCAATTATTTGGCAAGGGATACTCCTGAGGACTTAAACCACCATTTTTGGTGGGCCACCATCTGTTAGGTTTGTAATATTCATGAACGCAATCAAATTGCACAAAATAAGCGAAAACGTGATAAAATAGAGTTTTAAAATTTTACAAACCTTATATTCGGATCATCCTTTATGCAAAATTATTAATTAAACGTAAGATAAAGAACAAGAATCATACCCTTGAAGATTCGAGCTTCCTCAGGTATAAATTCACCTCCAAATCCTTTTCGTGTTCAACTTGAATTTACCGGGTTTGGTTCCTTCCTTTGATCAACGTTAGTCACCCAAGTGTTTGGCCTCTAAAGGTGATCCACCAAGGAAGAACAAAGATTCAAGAAGATGGGTATTTGGTCAAATCCTAGTTTTTCTATCTCTCATAGAAAGGGTGTACTCCCAACTATTGGAATTACGTATTCACATGTTTTATGAAAGTGTCAACCAAACTCACCCATAATAAGACTCATCTTATTTATAGATGTAGGCAACCCTCCTTAACAATTAACGAATTAGGTTTTATTTTAATTAATTAAACTCCTTTAATTAATTAGGCTCCCAATTTTATTAGGAATAATTAATTAAACTATTTTAATTAATTAGTCTCCTAATCTTATTAAGATATATGAGAATACTTTTATTAATTAATTTCCAAACTCTTTTAGGAATTAAATAATAAAAATAGTAATAATAATCATAAGACTCCTCTTATTAATTTATATTTAATATTCTCAAAATATTAAATAATAAATATTAAGCTATTTAATTTATTCTATCACCATAGATTAAATTAAATATACTTAACTTATTATTATGATTATGTCATATGCTTCTTAAATAATTATTCTTCCTTTTATGGTGTGACCCTTTAGGTTCTCCATATTAAACCGGTTGTGAATAAATCAATTAGAACAATTCTAATCTTATTTAAATAAATAAATTAAAATATTAATTTATTTAAATAAATAATATTTATTCTACAATAGGCATAAGTCTCCCTAGCTAGCGATTAACGACTTTCCAGATAATATAGATTTTAATATTAATCATAAAAGAACCTTTGAGTAAATAGTTACCGTATAATTCAATCCTTCCACGATACAATGTCCCAATTAAATATAAGACATGAAATTACTGTCAAGTCTTGTTTTATTTAATTATATGCATTTCGACTCTTAAATGCACAACTCCAAATAATGTAAATTAGAAACTCTTTTCTAATTTCATTCTGTCGTGGCCAAGGACTACTGGGTTGTCATTTATCGAATCACATAGGACATTTCTCTTCTTTTACTAGAAGCGGTAGATTCTTTATTGATCATACATTATCTCCATGTACAACTTATTATACCCAAGCATGCCCTTTGATATACCCTAAGAGTCTTAAGGAATAAGTCAAAGTATAACTCATCATACACAAGATACTATGATGATCTCAAGTCCAAGGATCACTTGTACTACTATCAATACATGAATTCCTATTGACATGCAAGTAAAACTCCATTAGGTATTCCTTAGGGAGCCACGTTCAGTGTACTTATTCTCCAATAAGCACCTACATACTTGCTTTAGTGTCTCCACACAAATGACCATCAGATCAATCATTCTCATCCAATGAGCAAGCAATGTATATACCAATCTATCCGGATTCACTAATCCCCAATTTAGTAATCCAACGTTTGAAAACTATTTTAGCTTTAAGCTTTCTAAGAATTTAGATCTCATTAGAATGATCATCATCATTATCCTAAAAGCATTGCTTAAAATTATGGGTTTATCACATATTATAAAGCAGCGTCATGTAGATAATTAAAAGCCTTTAATAAATTAATACTTTTTATTAAGAAATGAATAAGATTGTTACAAAGTATATGTTTTATCATCAAACATGATTGGCTTGTGTGCATACTACTTTCAATCTCCCACTTGCACTAAAGTCAATCGCTATGGTATCTCATACCCTAATTCTCTAAGTGACGATTATCCTGCTGTTGGATAAGCTTTAGTTAATGGATATGTAATGTTGTTCTTGAGAGTCCACTATCTCTATAGTGATTTCCCATCCATGCTTGACCCATTGTTCGTACAGGCTCCTAAATGTCTTCTCGCTGCATGTGATAGCCTCCGGAACTGGCATTCTGGTATACTTGTCCCCATGCTTTTATCTACTTCGCTCAAATTTCTCATTCTTCTCCCTCTTGCCCCCTTGTGGTTTTGACTGAGAATCCACCAAAGCCATATTTGCTGTTCTCTTGCTCTTCCATGTAACCATCGCATGGCTGGTGGGAAATGTCATGATTCCTCCCAAGTTTTATGCAAAAGATGAGAGGGTTGCAAATGAATCACAAGCCTTGGTAATGAGGTGGGGCTTGAAGGCGTCTTAAGCACCATTGTTTCATATGCTAACCAAGTTCTTTTCTTTAATTGGCTCTACACACTTCTGTGCTTGGGCTCTGAACCTATCCACGTAATCTGACAGCTCCTCGTTTGGCTTCTGCTTGAATTGCATGAGCTCTACGATGGTTACCTGTTTCTGTATATAGAAAAATTTCTTAAAAAATTACAATTTTAGATCATCCCAATCATGGACAGATCCCTTCTCTAAGTTGTAGTACCAACTGAAGGCATTATCCGTCAAAGTCTTGTTGAATTCTCTCATCAACAAATTATGATTGTTCCTTTCATCATATCCTAACCATGGAGACATCGACTCTACGAACCTGGCACTGTGTTCCCTGGCATTTCTTTTCTCCCTATTGTATTTTGGAAATTGCGGGGGATGCTCGATATACACTGCCGGGTAAGGTTGTCTCCGAATATGTGTCGGGTAAGGTGGAGTAAAGTCTAACTCCGAAGGTCAGGATGTCTACCTATAAAGTTGATTGATCACATCGATCATATCATCCTTTGTCACATATTGGCTAGCGGTATGGACTCTCTATGGTGTTGTGATGTATGGCGACATTGGTCGTGTGTATGGTACAGAAGTTGGTTGATGTACACTGGCATCATGTAAATTCTGTATCGGTTGTGCTTGTGGGTTGGTTTGTTGGATGAGGCTTGGGATGGTTGGTATCTGCACTTGTGAAAATGTAGGGATAGTGGTCAGAAAGATGTTTGTTTGAGGCTGGCTAACTTCCAGTCTGGGTTGTGGTACGTCACCACTGTTATGAGGTTCCAAGTGGATGATTGGAATAGACTGATTCTTCGTCAATGGAGGTGCAGTCTTATTCTCCTTATTATTGCTATTGTTGTTGTTGTCCTCCACTCCTGCCTGTTCTCCCTGTGAATTTTCTGGGAACATGGCCTTGAAAGTGGGAATCTGCATCAACTGCTGGCAAAAATTTCCCATTTCCTCTTGCTTCCTCTGCATCTCCAGCATCATAGCCATCATCATCCCTTGTCATTCACGTGCTTCCTTCAACGCCTTGAGCATCTCCAGTTGTACAACATTTGTCTGCTCTCCACTTTCTTCCTCGCTTTGCCTTCCCGCGCCTGTCTGCCTGACATTCGCTAGTTGTTGATCCGCCATGTATGGTGATGTTGAACTTCCTTCTGAGGCGTCTTCAAGGATGGGTTAATCGAGATTTAGAATCACGCCTTGGAAAGCTTAACTTTCTTGCCTTGGAACTGGATCTGCTGAGATAATGCTATTTGTTGGTGAAGCTCTTCCTGTTGTTCTCCCACTTTGAGTTGTGAACATACCCTTCACGAATTCTACACCTCCTCAGTAGAGTCGCCAAAGAAATGTGGCCAAGGAAATAGTACCTTGCTAGGGTTAGGGTTTCATGTTAGCTGAGGAGGAGAGAAATCCACAAAAAGTACGTAATTATTTGATTGATTGAAGATGAGAGAAGAATAGGTGAGCGATTACTCCAACGACACGTGGTAGAACTCTTAGAATCTGAGAACCTTGTTAGGGTAGCAAGGATTCAGAGAGCCTTCTTGAGTCTTCGGGTTGAGAGAGAATCTCCAAGTCTTCCAAAAGGTCTAAGAGTCCAAAGTGAGGTCTCCTTCCCAATGGAGTGGAAAGGGGTATTGTGACGCCCCCAAAATAGGTATACATCACCTATTCTGAGTTGTCAAATATATGGTACATAATTTAAATATAAATTTAATTTATACAATTGTTAAGTGTCGTGTAAAATACGATAAAACATAAGCTGTGAGTTTTAATACAAATATTGTCTTCTCTAGACAGTATTCAAACACAAAATAAGTCCTTATTACAATTATTATCACACTATTTTACAGAATAGTGAGGACTATTAATGCAAACATCTGGACCGTCACTCCGTTCCCAGACTAGTCCCAGCTATATTCTCATTTCCTGAAGAGAACAATGAAAGGAAAAGGGTGAGCTCAACTAGCCCAGTAAGAAATATTATAACTAAGATAATACAGAATAAATTATCGTTAGCCTTCAACAATGTTAAACTGATAAAATATAATAAACATCAAGTTTAACTGCAGCGGAACAAGCAATCCATTAGAAGAGTCAAGTAGAGTACGATATCTACCATCTTCTATGATTTAAAAATTTTGTCATCAATTTTATTGCTGAGACTCAGCTTAATAAATAATCCACATCATCAAATCATTCCTGCACTACGGCCAAGGATATTCATTAGTATCACGACCACGAATTATCCATGCACTACGGGCCAATGATATTCGTGTTTTCATCGATGGTCATGATCATGCCAACAACTGTCCATCAATGCACTACGGGCCAATGAAGACTTTTACCACATCATTTGTAACATTACGGTCATGATTATACCGAATAATCCCTGGTTATAATCATACCAAATCTATCTATGCACTACGGGCCACAGATGACTTTCATCATAATATAAGCATGAGGATGAATGACAATGATATAAGAATTCAATTAAATGCAAGCAAAGGAAAAATATTAAAGATTTATAATTTAATTTATCCAGAATTCAATAATGTCCAAATTATCAACATGATATTGCTTTGTGAAGTAAAATTCAAGAATAATATTGTATCAAAAATGATTTGGATCGAAAAGAAATCAATTTTTGTCATGAATACTATCCCGGGTGAATAGTACCTGAGCGAATAGTATTCCGTGAATAGTACTTCGTGAATAGTATCCCGTGAATAGTACTCCGGCATGAAAAAGTTAAAAATTAACAAGAATGCTCAGAATAATATTTTCATGAAAAGATACTAGATGAAGCGCAAATTTCAAGGATATTCTACTAATTTCATGGAGTATAGAAGCCAAAACTTAACAAAATGAGTATAGAATTCGAAATCTGAAACGAAATAATATTACTTACATACTACAGAGTATGGAAGAAAATATTATTTCTTACGAGTATTGAACAAAAATAATATCCCTTACCTTGAAAAAAAGAGTATTCCAACTGGTATAACGGGGATATTCTTAAAGAAAATTTTTATTGTTTTCTACGCTTAAAACTTCTTAAAACTCTAAAGAAATACGCTCAATATTATAGAAGAAAAATTCTCTGATTCTGGTGTGATTTTCAATTCTAACTAAGCATCCTCCTATTTATAGGAGAATGGAAAGGATACTATTTGAATAAAAATCACGGACGCACAGTGTCAAGGTTCACGGGCACCGAAAATAATCGTCTGAAAATTTTTAAGGTTACTATGCAGTCACTATGCAGACACTATACAAATACTATGCATAATAAAATATAATATATTCTATTTTTTATAAAAAATAAAACTTATAATAATAATAAAAATAATAATTACAATCCTTTCTTTCTTAGCAATCCATTCCCGTGAACCATCCCACTTATTCCACATCTGGGCCCCACATGTGGCCCCCACATTTATTACTGAAAAACTTTCTACCGATTATTTTGAAAAATAGGTAAGTGGGGGTCCAAATAATAAGCAAAATTTACATCAAATACTTCATAAAAATTCCCTCAATATTTTTAAGAACATTTATTCAGCATTATTATTATTCACAATATTTAACAACTAGATCATTCCCAGGAAAGAGGGGCCTTTCCGATAAGGATTTCTTCTTATTGTCGCGCAATTAGGCGACCAAACCTATCCTCGACAGAACTTTCTAGACATCGTTAATATTACAAATAATAATATGAATAACTTTGTCGTCTCAATTATTGATTTAATAATATATAAAATATTGACAATAATTGAATCAAATAACGTGAGATACTATGCAGCAATTACTGTAGCAATAATTGAATATAACAGATTGACTTCTCACATAAGCATCAATAATCAATACCGTGTGTTACTATGCAACTACGTGCATTACTGTACTTTTAACACATGGTATTTCAACAGTTAACGGTAAACTTTCGCCATTATTTTTATAAAAAGATATTTTATCATTTTATCAATTTGACAATAATTTCGTTGTGGGGTCCACCAATGATTATGCCGTCGTATGAATATTCCCTGTTAAAACGAATATTCCCCGACTAATCGAATATAATATAACAACTTGCGTACTTTGCAAAATTTATAAATATTACCTACAACTATAACATTATATCAAATTCACACCATAATATTCAAAAATATATTTCGAGAAAAAATTAATCTTTATTCATAAAAGTTGGGGTCTTACAAGTATTTATAGGGGTTTCTGGAGAGTTGTCATGTGCTAGGCACATGATCTCAGAGAAATTCCAATTTTACCCTTAGTAATCAAAGTAATGTCCAGATCATCATGCCCTTCTAGCCACCAATCTAATCTCTCAATCAATTCCCAAAATGAGTCGTCTCCACGTGTCTTATGCCTCGGGACACGTGAAATATTCTCTCAAGTCTTGCTTATTTATTTTCAGCTCTTCCGTCTTTTTATTTGATCATAATGCGAACCTTAATTTGTGCATTTAATTCAATTAGGTCAAGTGAACATTAATTTACACTTAGGCCCACAGTAAGCAACCCTCCTAAATAATTTAAGAATAGAGTTTTATTTTAATTAATTAAACTCATTTAATTAATTAGGGTCCTCATCCAATTATGAATTCATGAGAGTACTTTTATTAATTAAATCTCAAACTCTTTTAGAAATTAAATAATAATAATAGTAATAATAATAAGACTCTTCTTATTAATTTATATTTAATATTTCTAAAATATTAAATAATAAATATAAAGCTATTTAATTTATTATATCACAATAGATTAAATTAAATACACATAACTTATTATTACGATTATGTTATTTAAGTCTTAAATAAATATTTTTTCTTTTATGGTGTGTGTGACGCCCCCAAAATTAGGTATACATCACCCATCTTGGGTCATCAGATACAAAGTACATAATACAAATACAACTGTCGTGTACAATACGACAAAACATAAACTGTGAGTTTGAATACAAATATTATCTTCTAGAGAGTATTCATACTCAAAAGGAGTCCTCATTACATTTATTAACACACTATTACATAGAATAATGAGGACTACTAACTAATACTATCATTCGAACCATCACTCCGTTCCCCGACTTGCCCCAGCTACGTTCTCATTTCCTGAAAAGAACAGTGAAAGAAAGGGTGAGCTCAACTAGCCCAGTAAGAAATATTATGACTAAGATAATGAAGAATAAATTATCAATAGTCTTCAACAATGTTAAACTGATAAAATACAATAGACATCAAGTTTAACTGCAGCGGAATAAGCAATCCATTAGAAGAGTCAAGTAGAGAATAAAACCTACTATCTTCTATGATTTAAAAATATTTTCATCAACTTTTATCACTGAGACTCAGCTTAATAAATAAACCACATCTTCTAATCATCCTTGTATTACGGGCCAAGGATATTCATTAAATCATCAATGATCATGACTATACCGAAAAATCCCTGGTCATAATCATACCACAAACTGTCTATCAATGCATTACAAGCCACTGAGGACTTTTACCACACCACTTATAACATCACAGTTCATGACTATACCGAATGATCCCTGGTCATAAGCATACTAAGTCCATCTTGCACGTAAGCCAAAGATGACTTTTAACATAAAATAAACATGAGGATGATGACAATGTTATAGGAATTCAATTAAACAAGTTCAAGAATTAGTTTATCCAGGAACTAATAATATCCAAATTGTCAACATGATACTTCTTTGTAAAGTAACAGTCAAGAATGCTCAGAAGAATATTTTCATGAAAAGATACTGGATGAAGCGTAAATATCAAGGATATTCCACTAATTTCATGGAGTATAGAAATCAAAACTTTAACCAAATGAGTATAATAAAGAATATATGAAACTGCAAATGGATTTTCACCAGCCATGCGGTAATCCACTCATACAGATCATTTCCACAATTTAATAAGGAATGAATATAAAGGATCATTCACCATGCATGTGGCAATCCACATAGACAGGTTATTCTAACAGAATAATAAAGAATGGAATAACAGAAGGATTCACCATGCATGCGATAGAGACCGCACAGACAGGTTATTCCCAACTGAATAATAAATGCGAAATAATAAATATGGAACCAGGTCAGGTGAAATTCACACCGACAGGATATTCCGACAGAATAATAAATGCGGAATAATAAATGATGGAACCAGGACAGGTGAAATTCACACCGACAGGATATTCCGACAGAATCGTAAAGAACGGAATAATAAAAAAATTTCACCAAGTATGCGGTACTTCGCATAAACAGGTTATTCCAACATAATAATAAAGAATGGAATAACAGAAGAAGATCACCAAGTATTGGGTAAACCGTATATACAGGTCATTCCACCAAGTATAGGGTAAACCACGCATACAGGTTATTCCAACAGAATAATAAAGAATGGAATAAGATAAGTTCTCTTCATGAATAAGAAAGAATAACACCCCTTACCATTTTAAAGAATAACTGAAATAAAGAAGTAGTTAAGTGGCAGAATACTATTCTTCTTTCTCTCAATAGTTTCTCTCTCTAGAGTTCAGTGAATTCGTAAGAAAATAATGAAGGAATGAGCTTCTATTTATAGGAAAATGGAATGCATAGTAACTAATCCATGAACGGTCCAGATTGATTTACTTTAATCTGACGGTCCATAGTTAAAGAAAAATCTTTTAAATAAAATATAATAAATTCTATTTATAGAATAACTTTAATAAAGTATTCTGTTTTATATAAAAAGATTTTACTATGCAAAATACTATGCACAATAGAATATAATATATTCTATTTATAGAATAACTTTAATAAAGTATTCTGTTTTATATAAAAAGATGTTTCTGTTTTATTACGTTAATAATACGAATAAAACAAAACTTCATTATCGCTAAATAATTCATATTATTAATTGACAATAATTGAATCAAACTGAGTGACTTCTCACATAAGCATCAATACCGTGTGCTACTATGCAACCACACGTATTACTGTACTTTTACTACCGAGTAGTTCAACAGTATCAACGGTAAAACTTCCGTCGTTATTTTTAATAAAATATTTTTGTCGTTTTCTCAATCTGACAATAATTTCGTTGTGGGGTCCACCAATAATTGTACCGTCGTACGAATATTCCCCGTAAATAGTAACTCGTGAATAGTACTTCGACACAAAAAGTGTCCCAAATACTCGAGTGAACAATACTAGAGTGAATAGTAATTTGGGTAAATAGTAACCCGTGAATAGTAACTCGTGAATAGTAACTCCTGAATAGTAACTCCGACATAAAAAGTGTCTCAAATACTCGAGTGAATAATAATTTGGGTGAATAGTAACTCGTGAATAGTAACTCCTGAATAGTAACTCCGACACAAAAAGTGTCTCAAATACTCGAGTGAACGATACTAGAGTGAATAGTAATTTGGGTGAATAGTAACCCGTGAATAGTAACTCGTGAATAGTGACCATGTATTTTATGACAACTTGTTTACTTTAAAACAAAAATCACATATCACCCTTAACTTTAACTTTTTATCAATTTAACCATTTACCAAAATAGAAAAATTGAATACTTTAATTTCATAAAATTCGGGGTCTCACAGTGTGACCCTTTAGGTTCTCCATATTAAACCGATTGTGGATAAATCAATTAGAACCAATTCTAATCTTATTTAAATAATTAAATTAAATTAAATAAATAACATTTATTCTACAATAAGGGTAAGCCTCCTTAGCGATCAACGACTTTTCAGATAATATAGATTTCAATATTAATTATAAAAGAACTATCGAGTAAATAGTTACCGTACAATTCAATCCTTCTACCATAAAATGTCCTAATTAAATATAAGACATGAAATTATTATCAAGTCTTATTTTATTTAATTTTATGTATTTCGATTCACAAATGCACAACTCCTAATAATGCAAATTAAAAGCTCCTTTCTAATTTAATTCTGTCTTAGCCAAAGACTACTAAGTTGTCATATATCGAATCACATAGGACATCCTCTTCCTTTATTAGAAGCGGTAGATTCTTTGTTGATCATTTATTATTTCCATGTATAACTTATTATACTCAAACATACCCTTTGATATACCCTAAGGGTCTTAAGAGACATGTCAAAGTATAACTCATCATACACAAGATACTATGATGATCTCAAGTATAAGGATTAGTTGTACTACTATTAATTCAGGAATTCCTATTGACAAGTAAGTAAAACTCTATTAGGTATTCCTTAGCAAGTAACGTTCAGTGAACTTATTTTCCAATAAGCACATACATACTTTTTTTAGTGTCTCCACACAAATGATCATGAGATCAATCATCCTCAACTAATAAGCAAGCAAGGTATGTATCTGTGACAATCCAAGATTTCAAAAAAAATATTAAAATAAGAATTTGATGAAATAAATTTTTATTTTGATATTATTAGTTTGCATAAATGTACATGTGCAATGTGGTGTGTATATTATTGGTAAATGTAAATATAAATATTTATATATTTATTGTGTCTGAACAAAATGTTAAAAAGAAATTTGAATAGAGAACGTAAATAAATAGATGAGTATACAAAAATTTATTGTATACATTAAAAGATATTAAAATAATTTGTAAAGCTAAATTATTTTAATAAAAGAATATGATGGTATCTTATATAGGGTTAAATGCAAAGTCGACCACTGAACTTTTTTGATATTTGGGTATTGAACTCCTTTTTTCCAGTCAACGCAAACTGAGCCCCTTTCTATTCAAAAATTTGGACTTTGAACCCCCAAGCGCCACATATGTGTTGACCTGCTGACGTGGCGCCTACGTGGCACACATGGCAGGTCTGACGTGGTATTTAATATAATCTCAGGAAGATATATACTACAATAAAAATAATAATAATAATAATAATAATAATAATAATAATAATAATAATAATAATAATAACAATAACAACAACAACAACAACAACAACAACAACAATAATAATAATAATAATAATAATAATAATAATAATAATAATAATAATAATTAAAATTAAAATTAAAATTAAAATAAAAATAAAAATAAAATAGTAATAATAATAACAATAATAATAAAAATAAAAATGCAATATGCATTTGAAGCTCCCCGTACGATTAATTATTTCTTAAACATGAAGTTGAGACATGAACAGTGTGCTAGTACTTATGTCATAAGGGTCACTAATTGATGCGTTTTGATGGTACTATGATTATACAATAAGCTCAACTAATTACCGCTGATACAGTTTTTATATTCAATATGACTAATTTTGCCAAGATTAAAGTATCAACTCATAACCGCAAGTTATTTAATTATTTATTATTATTATTATTGAGCGCAATTGAGAATAATAATAATAATAATAATAATAATAATAATAATAAAAATTAAAATTAAAATTAAAATTAAAATAAAATAGTAATAATAATAATAATAATAATAATAATAAATAAAAATAAAAATAAAAATAAAATAAATTTTTTTAGCTATAACAATAACAATAACAATAACAATAATAATAATAATAATAACAATAATAATAATAATAATAATAATAATAATAATAATAATAATAATAATAATAATAATAATAATAATAAAAATAAAAAAATAAAAATAAAAATAAATTATTATTATATATCATGCGTGTATACACATGTTATAGTTGAATTAATTAGACAAAGTTATATTATTATTATTATTATTACTCTCAATTGCGCTCAATAATAATAATAATAATAAACAGTATTGACACACTGCACAGCGCATGTATTTGCATGTACAGTACATAATTTATAGGGTAACAATATGTCACAAGCCTAAATTATTGTACTGATGCGCTTTTATTTTAATATGTAATTTTGGTACCAAAATAGGAATCGGAACCATGAAACTGACATGTCGTGATGCAATACAATTATGATGATTTCCTATATAAAAATTGCTATTTTGTGAAATCCAAAATAATCATTCCCAATAGAAAACAGAGCTTATAAGATCCCTACTAAACACCCCCACTTACAAGGAAAATATATAATTACGAAATAGCATAATTTAGTGTGTTCCAGCCATTTTTTAGTTATTTGTACATAGGAACCAGCCCTTTTGGTGCCTCTTTGAATACGTAATTTTACTTACCAAATAATAACAAGAATAAACAATAAACAACAGACAACAAACAACAAACAACAAACAACAAACAACAAACAAAAATTTATTTTTATTATTGAGCGCAATTGAGAGTAATAATAATAATAATAAATAAATAAAAAACTTGCGTGTATACACATGTTAGAGTTGAATTTTATTATTATTATTACTATTTTATTTTATTTTATTTTATTTTATTTTTATTATTATTATTATTCTTATTATTATTATCTTCTTGAGATTATATTAATGGTATGTGGTGAAGGAGAAGAAAGGAATATATGGGCGAAATCTCATGTTTTGATATAAATATTAATCCTTGCAAAATATTAACAGTTGACATGGTTGCTCTAGCGGTCATATGATCAAAGTTCCAACCAAGAGGTTACAAGTTTGAATTTGTGGAGAGGCAAATTTTTGAGAAAAATTCAAAACAAATTACAATATTAAATACAACGTCAGACTTGCCACGTGTGCCACGTCAGTAAGTCAATGCACATGTGGCGTCTGGGGGTTCAAAGTCTAAATTTTTGAATAGAAAGAGGCTCAGTTTGCGTTGACCGAAAGAAAGGGGCTCAATACCCAAATATCAGAAAAGTTCAGTGGTCGACTTTGCATTTAACCCTAAATTAGAATGAAATGCAATTTTAAGCTAAAACAAAAATCAAAAGTTAGTGTGTCAAGCTATATTTGAGCACTGTTTTGGGCTGCTTCTAACGTTCAGAATGAACGTCTAATATTTTTTAAAAATAGTCCTATATATATGTCATGTTTATCATATGTAAAAATGGACGTGATCCGAGTCAAGAGCTAGGAATTAAAATTGCTCAAAATAGATATGGCAAGGAGAAAACTGTTGCGCTGCAGCAGTAGCAGGCAGCAGAAGAACACTACTGGGCAGCGCTTGGGGGGGGGGGGGCACTCTTTTGAGCTCTCAGTCGACAAGGTTAAATTGCTCTAATTGATTAATTAGTATCTTTCTATCATAGGTGAGTGTAACACCTATATTATCTCCAAATTTCAACATAATTGGATCAAGAATATGGAAAATAAAATTTATCAAAACTCGGAACAAGGAAAGGAGCTGCTACCCAGCGGCAGCAGTGAGTAACAACATCAAAAGTGGAAGCAGCTGGTTTGGACCAGCTGTGGCTTCGTGGTTTAGTTCGATAATGTACCTATAAAGTTTAGTTTCTAAATTCTTAAAGAAACAAGTACATGAGTTATAAAGTAATTACAATTCAATATGATTAAAGTGGAGCTTTAAAAAGGTAAAAGTTATTAGAGATGGGCGTCTAAGCCAAAGGGCTGTAAATGCTTGAATGGACTGTTTTGGTATTCCAAAGAAACGCGATGGTTTCTAACGCATTAGTGTTCGGAAATGAAGCTATAAATTATTACGATAGCTATAAGTTACCCATACAAGTTATCATTACACTCAAAGTACAACATGAGCTACAAATTCACCTTGAATAACTAAGTTGTGTATAAAAAGTATGGAATACTCATGTATTAAATTACAAGAGGGTTATAAACTAAAAATGTGAGGTATTCATAAACTAAAATCATGACAAAGTCTATTAAAGCAATAAATGACTATCGTGAGTAAAAGAATAAAAGTTTTTGAAGAGAATATAAGAGTTTTTCAAAAACAAGAATGAAAGACGATTATGTGGCCAATATGGATATGTAATATATAATTATGCAGGTTATATGACATGGACACATAACAAATATGTTTATATATATGAATATAATTGTTTAGGAGTTGTGAAAGAAAGTTAAGCATATCCCGATGCACCGAGACATATTTAAAACACAGTCTAGCAACCATATGACGCGTATATTCATTCGGAGCATACTAGAAGCTCTAAAAGCGATATGTAAACATAAATTTACATATATATGGATAATACATTCGTATATTAGGAATATGTGTATAGTGTGAAGACCTATTTCAAAATTATACTTCGAAACTGAACGATTTTCGAATAACAAAGCAAGATATACGTAAACGGGGTTGAAAACTCATTGTTGACATATATAAGCTATGTATATACATAAAATATACAAATAGCTTATATTTACCTACGGGCTAAGCGAGCAAGGCATGAAAAAAATACTTTTACAAATTTTATAATTCTCGGCTTAAGCTTTTGGGTCAAGTTGGGTTCCAAACATGTATGTTAGTGCACTGTGTGCGCGCACGCAACGCGCGTGCTTCCTCAGTTATTCATAACAACTGGTATCAGAGCTACAGAAGTTTGATCCCGGGCAATGGTGGTGAATTCTCGATGAAGGGTTGGTGTTTCCCTTAAAGTGTTCTCGATGGTGATGTTAAATTCTTGATGTGTTAAGCCAAGAAATTGATTCCGAGATGTGACTTCTTGATGTGTTAGCCAATAATTGGTTTCGAGAGTGGTTATAGCTGAGAATTGGTGATCCACAATGATTGAAGATAAGATATTCAATTCTTAATGGAAGTTCACTCTCGATGGAGAAAGGACCTATAATAGTTATAGCTGAGAATTGGTGATTCGCGATGATTGAAGAGAAAATATTCAATTCTTGATGGACGTTGACTCTCGATGGAGAAAGGACCAATATTAGTTAGCCAAGAATTGGTGTGTGTGGTGATTGAAGAGAAGTGTATTCAAGTGAGGGGTAGCTCTTGATGTGATGAAACTCACTTGTCAAGGGGAGATTGTTAGGATATCACAAGTGAGTTGGAGTCTCACATCAGATAAATATTGAAAGACTGAAGGATTAATATACATGAATGGGCATAAGACCTAATGGCTTAAGCTTTTGGGTTAAGTTGGGTTCCAAATATGTATGTTAGTGGCTTGTGTACGTGCACACGATGCACGGGCTCCCCGATTCTTCCCCCTAACATTATTTTGATGGCTGATTTTCGTGTTCCAATCTCCAACCTGTGCTACAAGCTCAATTAACCTCCCTTTTTTGTTATAGTAATATCAGACCAATTTTTTGTGTTTAATTTTTGGCAGTGGCTTATCTAGGATTCGACTTCAGTGTGGGCTTAATTATTTTTTATAACTAATTTTTTTAGTTATAAAAATATACTAATTAAAAGGCCTAAATATGGATTAATATCCCAAAATTTTAAATTTTCGTCTTCTCAAGTTTTTTAATTAGGGGATTAAACTTTTAATTTTTTTATTATGTCTAATTTATAGTTACACGTCAGAAAATTAATTAAATGATAACGACACGCTACTAAAAAAATACTTGTGTAATATTAAGTCTCTTTTTAAAATTTATTTCATTAATTTTTTATACCAAAAAAGATAAATAAAAGATCATTATTTATTTTTTAAATTAAATTTAATACATTACAAACTCAGCTTTAAAAAAGCATAAATATACAATATAATGATAACTATTTTAAAATGTATAAATGTACTACTAATTAAAATCTTGTTATTTTATAATCATCAATAATCAATATAATGACAATTTTACCTTTTTTGGTATAAAAAATTAAGGCCTAAATATATATTAATACCATGAACTTTATGTTTATTTCATAATCATCAATAATCAATATAATTAATTTTTTATATCAAAAAGGGTAAAATATTAATTTTACTTTAAAAAAATTAATAATGGTATTATATTTATCATTTTTAGTACAAAAAATTATTTGAATAAATGTTAAAATGAAACTCAATATTACACATAAGTATTTTTTAGTCACTCGATACCTGCACTTGATACCTGCTACTACTACTACTACTACGGGGATCCTAAGACGCGACCCATAGTCTCTGCTCGTCAAGGCGGAGGGATGGTAGAATCTAACGGCTCAGAATCCCCCTAACAGCCTCTAACTCAGTTATACGCTGGTTCCAAAGCTTATGAAATCAGTCATGTAATTTATTTTACGACATGTGAGTTAATTAAGTCATTTCATCAACTACCTAATATTAATAATTATATACATTAATTGATATTAGTCTTAACTGTATAACTAATGTTGCAGGAGACATGCTAGACTCCTTAGGCATGTGAGCTCTATCCCAAAACTCTAGCATCGTAGGAGGTCAGCCCAAGCTATCCCACATGGCCTAATAAATACATTCAAATAACATTTATAAAGTATGATAATGACAATAGAGTAACGAAAGAACTAAATTGAGATACTTACCGACTTCACTTCCTCAAATAACCATGAGCCGGTACTATGTACAATTCGGAGCTAGGGGTGAAAATGAGCCCGAGCCGATCCGAACACCTTAATACTCAAGCCCGACTCGGATAAAAAAATTTGTGTTCAGATTTGACTCGAATTCGAACCGATAATTTCTAAGACTGCTCAAGTTCGACTCGATAAATTACTCGATACTACTTGGCTCAGAGTTACTCGACTCGTTTTCACAACGAATAACTCGCTAGCCTTTCAACTCGAGCTCGAGTCTGAGATGGATCACATAAAAATGAGACATAAAATAAAAACTTAGAAAAACTTCAATTTCATTTATATATAAAAATTCATATGTTACACTTACAAATAATACAATGATAAATTTACAATATTAATTATAATATGATACAATTTCTAGTAACATCATTACATTAATCCAATCTCGAACATACACATCCCCCTCTCTTTATTTCCAATTTACAAGAGCTATTTATATTTTATACATTTATCCAATCTTTGTGTATTTACAAAAAGTGACTAGTTGAGTGGTGGTTCAACCAAAGAGCCTAAAACAAGAATGAAGACAGAAGAAGAGAAGTGATTTACCAGGACGAACGTATATACAATGATTGTTCTCTAGTCAACAAACTCTTTTTTTCAATTCCACAAAAGGAATTCACAAATTTATACTTCTTTTTTTCATTAGGCATTGACTGAAATTTTTTTAATCACTTGTAGTAATCTGGATTTGGTACAAAGGTAGTAGTGTTGAGTAAACCAGTTTTCACCTCAGTGATTAATTGTCTGCATCTGCCTATAGATATTCCTACTTAGAACTCCCTTGTAACTATGTATTCGAAGTGTGGTCATCTGGAGCAAAGTTGTATACTTTTCAATATGATGGACAAAATAAGAGACGCTATTTCCTGGAATGATATTATTTCTGGGCATGCACAGAATGGACATTTATGTAAGGCTATGTGTTTATGTAACGAAATGAGGATAGCTCTTGAAAGACCAGATTCACTAATTGTTGTCTCTCTTCTCCAAGCTTGTGCTTCCATTGGGGCATACCATCAGGGAAAGTGGATCCATAGCTTTGTCATTCGGAGTTGCCTTGGATCATGCATCTTGGTTGACACAACTTTGGTAGATATGTACTCCAAATGTGGTAACTTAAACAATGCAAGGAAGTGTTTTGGCATACCATCAGGGAAAGTGGATCCATAACTTAAACAATTCTTTGATAACTCATCTCCTTCTCATTTCTTTTCTCACTTATTCAATATATTCATCATTCAGTGTCGCATTTTACGACTTACTTCTTTCTAAAGAATATCATCCTTACCATATTTGACTTTTAAAATAACAAGAATCTTCTACAATTGCTCAATAATTGGGAAGCAGTATGAATAATTCAGGAATTTAAAAGATTCCAAATCATGCTGAGGGGCCATAAGACCTTGAACAATGTCCACGGTTATAAGTACTGTAAGACCCCAGCTTATTAATAAATGAAATTAAATTTTCTCTATTTATTATTTTGAAATACAAAGGGTTGATTTGATTAATGTGGTTAGTTATGGGTAAAATGCGCAAATATTTTAAATAAGCAAGTGGTTATAAAATATTCATTTTTGGTCGGTGAATATTCGTTTGGTCGTGGAATATTCTTGCTGTCGGGGAATATTCGTACGACGGCGCAGCCTTGTGTGGGCCCCATAACAGAAAGCGATTGAATGAAGAAAACGACAAGTATAAGTTGTTTATAATTAACGGCGTAGTTGTTACCGTTAATACTATTGGAATACCTGGTGGTTAAAATACAGTAACACACAGTATTGCACCAATTATTGATTCTTACGTAAGAAGGCACTACTCAATAATTGTTACAGTAGTTACTGTTCAATATTTTATTGTATTGTTTCAATAATTGTTGCTGCACAGTATTTTCCATTATCAGATCAATAATTCATATTATTTAAATAATATTATTAGATAGTATTATTGGTAATGTCTAGAAAGTTCTGTCTAAGGAGAGGTTTGATCATCTAATTGCGCACTAGTAAGGAGAAATTCTTATTGGAAAGCCCCCTCTTTCCTGGGAACGGCCTGATTGTCATAAATGTGATTCTGTAATATTATTTGTGAATAATTAATTAATGATTCATATGATAAGGAAATATTTATTTTATGTGGATATAAATGTTGGATATATTTATTGTGGTTAAAAATGAAAGAGTTAATGTTGAGGTGTTTTATCAGTATTTTTATCGGAATGGAGGTATTAAAAATCAAATCAGGGTTTTCGAGAAATATTGCGGGGGTTATAATTTTTAATCCGACCGTTGGATCGTGGTAATTTTTGGACATGTTATTCATATATAAGTTGAGTTTATGTCCACAAATTTTGAACCGTTAAAAAAGAACGTATGATTTGCTATGAATTTTACGAGATGACTGGTTCAAAAATTGTAGAAGTTGCGGAATTTGTCATTTTGGCGAAAAATTCTAGAATTGGTGGGCCCCACTTTTGGTTGGTGAAAATGTACTGAGATTTTTATTCAAATGTGGTGGGTGGGAATAGTAGCAGATAAAGCCATCAGGTTGCAGGTTAAGTCTGCTTCGGCGTGCTAACATTTTCCTATAAATAGAGGGCTAAGTTAGAATTGAAAAGCACACCAGAAACAAGTTTTCTCTCTTTCTCTCTCTAGATTATTGAGTGTATTTTAGAAGTATTTAGATACTTTGTGAGTTTCTATTCATCAGTGCAAGTTTCCTTCAGCCTTTTACCGATATTCCGAACAGAAGTACTGATATTTTGAGGTAAGAGATATTATCTTCTTCTTAAATGATATTTTCTTCAATATTATTATACCAAAATATTGATATGAACTTTTTATCAAATTTAGAACTTTTTGTGTCGGGGTTACTATTCACGAATATGACACTATTCACCGAAAAATAAAATTTTTTCTTTTTGTCCAAGATGTCTATTATGGTTACTATCTTTAATTGTATCCATATTTTGATCTTTATTTTTGAATTCTGCTTCACAATTGATTATTATGAAGTATTATTGATCTTGGATAAACTGTTATACGAATCCCTAGTATTTGTCCTTTTGTCTCACTGTATTCGTTTTCTTTAAGATATTTTTCATCATCCTCAGTCCTAAATGGCGATATTACTGAATATCTTTGGCATGTAGTACAAAGATGTATGATTACCTGATGAATATCTTTGGCCTGTAGTGCAAAGATGAACAGGTGTTGAGATGAACATGACTAACTGGTGATACAAATGAATATATTTGGCCTGTAGTGCAAAGATGAATATTTGGTTAAAGATGATTATTAATTGATGTTACAGGAATAAAATATTGATGATGAACTTTTAAATCTTAGAAGATAGTAGAATTCATTATCTACTTGACTCTTCTAATGGTTTGCTATTTTCGCTGCAGTTATTGATCTAAAACTTGTTGTCGATTATATTCTATCAGATTTTTCCCTGTTGAATACTAATGATAATTTGTTGTATATTATCTTAGTCATAATATTCTTTACTGGGCTAGTTGAGCTCACCTTTTTCCTTTTTGTTCCATTTTTCTTCTCAGGAGGTGAGAACATAGCAGGATCTAGTCGGGGTATGGAGTGATGGTTCTAGAAAAATGTTTTAGCAGTCCTCACTATTTCTGTAAAATAGTGTTTGAATAATTGTAATGAAGACTTATTTGAGTGTGGATATTGTCTAGAAGACAATATTTGTATTTAAACTCACAGTATGTGTTGTCGTATTTTGCACGACAATTGTATTATTAAAGTTGTAGTTTGCTTTTTGTACCATGTATTTGGCGACTCGGAAAGGGTGTTGTATACCTATTTTGGGGGGCGTCACAAGTACTCTTTCAACTTAAACCTTAACAATCATTAGACTATAGGGACTCCCGTACTTAGGGTGTTAAGCCCTCTGTACGATGTATTGTGCACAAACATTTAAACGCTATGCGTAAATTATCCCCTGGTTCACTATGTCCATAGTTATAAGTAATCTTTCAACTTAAACTTTAACAGTCATAAGACTATAGGGACTCCTCGTACTTAGGGGGATCAACCCTTTGTACAATGTATTGTGCACAAACATCTAAACGCCTCCGCGTAATCCCCTATAAAAGGGTTGTTCATCTCAGCTTTTCAACATCTGAATCCGCACCAAAACAATTTGGTTTGTCATAACTTCTTAAGAAACGCTTGAATTTCATGAGCATCTTTCAATATTCATCTAGCTGAATCAAATAACATAGACTTCTACAATAATTCAGACATCAATTGAAATATACATACACACACACACACATATATATATATATATCATATCTTAAAGAAATCTCAAAAATATTTTTTATGACGTCATGATACCGCACTGTATTTACAGTCCGTTTGAGGATTCTGTCATTTGGTGATTTTATCATACTACATCATACCATAGTGGGCTGATGATCCTTAGTTCACATCCAACACTAAGTAATATTGCATTGATGACTCCATCATTTTTATCATCTCTACACTAGGTTCTATGATGCATTGATGATATAAAAATTACATTTTGATATATTTCATATCATTTTTGTCTAGCCGAAATAATTAGCATAGACATACGGATAACGGTGTTGTTTTTAAAACTCATTGGTTTCATCATTTAATCCAATGTTTTTCAAGAAGATAGAAGTGCAAACATCAGCACGAAGTCAATAAATTTTGAAAGTCTAGCATAGATAATAGATTTAGAATATCCAAGTATCCATCAACTTCAATCTTTACTCCATTACTTCATTACTTAACCAATTCTTTTTATTTCTAGCACCACTAATGCTCTTATACTAAATATTCTTGTATTTCAACTTACAATCTTCCTATACCCCTAGTATAGTTCATCAAACTTACCGCACATTAGAAGTTCAGGAACTTGCCAAAATATTATGAGTTTAAGAACTTATCCTAGTCAGACCATAGGCGTCCATTTGCTGAGGGGTTCAAAACATACCATATTATTATGAGTCACGAACTTATTATATGCATTAGTTTTAAGAATTCACACTTAACCCTAATAATATCTAACTAATTTTAATAGTTTCTAACTATCAAATATACACATGAGAAAAGAATCACCTTTTCGCCACATATACATTGATAGCGCGACACCAACATTCTAATGATTATCAATGTGATAAACTGAGTGCAAGCACAAAACCCTCGCCCATACAAAGGTTTGTACAACTCAGCCATCACACGAGTCATCAATTGAAATCCCACCTAACTCTATCTTGCTTATAACTTGTTCTTTGCTCGATACGAATTTTTTGTACCTCATCATTTATAACTCCTCGCGAGTTTACCTCGTACTATTTCATAGTACAATATCTTCATAGCATCAAGCTATAATTATTCAAACATTACAGACCATCTTTCTTTTATAACTTAAACAGATCACGTCGTGATCTTATTCTATAATCATCTCTCCTAAAAGTCTTTTCTTAACTCATGATCATTTTGTTTTACGATTCACTTTCTTTCCTTTTTCATCATTTACGAAATTATTCGTTATATTGGCTATTGGAGTTAGGAAACTCCCATTTCTTATCTTTATGTCTCTTCAAGATTCTTCTTTGAATTTTCTTGTTGATATAATAATTCTTCCTTTAAGAATTTCTAACTTCATTTATATTGCTCAACATTTCATTCGAGTTCCACATTTTCATCATGCGTATCCATTTCTATACTTGGTTCCCATCGAGTCTCTAACAGTTTTAATATGGTATGCTGAGTGATTTCCCACAAACAACCAACAAACTAGGTTCCGAATTACTAGTTCATATATACCTCCGCTCTATGAAGGAATCGTTTAGCCCAGATACTATACATCAACTATTAAAGAGTAAAATTATACCATACTTAAATATAACTTTCTATTCTTAACTTATTTATCATTCTCTTTTTATAGATATTGTCTATTTATTATCACCTTACATCCTTATTATTGGAGTTGGGTAACCCCACATTCATATTCCTTATAACTCTGCGAGATTCTTCTTTGAATCCTCTCACGCATGCTTTAATCCCTTCTTTATAAATTTCTTAAATTACATCTTATTGTTCAAACTCTATTTGAGCTTATTCGTTCATTATCTTCACTTCTCTTCTCTAAGATTATAGCCTGCGGTACTCTTACCTAAGGTTTCTAACCTATCAGTTTTGATACCAACTGTAACGATACCAAAATTCATACAATAATATTCTCCTTTTCGATCGTTAATAATACAACTTTAATCTATCTTTACATCGTTATTCGATATTAAAATCCCTAAAAATACGAAATATTTAAAACTTTTATACATTTCCTTCTGTATTGCCATAAATCGCAACCTTTATATTACATCACTTCGATTCAAATTTACATCATGAATCGTTACAACAAAATGACTATACAAAGTCTTACATCATAAATAGATATCCATATACACCAAAAAACTCAACCTACAATTTAACATGTTACATTCAAAATATTAAATACATTTTCCATACAACATAATTAATCTTCGTGAATATGGATCTCTATAATTCACGTAGCACATATCCTTACCTTAAATCTTTATCCTGCAAAAATGGTTATTTGCAAGGTTGAGCTCGATAGCCCAGCAAAATCTAACAGTTTTCATGCATCACATAGTACATAATAACACACTCAACATATATCTCATAAACATTGGACTAACACAACATACATGCTACATTTCATATAACAAGTATAAAGATTGAGTTCCTTACTCAATCAACATTCACTATTCAATCAACGTAGTCATAAATTGACTTTAACGTTTCACACTTTTCAATATATATAGAACACATCATGATCTTTGCAGCAAATATGTAATATAGTTCATCATCAAGTTCACAAAACAAATAGGAACTGAAAGACTTGCCTTGATCGTTGTTTACCAATAACAGTTTAACAACTTACAGTTATCTGCACTTCCAATGCCCTACATAATTATATAATCATACACATCAACTATTAGTCACATAGCAACACATAGTAGTTGTAATGTAAACTTTACTCTACATCTCATAATCTTTCCTATTAATTAGCACCCAATGTTCAATTAGATTGTGTTAACTTTTCGACTTATGTAATATTCAAAATTCATTCAAGTGTTTAAATCTTGCTAGGAACCATTATTGGTTTTATATTAAACCCATTTCATATTTTATAATATCCATTTCATTTGACTTAAAACACTTTTTACGTTCATTCATCACACGCCCGATTTGTCTCTCTTGTGTATGCTTAGTATGCTTATACAACTTATATAATCCATCATTTATTAATGTTAAACATCATTATATTTACTAACATTCATGTTTTATAACTTAAAACAGCATCTTTTATCGTCAAGAGCACTACACTTGCATACGTGCATGCCCGACGCCCTCCGATTGCCTCTGAAAACACAACAATCCTAAAGATAATGATTTTGACCCCTGTTTCCGACCTCAAATTGGAAAACTTAAAGAATAGAAGTTGTAGATCTACTCGTCCTCATTCCGGATTATCTTGAATCGCCTCGATCGGAGTTCGTATGAAAAAGTTATGCTCATTTTAGTAAAACATGCCCAGTTAGTTTTTTTTTTCCAAAATTTAGCTAGACAGACTACCCCCCCCCCACCGGGGCGGGGGTTTTTGTACTAGGGGGCCCCCCCGGGGCGGGGGTCCCTTCTGTGTTTTTGCGATTTTTGATCCAGAACACTACAGAAAGCCAAATTAGGCCTACAAACTCCTTTCTAACAACCATACCAACCTACTCAAGGTGTAATATGTTTACAGAAACATAAACTAATGTTTTCTAACATGTTTTTAACCACCTAAACAACATAAACATCAAGACTACAACCTTTAATTTTCACTATTTTTGCTAAAACTTCACTTTTTGAAAGTTTCAGTGAAAATCATCACTGTTATTTTGTTTTTCAAGCAAAACAGTTAATTAAACATACTATGTTTTAGTTTCTTCATCTTCTTTCAAAATCAACAGTCAATTTATATATTATATCAAGAATCAAACCTCAATTTTACTTTAAACTAAGCCATATTCATATATATATATATATATATATATATATATATATATATATATATATATATCATACCAATTCACTGTAATATGATTTCCTTCACAAAATACATACATAACATGAATTCATTTATAAACTTATGAAAACAACTTTATAACAACCAATTTATTATATAAAACTATATATAACAAATAATTCAACCTCTACAAAGATTTTACAGAGAATTCTAGGAAGAGAAACAAAAACAAAAACTTTAAAAATAAAAGAGTTAAGATGATACCTTAGTTTTAGAAGATGATGACTATTCTTTTGATTATGAAGCTTTCTTTTTCCCCAATTCCTCTCTCTAGACTTCTCCCAATTCTTCCTTACTTTTCTCTGTAATTTTCTTCTTCTCTTCCTTTTTCTTCTTCTGAGTCTTTCTCCCTATTCTAAATTCTAACTTACGTACTAAACCAAATATAACGTATAGGTAATAATACATGTATTAAGTATATAATATAATTATAACTTTAACTAACATCAGTTATAATTTTATTTGAAAATCAAAAGCCATAAGACTTGTTTGGCTAGCTAACTAAAAATAACCCATTAAATCTTACACCTTGTTTGGTAAAACATATTTAAATTAAAGACTTAATATGCATTAAGCCTTGTTTGGCAAAACTGAATTAAACTCCTTTAATTTATTTTAATAACTCCTTTATAGAAAGGTTATTTGTCACACTTTATTCAATTAAATTTTAATATTCAATTTAATTAATTCTAATAATAATTTTTTAAATTACTTTAACACATAAATCAATACAACATAATTATAATTTTCTTTATAATTATAACTTTATTTAATCAACTAACACATCATTTTAATTACAAATTCAAATTAAAATATAATAATTCATTTAATCGTTATAAACTCTCTAACTTAATTATTAAATTAAATTAGAATATTATCTCATAACAATTAATTTTCTTAACTCCTTAATTATTTACTTAACAAATAATTAACCAATCAAGTCAATCAAATTAAATATTTATTCAACAATAAACACATCCATTAAATATTTATATAACTCAATAAATATTTAAAAATTATCATTAAAATTCTGGATTGTTACAACAATCATGGCAAAGGGGAGACAACTTTGGAGATGTATGTGGAGTTTCTCAAAGCTGGGCTCAAACCAACCATGTAATTTTTTTATCTGTTCTTTCTGCCTGTAGTCACAATGGGCTCGTTGACTATGGTCTGAGCTTGTTCCATGATATGACAAATGATTTTTGGATTGAGCCAAAAGTTGAACATTGTGCTTACATTATGGATCTCCTTTGTAGAGCTCGGAGGGTAGAAGATGCTTACGACTTCTACAGAAAATGTTTGTAGAACAAATAGTTGATGTTTTAGGCATACTACTTGATGCCTGTCGTTGCAATGGTAATGCAGAACTTGGTGAAATTATTGCTGAAGATATTTGCATGTTGAAGCCCGCTGATGCTGGAAACTATATGCAATTGGCCCACAACTATGCTTCAACAGCTAGATGGGATGGTGTGGGTGAGGCATGGATCCAGATGAGGTCCCTAGGCCTGAAACAACTTCATGGTTGGAGTTTTATTGAATTACAAGGGACAATTACAACATTCTTCACAAACCACAGTTCCCATCCCCGGTATGAATAAATAGTCTTTCTCTTAAAATCTCTGAGCAAGGAAATTAGGAAGCCCATCATTCCTTTCAACCACTAGAAAGAAGCTCCAGATATAACAATGCAGAGTCAGGTGTCATGGGCAAATTCCGCAACAAATGGCTGCATCACGTTTTATTTGAATTTCCAGCCAAGTAAGAAGAGTAAGATTTTGGTCCTTAGATACATGCTCATTCTACAATGCAACAAAAAAGTAGCAGTAATAGCACAATAAGCTTCAAGCAATGTGGTATGGAAAAGTGTGCCACTTTCAGCATTAGCACCATGTGTAAATATCCTGTCATGGATGATGACACTTCAAATACTAAACCAACCACAACTAATCATACGACAAATTCAAATCAAGATCTTTGCATTTTGAACTATATGCACTCTTTTGACTTTGATGCAGCTGTAAGTTTACCAGAGACATGGTATAAGAAACATAAAAACTAAGCATAACTTGTAACTAATAGATAGGGATATACCAACATATACCAACTTGTAACAATCATTATTAGTTATTACATAAAAAGTAATTTTATGTCTGCATACAAATTTTTAAACCTATTTTACCAAGCACACATGTACATAAATTGTATAATAATCAAATTCCCAAGAATTTGGATTCGAATAAAAGGGTATAACAGAAGCTATATTTTAGGAAATCGCAAAGAGCAAAGGAAGGGAAACAAAGTACGAAAACAAAAATAAAATTCAAAATAGAAAAACCCCTCTCAATAAAATACAAATCTAAATTTTCATACTTGAGTGTAATCTGTAATGGATTGCTAAAAATTTCATTGCCACTTTTTGGTTTTCATTTTCCTATCGTTTTCCTTCCTCTAATCCTCACACTTTTAAAGTTAAAAACAAAACAAATACTTCAAAGGTGGAGCAAATGACAGGGGATTGGTTACCGTATATGATACATTTCTGCTCTGTCGTCTTTGCGGCTTTTTATTGAATAGCTGAATTGCAAGTCTATAACCCATAATAGAATAAGATCAATCAAACAACACCTGATCGGCTGATTCAAACAACAAACACAAGTCCGGAGTCAACTAAAGTAACCCCAATTCCAGATTACTTAAGTGAAAGAGAAGAATTGAAGAAGAAAATATGAACGAGCTAAAACACAAAAAACTTACACATTTACGTTTCGTTATCGCAGTTCGTCTTTTGGAAAATCAGAAATTTGTGATTATGAGTTTGAATCAATAATTTTTCATGTATTTAGCCTCTTTTGTGATGATTCAGTCACAAGTCCCAACAAATTTGAAATCTCGAGCCTACAAATCTGCAGTAAATGAAGAGGTAAGGCGAAATGATAGAGATGAATAGAACCTTTCCACTTCTTTATGATAATAAGAATCAGAGACTAAGAATCGAGTATTTATCAAACCCCTAAACGAGTAGGGTTCATCGAGTAATCGATCAAGCATGGATCAGATGAAGGAGCGTACTCGAACCCTAAAACGAGCGAATAGTGTGGTGCTCACATTCGAGTTCAGTCTAACACCCAAAACGAGCTTGGCCCATATTCAACTCGGATTCCTATTGAATCCGAGTCTCGAATCATATTTTCGAGTCGAATATGAGTCAAATACCGAGTAATCTGGATCGTTTTTCACCCCTATTAGGAGCTGGACACAATTCTTTTTTTGCCTGCTCGAACTTTTTCTTGAAGTCATCGGCATCCCAGTGTGCACACATAGCCAACCATGCTGCATCGGAGACTGTGTGAGGTTGATGATCGCGTATGGTAGTCTTGGGCTGCTCGATAACTGCCTAGGCGTCCTGCTGTCTCATCTCGTACAGCCAGCCATCATAGTTATTTGCGACATATGTAGTACTAACACTGTCATCGACTGCTTGTGAGACACCCTCCTCATATCTAAAATAAATTTATACAAAGAATGTCAACATATCTGAAATTGATGATAATACCTAGAATTGTACTTAATTTAAGTTATGTAATTCAACTTACATGGAACTCTTGCAATACAGTAGTCATATAGGAAGCATTATACTACATGAACTAAGTGAATCGCGTACAACCCGTAGGCAGGTGTGTCAAGAAAATGCCGTGTACCGTATGCTTAATGATCGGGTCCAGGAGACTGCAATATGAGATATTTGTGTTACTTTAATTCATGTAATCATATAAAATAATTTATATGTGTGATTTATATTATAGTAGACACTTACTGCGTCGAGTCGACATCAACTATAGCAATGTACGGTTGGGTCGGTGGACGCCTAAATAATCTGAGGTTAGTCCCTCGTTGCATCGACGAGCAATATCTATAAGTTTAAGTGGTGAAATTATGTATATATAGTATTTTCATATGCTTTAAACAATTAATTAGAAAAAGTTAAATTACAAAACGATGGAAACTTACTAGCTGATGACGACGTTCCGCCCTAGAAGCCGTCACCAAATCTTGTACGACCACTACTGCGACGACCTCCACCACCGTTTTCTAGCCATAACTGTACTACTGTAATTAGAAACAATGAGATAATTAATTTCTACTAAATTTATCTTAATAAATATCATTTTTATTAGTAAATTATTTAAAAAACAACAATAAGTTTAAGTTAAGACTTAGTACGTCATCAAACCCGTCAAAATCAAAATCAATTTCCTCCTCAGATTCAGTCTCTTCCTCTTCTGTATCAATTAATTTTTTGTCGTTATTTTCTTGTACAACGACATAGTCAATGATAACAACGTCATCCTTGACCTCTTCATCATCGGGTACACTAACGAAATCTTCTGCCAGTACATCGTCATCATCTGGCAGTACGTGGTTGGGATTGCTAACTTATTTTTGCAACGGGTCATCCGTTTAAAACAAATTAGTACCATCAAAAGCCTTAGTTTTCGTTGTGACAACTGTATACCAAGGGCTTCTAGAATTTACTACATTAGGGTCATAATACACTTGAGTCGCTTGGCTAGCTAATATGAACACGTCATCAGACTGTATCTTTGACTTGATATATACTATGACGATTCTATTACAATCAACTTTAACACCTTTTCATTATCAAACCAGCGACACTTAAATGTAATAAACTTTTTACCTCCAGGATAATTGAGCACAACCATGTCCTCTAATCGTCCATAGTAATTGGACTTAGAATTTTAGTAACAGCTTCCCAACAAGACATTGCTAGAATTGACTGATGTCAGTGCATTAAAGTCATCAACCTTGAATCTATATCCATTAACAATGCAACCAGATATGAACTGATAAGTTTTTACATACCAGAAATAAGATCTCTAAAATGCTCATAAGCGCTATCTTCTTCAACCCTTCTCTTAAACCACTATTAAAAATTTTCGATGGTTAATGCTTCCAACTGTGTTGTAGTTAGTCCCGGGTTAGAAGCATACGGTTCTTCTTCGAATGAAGTAAAATAATAATAACAGGGTTTAATTTATGATATTACGATTTGAAATATTAAAGATTCGACGAAAAATAATACATACTTGATGTATGCCAATACTTCGGGCATATTTAAAAGCACTTATGTAGATACAATTTTTAAATCCTTGTCGATTAGGTAAGTCATTTTCTCTGCGCCAAATGGTTTAGCCAGATAAGAGAATACAACTAACTTATTAGCACGAGATTTGGGTTTGACGACCTCATTCCCACTTAAATGGTTGTGTTTCGTTGAGACTACATCCTCAAAGTACAAGGAGCAAAAGTTAACAAGTTCTTCCTCTATATAGCGTTCAACAATTAAACCCTCTACACGGGATTTGTTTTTCACTTTCTGCTTTATTTGATGCATGTACTTGTGGGCAAAATAATTGAAAGACATTAATTCAGACTATTAAGTATAACTGTCATCAAAGTTGCACAATATAGATGATATTACGTCTCATAAGGATATATCCAACGATATTGCACCGGTCCTCCAAGCTTAAGCTCATATGGTAAATGATTAGGCACATGCTCTATCGAGTCAAAGAACCCTGGAGGCAAGATCATTTCGAGCTTGCACATTGTCAACACTATATTTTTCTCCATCTGATCCACATCACTGTACCTTATAACCTTTGAGCAAAGATCCCGAAAGAAATTTAAAAGTTCGGTCAAGGGGTCAACAATTTTTCTGGGTAGCATCTTATGAAATGCAATTGGCATCAACTTCTGCACGAGTACATGGCAATCGTGACTCTTGAACCCAATAATTTTGAACTGTTCAACCTTACTGTAACGAGATATGTTAGAAGCATATCCATCCGAGAGCTGCAATGTATTTACCCACTTGCAAATGTCTTCAACCTGTTGCTTGATAAGACAAAATGGAGCTTTTAGTTTTGAGTTGTTAGGACGGAACCACAATTCCCGCCTGATGTTTATATCCTCCAAATCTTTACGTGATTTATCATTATCTTTTGTTTTACCACTCGCATCTAGCACGGTAAAGAACACGTTCTTGAATATATTCTTTTTCGTATGCATGACATCTATAGAATGACGAACTGATAGTGTGACCCAGTATGACAACTTAAACCAAATAGGCGAGTGAGTCCAGTTATGAGTTTTCTCGTACCCTATTACTCTCAACGTACCATGCTCCTTCCCTGGCAGTAGAAATTTTAGATCATTGAACCAACCCAAGACCTCATTGCCCAACAATCAACTAACAACCCCCTTCTTCTATGTCTTTATGTTGAACTGTGCAGACATCTTTCTGTAACTGTGCTCAGCAGACAAGAATCTATGAGCAGTTCCAAAGAAACTAGTTTTTCGCCCATGAAGTAGTTGTGTGCCTTGCATATCCTCTATACAGACTGGACATGACAGCTTCCCGTGAGTTGACCAACCACTTATTAATCTAAGTGTCAGATAGTCAGTGATACTCCACAACAAGGCAACCTTCATCACAGAATTCTACTTAATCGATTTATCATAAGTCTGAACCCCGTCTCCCACAGCATCTTAAGTTCATCAACTAACAGTTTGAAGTACATGTTTATGTCTTTTGTAAGACTCTTATCCCCCTGTATGAGTAAAGTCAAGAACATATACATATCCCTCATGCACATTGACGGTGGAAGATTGTAAGCTACTATGATCACTGGACCAGAGTAGGGCTAACTAAAATTATTAAATAGGCAAAAGTCATCTGTAGCCATGTCAAGCCTAATATTCATAACTTCATTAGCAAATTTTGGAAAATTTTCATCAAATTTCTTCCATTCTTCTCCATCTACAGGGTGAGTCAACTGACCAGGCACGATGTCCCTTCTTTTGTGCCAACCCATATGCTCAGCAGTGTGCGACGATATGAAATAGACGATGCAGTCTAGGCATAAGAGGAAAGTACTGTAAGATCTTCTTAGGCACTTTTTTCTCCTTCCCCCACGTTTTGTCATCTTGTACCGAGGCAAGTAGCATATATCACACTACATCTGAGCTCTGTCCTCCCCATAATATAACAAGCAATCCTTCTCACAAGCATCGATATTCTCATACCACAGATTAAAACCTTTTACCATCTTCTTCACTTCATAGTAATTTACGGGCAGAATATGATCAGTCGGTAAGAACTCGCTGATAATAACAAGTAAATCATTGAAACCTCACACACTACAGTCGCGCTCATTCTTGAAGTGTAAAAGTTTCATCACTGCAGATAGCCTGGTGTGCTTATCATTTTCAGAATACAGTAGGACCCCCGATTCAGATAACATCTTGTAAAAGGCATCAGCTGAATCATTTGGCACGTACTGAACACTAATTGACGAATGCTCATTTTCAACCCAGACAATATTGGTAGGGCCGTAAGCATCAACCAACATCTCCCCAACATCATAGTTATCGACGTATGAATCTTGTTCAATTGGTTGGTCTACAGTACTGTCGGTAACTTTTCTCAACTCAGCTGCTTCCCCATGATGAATCCATACCGAATACCTATCCACAAACCCACGTGAAAACAAGTCGAATTTAATTTCACCGGTTTCTTCCATATCATGTTTTTACACTTGACACACGGGTATCTCATCTTTCTGTTTGGTTCATCAGCATGTTCGATTACTTTATTCATAAAATTGCACACCCCATCACTGTACGCATTAACTAATCCCCTCCCATCAATCTATATCCTACGGTACATCTAACTCCGGTTGGCTGACATCTTTAATTGGAGAAAAAACGCCTATATTAGAAAGGGAAAATTCATGTATGTGGCCCATGCATGAATTATATTTTCCTAGTATATATATCCACTTTACAAGGTTTAGGCTTCTATTTCATTCATGGATGCATCTCTTCACTAGTGCCAATCTATAGAACATTTCTTTTATTTTAAGAAATTTTCAGTAACACCTCACCATGGTCTCGAAGTACACAAAATAGACTAAGGCAATTTAGTCTAAGTATGCATTCGGAGAACATGTAGAGATCCACCAGCTAAAAAATCCTTAAAACAAATAAAATCGTACCTTGTGAATTGCCACCGACCTAAGTGAGAGACATAACATCCTGTAATAGTCCCAAACCAGGAACTATTCGACATTCACTTCTACTGAGTGACTGTCAAACGAGTTTCTAAGCTCCAACTTATATATACTACATGCACATGTATATATTGAGTTTATTGAAGAATGTAACAAACTAAGCAAAGGCTACTTAGTTTAATAAAACTCATACGGATACTACATGATGTGTCAACCATATTTAGTTTACTTTAGATGTGAAAAACTACATAAATATTTACATGTGTCAAGCATATTTAGTTTACCTTAGTTGTAAAAGATTAAGTAAGTACAACTTAGTATTTTATTTTATTTTATTTTTATTATTATATTATATTATATTTTGTTTTTTTTTGAATTATATTATATTATAGTATATAATTGGTTTTATTTATTTATTAAATTAAATTGAATTAAATTTATTTTATTTTATATTATATTATATTATATTATAGTATATAATTGACTTTATTTTTTTATTAAATATAATTTATTTATTTAATTATATTAAATTAAATTTATTATTATGTTTTATTGTATTTTATTGTTATTTTGTATTATATTATAATATATAATCTTTTAATTTTTTATTAAATTAAATTAAATTTAATAAATTAAGAAAATTAAATTTATTTTATTTTATTTATTTTAATAAATTAAATGTATTATTATGTTTTATTTTATTTATTTTACATAATATTATATTATATCTTTTTCTAATTTTTAGTTAAAATTAATTTAATTTAATTTATTTTATTTAGTTAATTTGATTTTATTATTATGCTTTATTGTATTGTAATATATTTTGTATTATATTATATTTTATTATATTATTTTATTTATTTATATATTATATTATATTATATATTTCATTTATTTTATTTATATGTTATTATATTCAATTTATTTATTTATTTATTTTGTATGATAATATTTTATTTTATTATTAGGTGAGAAACTAGGTAAATACTACTTAGTTTTTTTAATATTGAAAAACAAAGATAAATACATAAATAAAATAAGTGGGGCCCACAAATATGCCAAAACTTTCAATTGATTACTTCTTTCAGAAATTATGTCGAGAATTCTGTTAGAAATAACAAATATACCAAATAAATAGCCCATAAATTTTGCAGTTGAAACATATTTTGTATTTGAAGAAGCAAGCAAGATATTGCAACTAGAATATTCCCAATTTTAACAACATATAAATTTTTTCCCAATTTCAGAATGATATCAAAAAGAAATTGCACATATCAACAATTCAGGGCATGCAGATAATCCTAATTTCAGACTCTAATCAACCAATTTTTAACCAAGCACAGTGCCCAATTTCAACAATTTCAGCCCTATTTCAGACCTATTTCATATCAATTTCAGACCAATTTCACCAATTCCAGACCTATTTCGTATCAATTTCATACCAATTTCAAAGCAATCATTTAAGTACTTCTACTAATATCAACTATCAAATTCAGACCAATTTACACATACAAAATCAATTTTCAAACCCAAATATATATACAAAAACTTAAACCCAGATATACAAAATCAAATTACAGCCTGTAAAGCAGTAGAGGAGGAAGAGATGGAGGCAGTAGGAGGTGGGGAGGTGGAGGGCGCTGACAGAGGAGGAGGCTTGAGGTGGTATAGGGAAAGAGCAACGACGATAGTGAGAGAGAGAAAAAAAATAGAAATGGGCGAGAGTGAGGCTGCTGAATAAGACATTGAGTATTTAGGTTTTAAAAGTTATTTCTGACGAAATTTTCGTTAGAAATAATTCCCTCGGAATTGTTAAACATCGACGAAAATTCCCTCAAAAATAATAATAATTCCGTCAAATTTAGGTGTCGCTCTAGTGGGAAGACTTAGTCCAAAAAGGGCTTTCTATTTCCGACGGACTTCCGTCAGAATTATATTATAATCGAGGGAATTATAGTTGACAGATTATTCCGTCAAAAATAGAGTAATATCAACGGAATTCATTCTGTTGGAAATAATTTCTTTGGAATTAGCCTATTTTGTTGTAGTGTAATTCCAACGAAATATTCCGTCAAATATAAACCTATTCCGTCGGAATAACCGTATCCCGTCGAAATAGTTGTATTTCCGACTGAATAGTCCATCGGCCATTCCATCGTAATAAAGGTCATCGGGCTTTAGTCTGTCGACAATTTCTTCATAACTAAATATGGTCGACAAAATTAGTGTTGACGGCTTATTCGTCGGGATTAGAGCAAAATCGACAGATTCTCTTCGATGGATGAATTTCGTTGATAATAAATGGGATCTTAGATAAGCCCCAAGGCCGACGGAATATCCATCGGAATTAGTTAATATTTCGTCGGATATATGAATTTTAAAAATAAATTAAATGCTTGATTTCTGACAAAAAATTCATTCGTTTTTGCGTATTCCGTCGAAAATAAGGTTTTTTTAATGATATTTTTGTTTTTGCAATTTTTAGGTTTTTAAACCCCATTTTAGTACTTGTAACCAGGTTTATCCCAACAACACATACATTAATATATTTCACATATAACATAACTATAAAAACCTGCTTTATCTCATCAAACATGCAAACCCAAATCTAACGAGTGTTAATATGAACTAACTCATCAACAATAACCAATATAAGCTAATATTCCATAAATTATACAATATGACTTACAAAACTCGTACAGACGCAAGTAAACTAGAATTTTTTACGATATGTACAAATGATCTACAATTAAATGAAAAAAATCTATACAAATGATCTATAAACTAGTATGAGGAGGATCATTGTGCGGGAGTGGACAACGGTGCTGCTTTGGTGTATGAAAATCAACATTCTTATCCACCTGCTCGCCATCGCCATCACCACCATGCTCATCATCATCCGCCTGGTCGGCATCGTCACCCTGTTGATAGAATTAAAAATATAAATCATTATTCCGTATGACATAATTACAGACACTGCTAAATAAAAATAAATTTACATACAGAATACCTGAGTATAAGGGGGCTGACTGTCTATCAGACCTAAAGCCTCCATTAGTAGGGTGACCACCATCCTAAGTGTGACGTCCCCAGAATAGGTCCACAAAACTCATTCTGAGTCGCCAAATACATGGTACAAAATTCAAATACAACTTCATTTATACAACTATTAATTATTGTGCGAAATACGACAAAACATAAGATGTGAGTTTTAATACAAATATTATCTTGTAGACAATATCCAAACTCAAATAAAGTCCTCATTACAATTATTGTTACACTATTTTAAAATAGTGAGGACTACTATAATAACCATCTTGGACCATCACTCGATCCCCGACTAGTCCCAGCTACATTCTCGCCTCCTGAGAAGAACAATGGAACCAAAAGAAAAAGAGCGAGCTCAAATAGCCCAATAAATAATATTATGACTAAGATAATGTATAACAAATTATTCTTAGTCCTCAATAGGGAAAAATCTGATAGAATACAATAGACAACAAGTTTTAGATCAACAACTGTAGCGAAAATAGCAATTTATTAGAAGAGTTAAGTAGAGCATGATGTCTACTATTTTTTGTGATTTAAAAGTTCATAATCAATATTTTATCCCTGTAACACCAATCAATAAATATTTTCAATCAATGAATTATCTATACACTACGTGCCAAAGAAATCGTTTGCATCACTAGTGGTCATGATCATGCTAAACACCTGTCCATCTATGCACCACGGGCCAAAGAGGACTTTCACCACAAACCTTTATCTATAACATTAAAGGTCATGATTATACCAATATACAATTCTTAGTCATAATCATACCAATCAACAGTCCATCTTTGCACTGCAGACCAAAGATGACTTTCAGTGCAATATAAGCATGATGATGATGACAATGATATAAAGAATCAATCAAGTGAGATCAAGGATAAATATTAGAGATTTATAATTCAATTTATCCAGAGTTCAAAAATATCTAAATTGTCAACATGATAACTAATTATGGAGTAAAATTCAAGAATGATATTCATGTATCAAAAATAATTTGGACAGAAAAGAAAATTAAATTATGTTGTGAACAGTACTCATGAATAGTATCGTATGAATAGTACCCATGAATAGTACCCCGACATGAAAAGATTAAAATTTAATAAGAGAGTTCAGACCAATATTCCAGTGAAATGATATTAGATGAAGCGCAAACCTTAAGGAATTTCTAATCATTTCAGGAATTATAGAGACAATACTTACCCTTAAATTTAGGAATGTGAAATGAAATAATATCACTTACATAATATGGAGTATGAAAGAAAATGATATTTCTTACGAGTATTGAAATAAAATAATATCCTTTACATTAGTAGAAACTAGATCTGACTTGGAATATCGGATATTATCCTGAGAAAATCTTGCACTAAAAGCTACACTCAAAGTATTCTTATACTCAAAAGAAATACTCACAATATTGCAGTAGGAATGCTTGAAATTTTTGGTGTGTTTAGTATGGAGGGTTACCCCCTCTTTTATAGTGCAACCTCGGAGGAAAAAATAAACAAACCTACCTAATTTTCTTTTCTTTCTCTGCCTAACTTTCCTAACTTTCCTTTTCTTTTTCTTTCCTTGCCTAACCTTCAATTCCTTATGGGTGAGGCCCACAAAATTTGGAAAACAAAGGAATTCATTGTAGAAGAAACCTCCGCCCACCAATTTAGAAAAGAAAAAGAATATAAAGCCACATTCTCACCTCTACTCACAAATTACATGCCTGCAAATCATATATTATAATAATATTACTATTTAGAAAGTTATAAATTATAAAATTATACTATTATATTATCACATTATACTATTATAATGTAATATTATAATAATATATTTGAATGAATATTTTATCGGAGAAAAAAATATCTCAAACTTTTCACAAATGTTTCATACTAAATTCCTTCATTTATATCAAAATTGAAACAATATACACTACATAATAATTATTCACAATTAATATTATAAGCTCACAATATTAACAACCAGAGTATTCCCAAGAAAGGGGGGGTTTTTCGATAAGGATTTATCCTTATTGGTGCACAATTATATAACCTAACCCCTTTCCTCGATAGAACTTTTTAGATATTGTCAATAATGCTAACTAATAATATTATTCAAATAATATAAAATATTGTACAAATGTTAATGTAACAATTATTGAATCAATGATATGAGATACTATGCAGCAACTACTATGATAATTATTGAATACTGAGTTACTTCTTACGTAAGAATTAATAATCAGAGATACTGTGCAATTCCGTGTTCTACTGTGCAACCACGCATATTACTGTATTTTTATCACCGGATATTTTAACAGTTAACGGTAAAAGTTTTACCGTTATTTTTTTATAAAAAGGTTATTTTTGTCGCTTTCTATATCTGACAGTTATTTCGTTATGTGGTCCACCAATAATTGCGCTGTCGTACGAATATTTTCCGACAAAAAGAATATTCTCCGACCAAACGAATATTTTATGACAACTTGCTTACTTTGCAAAATTTTCACATATCACCCATAACTATAGCATTATATCAAATTAATATCTTATTAATCAAAATAATATTTAGAGAAAATTAAATCTTTATTCATAAAAAGTTGGGGTATTACACTTTTTCTATTTTGGCACTCTACATAATCTGCATCTGAGTAGCCAATAAGTTCAAAGCTTAGAGAAACAGGATAAAATAAACCGAGATTAATTGTTCGAGATAGATATTTAAATATTCTTTTCACAACTTTAAGATGAGATTCTTTTGGTTGAGCTTGGAATCTTGCATATAAACAAACATTGTCCATAATATCATGTCTAGATGTTGTTAAATAAAGAAGGCACCCTATCTTACCTCTGTACTTGGTTACTGTAATACCCGAGAATTTTCACATGTTAATAAATGGAAATATTAATGGAAGTGAATATTTATTTGGATATAAATAATTTGTGTATTACGAGATGAGTTAACTTAATTATATTAAATAATTGAATAATGGAAGAATATGTGGAGTTTGTGATGAACTGGTTGAAAGCCTTGTATGGCACGATGATGGAAAATATTAATGGTAATATCAATTAACGAAGGAATTATCAAGTAAACAATTAAGTAATATTAATTGTGAATTGTTATGGTAAAATATTAATTAGTTGTTAATGGTGATTAATTTATAATAAGTGATTATTGTTGTTAACCACGTATCTGTGAATATAATAAAATAATTAATTATTGTAGAGATCCACAATTACATTAATCAATATTGGTATTAATTAATCAAGAAGGTGATTAGATTAATTATTTGACAAATAAGTAAGTCGTTAATATAATGATATTATATTAACGATATAAAATATATAGAATACAACTTTATTATATAGTGTAGTGTAACACTCATGTGACTATACTATATATAACAACACAATATTAAGTTTTATTAAGCTATATTGTATGAAGCAATGTGATTGAGCATATTGAAACTATATGTTATAAATAAATCATGAAATGTGTATGTGACAATATGTATGGGTGGGAACCTTAAAAGATGTACTCTGTCAAAGAATTTCAAACTATTCCAATAAGTGAGAATAATTAGAATAATAAAGTTTTAAGGAGATTTTAAATTACTAGTGGTTAATTAAATGGAGTCCATACATGTTATAAATATTAATTAGACTGGACTAATGTACATGGATTATATGATGTGAGTGTATAATTACTCCTAAATTTCCTATTATAGTAGCACTTGGACATTAAAAACTCATTTTTGGATAACAAAGTAACTGAAGTGAGCTAAGCAGTAACTGAGAATTTAAACCTTATCCCAAATTAGAAGTCTCAGTTGCTAGTTACGCATTAGGCCAATGGCCTATCCCCTACCTATTACGTGAAACTCAACAAAATGAAAAGGCTAAGAGGAGAATGATGAAGCTAAAGATGGTTGAGGTGGGGTGGTTGGCCAACTTCTTCTTGTCCATTGTCTTCTTCTTCTACACCTTAGGTTCAAACCTTAGAGTAAAGCAATTGTCTGGTTTTGTGTTCTTCTATAAATGGCAGCTACACTTCTTCATTTTTTGTTGCTGAGAGTTATTTGTGAAGTCCAAGTAGAGGGGGTGAATTGCTTGTCAGTTAAGAGAGGGTCTGAGATTTGTAAGGAATTCAATTTAAGCTTCAAAAGGCATAATTCTACTTTGATATTCTTGAGCTTGAGCTTTGTCAAAATTCTAGTGATTGTTGAATTCTCTGTTAATTGATATAGAATAGCGTGACATTATATTGTCTGGGTTTGTATACGTGTTTTGAAACATGGTAGCTGGTCTGGTTGCAGGTTTAGCATTATATGTGATAAGGCTCTGCGGAAGTAGAGCAATATTTTTTTGGTTCTGATCGAAGTGGCGCGGCCGCGCCACTTCTATAGCCTAATACAGCGCGACCGCGCGACCGCGCGTGGTGTTTTTCACAGATACTGCTTTAATGTTTTTGTATTGTTCTGAGCATGCTATGATAGTTAGGTTAAGCATATAAATAATCTTAGCATGTGGTTAAATATTGTTTTGAACATAGTATGTTGTTTTAGCTTGATTTGAGTTGAGTTTTCAAGAAAACTTCTAGATTTGGAAAACTAGAAATTGTGAACTTGAAGTAATGCATATTCTGACCTTGCAAGTATGTTAGTATGGTTTTGAAATACATGTCGGATATACTAACTTAAGTACATGGATTTCATATTGAAGCATTAACATGTTACACTTATTAGTAAGTTTTACTAAATGAAAATATGAACTTTAAACGTGAATGTTTATATACTACCTTTGTGACAACCCAAAAATTTAGAAAATCTTAAATGATTAAATTAAAGGTTAAAATTTAAAACCTAGAGTGAAAATTAAGGATTTATTTAAAATTTTTAAGAAAAATCTATATGGTTTAAAAATTGAAAGAGATTATATAATAATAAATATGGCAAACCATATGAAGAATGCTTATTGATTGTAGCAAACCGTATGAAGAGGTTTAATAGACATTAAATTAAATGTCTAGTCTAATTTATGAGTATATAAATTATTTTATGATTTATGTAGGATGTGTATGTTGATGTAATATGGTAAATATATTAAATTTTATTTGCTATAAGTAAATAAATTTATATAAACAATTTATAATGTGAGAAAATAAAACTATTAATTATTTTCTATATGTGACGTGTGCATGTTTGGTGTAATTGGTAATTGGGAGTTAGTGAATATATATATATATATATATATATATATATATATATATTATTACGTGGGGAAAATAAAATTGTTGGGAACAATTTGCGTAATGAAGCAAAACAGAGGCGGGTTAAACATATAATATTTATATATATTTTACCCAAGAGTATTAGAATAAATTCTTATACGAAATTAATTTAATAAAGAAAATATATTATATTTATCTTAATATCTTAAGGAAGTAAATAAATTCTTCATTGAATTTATGTTAATGAGGTAAGGATATTATATTATAATATATTGGGTATGTAAATAATTGTATTTGTATAAGGAATTATGTGTATCATATTTATTTTTGTAATTATAAAATAAATATGTAATTTAAGTAAGTTATGTTATGTTTTATATAATTTATATATCAAAGATGAGATATTTTAATTAAATGATTCCAAGAGGGTAAAGTAGTTTAAGGAGATTTATGTAGTAACTTATTTGATTAAGTTAAGTTACTAATGTTGAGTAATTAAATTACTTAACAAAAACATTAAAAGAATATTTGATTTAATTATTTAACTAAGCAAATTGGGCAAATAAAATAAATCACAATTGGGTCAAATTGGGAGCATGTACCGGTAACGTGTAGGGGGAATTAACTCATGGGCAAAATCAATTTATATATTTGGTGTGCTTATGTGTCACTATTTTATTCAAGCCATATTATTTTGGAAGATTTGCAAGCAAGCTAAAGGAAAAAAAAACAATTAAAATTTGGCAAAAGGAGGGGCATGTGCCGGCAAGATAAGGAGGAAGTATATAGCACTTGTTTGATTTTTTTTTTACCTACTCCATGGTCATGTGTCACCTTAAAACTTAGTTCCAAATATTTGTTTAGATTTTGTAAGCAAGAAGAGAGAGAAGAGGAGAGCTAGCCAAAAAAAGAAAGAGAAAGAGAGAGAGAAGGAAAAAGAAATAGAAAGGAAGTAGAGAGAAGGAAGTGGTCGGCAGCCCATGAGGGAGAAGGATGGGGAATTTTTCCATGCTATCAATGTATATTATCTACCTTGGGAAGAAGAAGAAAGATAGCATCCAACAAAGGTATAAATCTAAAAACCCCGAAGTAGTTTAATATATTTTATTTTGGTAGTTTTAAATCAAATATTGGACTTATGATTCTAAACTCAAAAATCATAGATCTTCATGTTAAATGATGTGTAGATCTTACAATTTTGGATGTTAACAAGCTTGATCAAAGAAGATAAATGAAAACAGTTTTTAAAGCTTAGAAAAGCTAGTGACTGCTGCCCCTAAACAGAAAATTCGGGGTTAGTTAGATTACTCTTAAAATTCTGGGCTTTTGGTATGTTATAGTACACTGAATAGACTTTCCATAGACTCCGGAACGGACTAATTCTGACTTCGGAGCAAAGAGTTATGACCATTCAAAGTAGTCGCGTCAAAACTGTCTAACAAACTCGGGACAGTCACCTTACACGGAATTTCTGGAATTCTGTGTTTAGAATTTGGAAACGGTCAAAGAATAAAAGTTGTAGTCCCGGAAGTTAGCTTCGCGTGGGCTCAAGAATCGCTCAAAAATATTTTGAAACGAAAAAGTTATGACTGTTTTAGCGAGAGAGGGGAAATCTGGCAAAAAGTTGAAAACTGTAATGAACGCACACTTTTGGCGCTCTGTTTGGGTAGCCTATCATACCTGAAACCCATCCCTGATATTTTTTAAAAGTACTTGGGTATGCCATGTATAACATTTCCAAAATTTAGATTAATCGGAGGTACGAGCAACGCGTACGAAACTCGTAAAATAGAGGATTTGGTATGTGAGCGGCGGAGCGGCAGCGCTGCTGGGCAGCAGCGTGCGGCGCTGCGCTGCACTGCTGGGGAGCTGCCTGACATGCTTTTCGCGCACTGTTTTGATTAGTTTCCGTGATCCATTTTCGTGGTGTGAAATTTTTCTAAAATACTATGTCATGAGGTCTATAATACGCCCGAAATTTCGTTGTTATATGACTTATGATTTGAGAATTAAAAATGAGCGAATATGCATGTCAGAACTTGTAAGCGAGCGAACGCCAAGCGTCGTTGCGTCGAGCAACTTTGACGTTCGACGTTCCGAATCGCGTTCCGACAAAATATAAGTCATATTAAATCTAATAAATTCCTAACGGATGAGATTTGGCTATAAGTGATATTTTATGCCGAGAAACTTTCTTTCATACATAAATAAAGCAATAAAATTTATGTAATAAATATAAATTACATATTTAAGCGAAATAAAAAAATATAGTTGCCTATAAAATTATTTTGTGGTGCAACAAAGAATGTAAAACCTTTGAAAAATTGTATTAATCATAAAAAAGATATTTTGAGATTTTCGGTACTCAAAATGAAGTTTTTGAGATGAGATTTATGTAACGTAATATATATATATATATATATATATATATATATATATATATATATATATATATATATATATGAAACGAAAATACGAATAATCGTAAAATAAAAAATAAAGCGAATGTGCTAGCGGGATAAAATATTTATATATGAGGCAACAGTCAGTATTGACTCATGAACGGACAAACTGATGTAAAACTTATTTAAATTAAAGAAATAATATAGTAAATTGAGTTTTACTATAAAAGCTATGCATTAGCTGTTTAAACTCCGAATGTGCGAGTAAAGGTAAAAGATATTTCTTAAATGAAATTTAAATGGTTTAAGCTTCAAGATGTAAAATATTTGCATCTTAAAATGTGTGAGACCTTTATTATTTATGAAACAAGTAAAATATTATTACATGATTAATAATATTAGAAGGTGATTAAAATATTATTAAATAATTAATAATATTAGTAAGAGATTTAAATATTATTAAATGATTAATAATATTTGTGAATGATAAATATTCTATTAAATGATTAAAAATATTAGACAAATGTTTAAGATAATGGTTAAGTGATAGTAATATTATTAAGGGATAATAATATTACTAATGAGTTAAAGAATTATTCAATGTTTAATTATGTGGCTAAATGTTAGCTAATTTATTATTTGAGTAATAGTGTTGTGGGATAAAATGTATTATGCTAATTGGAGGATCGATCTTATTAATGATAGGTCTTTCATAAGAGATTAAATTAGATTACATAGCGGTAATCAACGGTACATGCAAGTTTTCTTAACTCAAACTTGAGTTGTATATTTAAAGCATGTTGGTGAATAATTATTATTGATTATTCATATCTATACTGATTATTGATTCGCACTTAGGGCATGTTGCATATGTTCATCAGGTATGAAAGGCTGATCACCTTCATTACCATAAGATTCAGTTAAATTGTTCATGGTCATTGTTGACTTTCAAACATTATTGATTCAGTCATGAAATTATTGAAACTTGATTCATGTTATTTCACAATTATTATATTGTGGAAAACTTGAAAGCTCATTCTTTCTTTTCAATCATGATATATCCTTATTGTACTTAAAACTTGCTGGGCAAATTTGTTGCTCACCCTTGCTATATCATGATAAAAATTTTCAGATTAAGATGAAAGCTCGAGTAAAGACAGAAGCAAAGACAAAGTGCAAGATTAATTTATAGTGCAGTTAAATCAAGTAAATTTTCTAACGAAAATAGAATTGTAAACCTTTTTAGATATTGAAGGTATGTATTAAGTTAACGTTGTAGACCTTGGGAATGATGTGTAAATATTTAATGTATAAATAATTAATGTTTATATCTTCCGCAATAAGTATAGAATTAGAATACCAGATTTGTGGTAAAAGTACCCGGATTTGGGGATGCTACAGGTGGTATCAAAGCCGTAGGTTAGAAACCTTAGGTAGGGGTACCTTAGGCTATAACCGCAGAGATAATGATAAGGAATAAACTCAGATCGAGTTTAAGGGATAAGAGATGAATTTAAAAAATTCATCATTAAAGTATAGAGAACGATAAATATGATTCAAAGAAGAATCTTGAAGAGCTATAAAGATAAGAATTCGGAGTTACCTGACTCCAGTAATAGAAATAAAAAGTGATACTAAATAGACGATGTCTATAGGATGAGAAATGTTAATAAAATCATAATATAATATGATTAAAGAGAAGAATAAGGAGATCGTAAAATAAAGCGATCGTATGTATAAGGAGAAATGATTACCAAATAAGATCACGACGTGATCAGATTAAATCGTTGAATAACATATGATATGTTAAGTGATTGGAATGATATAGCTTGACGCTATAAAAAGAAGGTACTATGAAATGGTACTATGTAAACTCAGAAAATAGTGGTAAATGTTAAGATACGGATTAAAAAAAATTCGTATTAAGAAAGAGAAAGTTAGAATTGTGTAGGATTTCAATTGAGGATTCATGTTAGCAGCTGAGTTGCATGATTCCTTGTGTGGGCGGGGAATTTGTACTTGGTTTTAGAATCACTTAGCTTCCTGGTCGATATAATGGTTAGGTTGACCAATTCTTTGTATGGACGGGAAATTGTTCACTTAGCTTCCTATATTGATTAGTGGCCGAGTTCGGTTCGACAACCACTTAGTTTCTTACATTGATAATCATTAGAACCTAATGTCGCGCTATTTGCTATATACATGTTGATAAGGTGATTCTTTTGTCATGGGTATAACAAATAGATAGAGAATATAAGGTTAGTTACGAGTTCTTAAAACTCATACTTATGGCAAGTTCATGACTCATAATCATATGGTATGTTTTGAACCCCTCAGCGAATAGACGCCTATGGCCTGACTAGGATAAGTTCTTAAACCCATATAATTGTGGCAAGTTACTGAACTCATAACGTGTGGTAAGTTTGATAAACTAGGGTATAGCAAAGTTATGATTGGAGCATTGAGGATTATAGGAATAGATAGATTTATTAAGCAATAGATCAGTAGAGAAAGTGAAGTTGATGGTGGAAACATAGGTATTCCAAATCTTCTAGCTATGCTAGACTTCGAAGTTTTTGACATCAAGCTAAATTCGCACTGATGTGCCTTTAAAAATAAATTTTGGTTATCCTCAACACATGGTGACAATTGTGTAGGTGTGGACTTCGAGTCACTAACACATCGTTACCTGTTGTGGCATGATGACACCAAAGATGATTTTCAAAGGTTTTTGAACAGTTTAAAGAAGAGTCTATGCTAATTGATTTGGCTAGACGAAAATGATTTGAATTATCAAAATGTATTTTATATATCATTAATGTATCATGTAACCTGATGCAGAATGATAAAAATGATGGAGTCATCAATGCAGTATTACTTAGTGTTGGATGCGATCTAAGGATCGTCAGTCTACTATGGTATGGTGTAGTATGACAAAGTCACCAAATGACGGAATCCTCAAACGGACTGTAATACAGTGCGGTATCTTGACGTCATAAAATGATTTTAAGAATTTTTAAAGTAAATTGTTGCCAACTAAATTTGGCCAGAAATATTTCGCTTGAAATTGATTATTGATATAGGTCTAAGCTATTTGATTCGGCTAGACCAACTTTTATGAAAATCCTATGCGTTCTTTGAAAATTTATCCCGAACCAAATTGTTTTGGTGCGGAATCCTATGATAAGACTGATGTGAACTATGTTGATTGGATAAAATAATCCAATCTAGTAGCGTAAATATTCGCTAGACATGATTAATACGTTATGCATGACGTAAGAGTACGATATGCTAATCACCTAAAGTACTAGCAACGGTAGTTTACCTTCTTTGTGATTGTAAACATACCAAATATAAAATATTTTCAGAGGTAGAGTACCTTTTTTCGTAATTGAAAGAGGTAGCAGGTAGAAATACCCCTAAACCTCAAAGTTCATAATTTTTATGATCCCTCAGACAGATATAAAAAATTTTAAACTCTTTAGAGTAATGTTGTAGTAGTATGTGATGATGAATATGAAATAGTGTGAACTCGTTGTGTACGAGTAGAATCTAATGTGATTGAATAAAGGTTATTATGAAAACTTAGTTTTGATGAATGATTGGAGCAATGTTCAGACAATGTAAACTCCTAGTGGGTAGTTATGGTGAAATGTGATGATAGATTAGAAATCCTCAAAGGAGGAAATTATAAAGGTTAAGTTAAAAACCTAGTTTGAATCAATAGAATAAGTAGAGATTAGTATGCTATAATTTCGAGGACGAAATTCTTAGAAGAAGGGGTGAATGTGACAACCCAAAAATTTAGAAAATCTTAAATGATTAAATTAAAGGTTAAAATTTAAAACCTAGAGTGAAAATTAAGGATTTATTTAAAATTTTTAAGAAAAATCTATATGGTTTAATAATTGAAAGAGATTATATAATAATAAATATGGCAAGCCATATGAAGAATGCTTATTGATTGTAGCAAACCGTATGAAGAGGTTTAATAGACATTAAATTAAATGTCTAGTCTAATTTATGAGTATATAAATTATTTTATGATTTATGTAGGATGTGTATGTTGATGTAATATGGTAAATATATTAAATTTTATTTGCTATAAGTAAATAAATTTATATAAACAATTTATAATGTGAGAAAATAAAACTATTAATTATTTTCTATATGTGACGTGTGCATGTTTGGTGTAATTGGTAATTGGGAGTTAGTGAATATATATATATATATATATATATATATATATATATATATATATATATATGTTTATTACGTGGGGAAAATAAAATTGTTGGGAACAATTTGCGTAATGAAGCAAAACAGAGGCGGGTTAAACATATAATATTTATATATACTTTACCCAAGAGTATTAGAATAAATTCTTATACGAAATTAATTTAATAAAGAAAATATATTATATTTATCTTAATATCTTAAGGAAGTAAATAAATTCTTCATTGAATTTATGTTAATGAGGTAAGGATATTATATTATAATATATTGGGTATGTAAATAATTGTATTTGTATAAGGAATTATGTGTATCATATTTATTTTTGTAATTATAAAATAAATATGTAATTTAAGTAAGTTATGTTATGTTTTATATAATTTATATATCAAAGATGAGATATTTTAATTAAATGATTCCAAGAGGGTAAAGTAGTTTAAGGAGATTTATGTAGTAAATTATTTGATTAAGTTAAGTTACTAATGTTGAGTAATTAAATTACTTAACAAAAACATTAAAAGAATATTTGATTTAATTATTTAACTAAGCAAATTGGGCAAATAAAATAAATCACAATTGGGTCAAATTGGGAGCATGTACCGGTAACGTGTAGGGGGAATTAACTCATGGGCAAAATCAATTTATATATTTGGTGTGCTTATGTGTCACTATTTTATTCAAGCCATATTATTTTGGAAGATTTGCAAGCAAGCTAAAGGAAAAAAAAACAATTAAAATTTGGCAAAAGGAGGGGCATGTGCCGGCAAGATAAGGAGGAAGTATATAGCACTTGTTTGATTTTTTTTTTTACCTACTCCATGGTCATGTGTCACCTTAAAACTTAGTTCCAAATATTTGTTTAGATTTTGTAAGCAAGAAGAGAGAGAAGAGGAGAGCTAGCCAAAAAAAGAAAGAGAAAGAGAGAGAGAAGGAAAAAGAAATAGAAAGGAAGTAGAGAGAAGGAAGTGGTCGGCAGCCCATGAGGGAAGAAGGATGGGGAATTTTTCCATGCTATCAATGTATATTATCTACCTTGGGAAGAAGAAGAAAGATAGCATCCAACAAAGGTATAAATCTAAAAACCCCGAAGTAGTTTAATATATTTTATTTTGGTAGTTTTAAATCAAATATTGGACTTATGATTCTAAACTCAAAAATCATAGATCTTCATGTTAAATGATGTGTAGATCTTACAATTTTGGATGTTAACAAGCTTGATCAAAGAAGATAAATGAAAACAGTTTTTAAAGCTTAGAAAAGCTAGTGACTGCTGCCCCTAAACAGAAAATTCGGGGTTAGTTAGATTACTCTTAAAATTCTGGGCTTTTGGTATGTTATAGTACACTGAATAGACTTTCCATAGACTCCGGAACGGACTAATTCTGACTTCGGAGCAAAGAGTTATGACCATTCAAAGTAGTCGCGTCAAAACTGTCTAACAAACTCGGGACAGTCACCTTACACGGAATTTCTGGAATTCTGTGTTTAGAATTTGGAAACGGTCAAAGAATAAAAGTTGTAGTCCCGGAAGTTAGCTTCGCGTGGGCTCAAGAATCGCTCAAAAATGTTTTGAAACGAAAAAGTTATGACTGTTTTAGCGAGAGAGGGGAAATCTGGCAAAAAGTTGAAAAACTGTAATGAACGCACACTTTTGGCGCTCTGTTTGGGTAGCCTATCATACCTGAAACCCATCCCTGATATTTTTTAAAAGTACTTGGGTATGCCATGTATAACATTTCCAAAATTTAGATTAATCGGAGTTACGAGCAACGCGTACGAAACTCGTAAAATAGCGGATTTGGTATGTGAGCGGCGGAGCGGCAGCGCTGCTGGGCAGCAGCGTGCGGCGCTGCGCTGCACTGCTGGGGAGCTGCCTGACATGCTTTTCGCGCACTGTTTTGATTAGTTTCCGTGATCCATTTTCGTGGTGTGAAATTTTTCTAAAATACTATGTCATGAGGTCTATAATACGCCCGAAATTTCGTTGTTATATGACTTATGATTTGAGAATTAAAAATGAGCGAATATGCATGTCAGAACTTGTAAGCGAGCGAACGCCAAGCGTCGTTGCGTCGAGCAACTTTGACGTTCGACGTTCCGAATCGCGTTCCGACAAAATATAAGTCATATTAAATCTAATAAATTCCTAACGGATGAGATTTGGCTATAAGTGATATTTTATGCCGAGAAACTTTCTTTCATACATAAATAAAGCAATAAAATTTATGTAATAAATATAAATTACATATTTAAGCGAAATAAAAAAATATAGTTGCCTATAAAATTATTTTGTGGTGCAACAAAGAATGTAAAACCTTTGAAAAATTGTATTAATCATAAAAAAGATATTTTGAGATTTTCGGTACTCAAAATGAAGTTTTTGAGATGAGATTTATGTAACGTAATATATATATATATATATATATATATATATATATATATATATATATATATGAAACGAAAATACGAATAATCGTAAAATAAAAAATAAAGCGAATGTGCTAGCGGGATAAAATATTTATATATGAGGCAACAGTCAGTATTGACTCATGAACGGACAAACTGATGTAAAACTTATTTAAATTAAAGAAATAATATAGTAAATTGAGTTTTACTATAAAAGCTATGCATTAGCTGTTTAAACTCCGAATGTGCGAGTAAAGGTAAAAGATATTTCTTAAATGAAATTTAAATGGTTTAAGCTTCAAGATGTAAAATATTTGCATCTTAAAATGTGTGAGACCTTTATTATTTATGAAACAAGTAAAATATTATTACATGATTAATAATATTAGAAGGTGATTAAAATATTATTAAATAATTAATAATATTAGTAAGGGATTTAAATATTATTAAATGATTAATAATATTTGTGAATGATAAATATTCTATTAAATGATTAAAAATATTAGACAAATGTTTAAGATAATGGTTAAGTGATAGTAATATTATTAAGGGATAATAATATTACTAATGAGTTAAAGAATTATTCAATGTTTAATTATGTGGCTAAATGTTAGCTAATTTATTATTTGAGTAATAGTGTTGTGGGATAAAATGTATTATGCTAATTGGAGGATCGATCTTATTAATGATAGGTCTTTCATAAGAGATTAAATTAGATTACATAGCGGTAATCAACGGTACATTGAAGCTTTCTTAACTCAAACTTGAGTTGTATGTTTAAAGCATGTTGGTGAATAATTATTATTGATTATTCATATCTATACTGATTATTGATTTGCACTTAGGGCATGTTGCATATGTTCATCAGGTATGAAAGGCTGATCACCTTCATTACCATAAGATTCAGTTAAATTGTTCATGGTCATTGTTGACTTTCAAACATTATTGATTCAGTCATGAAATTATTGAAACTTGATTCATGTTATTTCACAATTATTATATTGTGGAAAACTTGAAAGCTCATTCTTTCTTTTCAATCATTATATATCCTTATTGTACTTAAAACTTGCTGAGCAAATTTGTTGCTCACCCTTGCTATATCATGATAAAAATTTTCAGATTAAGATGAAAGCTCGAGTAAAGACAGAAGCAAAGACAAAGTGCAAGATTAATTTATAGTGAAGTTAAATCAAGTAAATTTTCTAACGAAAATAGAATTGTAAACCTTTTTAGATATTGAAGGTATGTATTAAGTTAAGGTTGTAGACCTTGGGAATGATGTGTTGTAGACCTTGGGAATGATGTGTAAATATTTAATGTATAAATAATTTATGTTTATATCTTCCGCAATAAGTATAGAATTAGAATACCAGATTTGTGGTAAAATGTACCCGAATTTGGGGATGCTACAACCTTGAGGGTTGAAATCTGATAGTTATAAACATGTCGGATAATACTCTTAGACTCACGGTTGTGTAATAAATATATATATCATCGTGACTTAGGTATCATAATTCAAGGAAAGCATAAACGAAGCATATTTCAAAACAAAACGATGATTAATAACACGTATGTGATATGAATACTCACAAGCATGTCTAATATGAGTTATATGACTACCTTATATGTTTAAGAATCAAGCATGTTGGATTTTGTGATTTTATAACCTTAAATAGCCTTAAATTGTTGAGATGTCCGACTTAGAACCATATTATGCAGGACGGGACCTAGATTAAATTTGAAAGATGCGAAAGGACCCTTAACATGTTAATATATGTTATGTATGTAAGGATGGGCAAGCTAGGCCAAGCAAATAACTGCTCAGCCCTGGTTTGAACTGGGAGCCGCGTGTCTCCTTAATGCAAATCAGGCACGACCGTGCCATTCAGCAGATTTGGAAAGTGACTTCTGTGATTTCTGAAGTATGTAGCATGCTAGTATAACTTCATTATGTTCATGATACACTGATAAAGGTAGCTTTGCATGATTAATACCTATCTTAGCTTGAATTGACAAAGTGTTTTAAAATGATGAAGTTTAACGATAGATCCGAGCTACGTAATAACATACGTATAAGGTTTCTTGGTTGAGTCGTGTGTGTACACTTGGACTATATTTATCAAGATTGTTTATCGAATATGTTTAACTAATGAATATCCTATATGCGTATCACATTATGTTAGGATTCGAAAGTGTATTGATAAGCGATATTTTGGTAAACTACGCTTGAGGAAAGTTCTCTAACCTTACTCAAATCTATATTGAGCAAGTTTCCTAACCGTACTCAAATTTCATTGTGCAAGTATCCAAACCCTACTTTACATTGTGCAAGTATTCTAATTCTTGCATTACTTATTCGACGAATATCGTAAGCTTATCTCATTGAATGCAAGTTATCCTATTTATTCGTTCAATTGAGCTAGTTTGTTAAACTCTTGAGGAAAACTATTATTCATGTGAACTTAGTATTGTTCTTGAATATTGTGAAGGTATCTATGCCATTTGATTCGGCTAGACTATATGCATGTTTATAAAACTGTCCAAACCAATTAATTGGTGCAGAAATCTTGAAAACTGAGTTGAACAACCCTTAAGGTAAGGGAAATGTATGTTGTTGGAAACCCCGACACATTAGTATACTATTACTGTGGTGTTATGCATAACTTGGAGTATTGTAGACTGATCCTCTACATTACTTGATTCGTTTGGGTTATCAGTTTAATATTGATAATTCTAGTAGATGTTCAATAGTCCTTAGTGAGTGCTCGGTATAAATTGTTTATCCAGTTGGATATGTTGATAGCCTTGAATTCATATATATCTATTGATTTATATTGAATTATCATTCTTATTATAAGAATTGTTGATATTCGTTATTCATGATATTATTCTGAAACTCTGAACTATCTTAGAGATGATACTTCGATATTTCATACCCGTGTTATAAAACTCTTTACCCTTGTTGAATATTACTTGCTGGGCAATTTGTGTTCATTCTTACTTATTTAAAACCTTTCAGTTAAGGCAGAACAGACATGTGTCTCTGGGAAAGACAAGGGCAAGGGCAAGGCTACCGACTAGCTTGTCCCTTTTATGTTTAATTTATTATGTTGCATTAAGACTATTTCCAGACGATGTTTAAGCTTAAGTAGGGTTATGTAATAAATCTTTATTCGATATTATTATGTAATCTATTAAGCACTATAAGTTGTGAGACTTGAGGGAATAATTATAATAAATCATTGTATATTATTCTAAATTAGATCTTTCGTTGTGAATGTATGATTTTAGTTATTATGGTGATTCCATGAGAATGTGACGAACCGAATTCGTGTGACCAAGTGGTGGTCCGAATTTGGGGACGTCACAGTTACATCAACATCTTTACCAGTAGTATCTGTGGTTCGCTTGATGGTAGTGCTCATTAGAGTTACCTTTAATTTAGTGTTTTCAAAACCAAATCTCTTCAACAACTCCTTTATGCATTTTGTTTGGTGGATATGCATTCCTTCTTCAGATTGTTTAATTTGTAGCCCCAAGAAGTAGTTTGGCTCCCCCATTAAACTCATGTCAAATTCACACTACAAGAAACTAGGGATGTAGTGAAGGAAAATTTGTGAAGGAATGAATTCCTTCACATGAGGAGTTTTCTAGCGAGGGAACAATGAAGGAAAAAAAATTAGTGACAATATAGTTATTCTGAAGGAAACATCATTCACAATTTAGATTTTTTCTTTCACAAAATTGAGATGATAGAAGGATGTTTAGCGCCAATTTTTGTTGAAAATTTGCAAAAAAAATATTATTAATGAAAAAAATATTACTCACCATATATTATTTGTGAGAAATAAAATTAGTCACTATTTTATTAAATAAATTTTTTAAAATTAATTATATTAAATATAAATTGTATTATATATAAATAGATTAAATATTTTCTAATAATAAATTTACCTTTAATAACACTTTTTAAGCATCGTGTTCCTTACTAGCTTAGTCCTCTCTGGTCCTCTCTCTGCTCTCTAACCCTTCCAATCTCCTGTCTCCCCACCTCAAAACCTAAATCCTTTAATCTCTCTCATCAGCTACTCTAAATTGCCAAAACCTAAATCTTCTTAGTCGAATCACACCCTAAGTAGACGTCACTCTCAATCGAAGGTCAATCAAATCAAGGGTTGTTAAGCGAAACGAATTAGCGAGGGAAGAGAAGAGGTTGTGCTAAGAATTACTCCATCCGAACCAAAGCTAAGCCATAAATTTTTAAAAATTGCTTGGTTCGGTTAAGAGAAGAGGTTGTGTAAAGAATCTGGAATTACAAATGAGTGGGAAGCTATAATTGGCGTAAAGAATGGACTGAATCATTATCATTGAGCTTAAATTTCAGCAGAATAAAGAGCTAAGCCATGAATTTGGTTAAGTTCATAGAAATTGAAAGCATACATAATGATTATTGTTTTGAAATTGTTGTGCTTGGTTGGGGATTTCCACATTACCACCATTTGATGAAGCAAGAGTACTCTTGGGAATGTTTAGTTTGATTTATCTAATCTTCTAGCTTTTCTTTCTATTTTCTTGAGTACTCAAATTATAGGTTTTTGTTAGTGGAGGTTGTCCCTGGTTTCCAATTATGTTATTACCTATTCCTTGTTGGTTATTATTATTTCGCATGCCATATTTCATATTATTATATCTGTTGAGGGGGAACAATCAGATAAACAACTAGGCTTCTAGAAGCTTGAAAAAAGTAGCTGTTTTTATACTAAAGTCATCATGTGTTGATCTTCCGTTGAAGCTTGAATTTCTATTATTTGTTTTCCATTTTTGGTGGTATTCCATTATTTAGAAGTTAATTTTATGTATTTCTTTGTTTTAAATGTTTTTGGTGATAGTAGTTGATGAATGTGGGAATTGTGGTGGGGTTGGCCTATTTTTGAGTTGTGTTCTTAACCATACAAATAAGCCATGATCCCCACCTAGAATTTAATTGTTGAACCACTTAAACAACACAAAGAGGATTTTTGATATTGTAGGCACAGATTGATTTTGCGAAGAGTAACGGTTCTTTTGTTGATGGGATTATGTTCTACACGTCGCAAGTTTTGATCTTTAGGTATTGAAAGATTTTAATTCCAAAGTTGGTCAAGGGGTTGCATAATATTTTTAGCAGAATGGCAAGTCACCTCTCTAAACTATTGAAGAAAGTATGAAATTATCTTAAATTATTTACAACGGGCATATATATATATATATATATATATATATATATATATATATATATATATATATATATATATCCCAGGTTAACAATGCTAGAGGGAAAACAAAATCACCAAAAATCAAATAAATGTTCTGCCGAAAAAAAAGATAACAAGATAAAAAAAAAGAGCATCAACTATAATAAGCAGTAGTAGAAAGCAACCAGCTAGTAATAAAAGCTAGAACCACTTTGACTCGTGCTTTCCAACTCAAAAACAAAGAGATTATATATGATTATTCTATTATATTTTCCCATGGATGTAAAAAATAAATAGTAAGTATAGGGTATAATACTCCTACAATGTCAGTGATAAGAGTATATCAAAGGCTAAACAAGTAAAGGAGCTAGATAATTAAGCTATAAGAGTATGTCCCTTTCATGATTTAGCTATCAACTTTAAAGAGCTTAATGAGTCGAATAGGAATTGTACCTTTGGAATTGGCAAGCAAAGGGCTGGTTAGAAGATATATAACGCAGATTAGTGACATTAGCTTTGGAGTATATACTTTTCCATTCTTTGTTCGTCATGGCATGTCCAGGGTAACAGTGTGTTATTATATACCTAGGACCATTATAACATCTTTAATACTAGCATAGCAGCATAGGAAAGGCACATGTGCACCAGTAGATTCCTAGGACCATTACCCAGCTACACTACCCATTAATAGGAATGAATTGTCTGAGCAACTCAACCTTAACAAACTTATGTTCAATTATGTTCCTTGGTATGGTCTTTTCCCAATTTCAAGTCATTTGCTAGCATGTGCATTTTAATGAGTCTAATTGTCTTTTGACTATATTGAGCTCAAACCTTGAAACAGTTGAAACCTCTCTCGCTGCCTAGTTCATCACTCTAGGAATTTTATTATATGTCCAACAAATTATTGATATCTTATATGATTAAATCAAAATATTTTTCTACTCGACTACAAGGAAGAATATATTATTTCTTTTTAATGTATGCATTTGGAGAAATAGAGAGAAATTTGTGACATTCACTTTTTCCTTTTTATGTTTCTTGATAAAGTTTACTATCAGATAAATAGAAAAAAAAATTGTGACTTTCACTTTTTCATTTTCGTGGAACTTGATAAAGTTTACTATTTTTGTTTTAAATTTAAAGAGAAATAAGATTTCCTTTTATATTTTTTTTAAAAGACAACTGCATTATATTAAAACATCATCAAAATAACATCTAGCCAAGAAACAAAAGGCCTTAACAGTTTGGTTTACACAATGGGGAGTACCCCTACTCTGCATGTTATCTGACAAAAAAGGCCTAACAAAAAACTGGAGGAAAAGGAAATATAACAAAAGTAGGCTCCTAATTAGCACTTGCCTTTGCAAGAACATAAACAATTTTATTCCCTTCCGTGAACACATGATGAACTTGCACCCTCCACTCCCTTTTCAGAAGTTTCCTATAATTTTCAATCAAATGCAACAATGGAATGCTAACACAGGACTCTGAAAGACAATTAGCCACTCAAGATGCATCCGTTTCTAAAATAATATCTCTGCAATTAAGGTTCCATGCCATGGTGAGACCATCAAACATAACCCAAAACTCTCTCGTCACCAAAGAAACCCCTAGAAGATTCTGCGAAGAAGCATCCAACCAATTACCCTCTAAATTCCATAACATATCGGTTGCTCCTCCTTTATTTAAGGATGTGATATGATTTGATTCAACAACCATCGGTATTTAGCTTGATACAACCAGTTGGTGGGGATTGGCACCGTAGTTTTACATTATGCTTCATTTTCTTGTAGAATGTCGCTGCAGTGACATCAACATCAACTCGTACCCCAATATACAAAGCATTTGCTAGAGGAGAAAACATTGGGGATGTTACCGCAAAAGGAGAATGTGTTGGCAATATTGATGATCTGGTATTCTAGAAATTTGGGCTGTCAGTCCCATTTACTTTATGTTGCTATCAATTAAAAAAAAACTTGATAAGTTAAAATGAATCAAACTTGTTGACTCGTAAGACTGGTCTGCTAAAATATCTTGGTCATAGTTAGATAATGAGTTGGTCTTGCTGTAATCTGAGTTACTATTTCTCCGTTTGGTATCATTGATTCTTTTGTGCTTGTTCTATTAAGATACGAGAATAAATGTAGTAGAGAAATATAAAATACATTGATGTGTTGTTATTGCATGAACTTCATTTTTCTCTGGCTACTAATAAAGGGATAACACCATACAGCTAAAATGATTGATCAAGGGAAAACAAGTTTAATAACAAAACCTTACCAAGCAAGCTTGGCTGTTTAATTTTTTTACATTGGTGGTGGTCAAGTTAAATAAGTGGCTGTGTTTATACAGTACATATAATATGTGTTGGTGCCGGATGATGTAAATGCTTATACATAATATATATTCCTATTGAAGCTGATTTTAGTAAATAATTTTTTATTGTGAAGTTTGGTATTGGGTTGAGCATCTTGATTGCGAAAAGAAATTCATCTTTGGTTACCACCTTTGCTCTACTCTCATGTGGATATGTTTTCAACTCTTACCAAGAGGTTTGATGTATTAAAAAACATTATACTTATTAAAAAAAATATCATATGTTTCATATTGTTAAAATTTTATTCTGTTTTGTTAAGAATTTGATTAAATTTACCAATTAAGTTAATGTGTTTTTTGCCAGGTCAAATCTGTTGTATTGCATACATTAAATCGGACAAGATTCACTGTGGTCATAGATTCCTTCCTTAAGACAGGTTAGCTTGGGTGCTTTATCTTCCCTTTTCGTATTCATTTGGGTCAGTGTTAGTTCTCCCCTCCCTCCCCACTCTTTATAGGACTTTCACCTACCACTTCAACTCGGCAGACCCCAAGATATCAATACTACCCATGTTTATTTTGATCTTTCTATTATGAGTTGTCCTTATTATATTTGTCTAATTCTATCTGTAATAAAAGTTCTTTTTACTGTCACCATGGAATGAGTTCATACTGGTGGAGAAATCTTAAAGTTTAAAAATCTTTATTTACCTTTATGTTGTCGTTGCCTCTGCCTCCCCAAGCATTATGCCAATGTGTTAGTCCTAGTTTAAACTTTTTAAGCTAAGTTGGACAAGGAGTAGTCATAAACACTCCAGAAGGGTTTTCCTTATTGAGATGACTAATTGTACTATACATCCATCTTCCAGGGCGGGTACCTACATTGCAGGAGGGAAATGCTATGGAGCTGCATCCTTCTACAATGGTATTGGACCTTCTCTTGTTGGATTAGCTCCTTACATTGGTGTGAACTTTTGTGTTTTTGACTTGTAAGCTTAAGAAATCAGCAATTTATTTTTTAATTGCTTATGGAATAAGAATACCCCTGCCCTCTCGAACTTGAACTTTGATTTATTTGACCAATGTAGGATGAAAAATCTTTGCCAAAGAAGTATCAAAGGAGGACAGAGGCATCCCTAGTAACAGCTCTGGTGTCGGCTACTATTCCCACAATCATTTGCTATCCTTTGGACACAGGTAGATTCTCTAACTGTTGCTTCGGACTGAACCAGACATTTTTGTATAAAGAAACCAGGTTGTTTATCTTTCTTTAAATTTATCTATTATATTGATGTCCAACTTTATGCTCTTATTTTGATTTGCGAAACTGGCTCTTTGGTGTCATTTTTAGACTGGTGGATATAGCTCTTTGATCTCATTCTTAGACCGGTGGATATAGCGAGGATGATTCCTTAGGTGAGTTCCTACTCTTAAAGGGGATTATATAAGCAGTTTTCACTTGGATTGATAGTGAGCCCTTCTCTAAGTTGTTAAATATGTTTTTTGGGTGACAATTTTCACCATGTTATTCTGAGGGTAATTAAGCCATGGGGTGTTTTTTGATTTGCAGGTAGAATTCAATTTAAGTTGTGCGTATTTAGAACATGTTTAAAAGGTAATGATATGGTTAACTCAATCTAGTACAATTTTTCTTGTTTCAATATAAATTTATCTATCATCTAGCAATGAACATTTTAATTTTCGTGATCGTTATATTTTGATCTCTCTCATTTTGTTGAACTGTTTTCTTAATTTAAGTTTTGTCAGTTAATCTTTTGTTATTCATGTTTGTAAAATTGGGTTTTGATACTTTTCTTGCAATATGAAGTTAAAGGTTCAACCTTGACTTGCTTGAAGACGAAAATAATAAAGAGCTGACAATTACGACACCTTATAGCTTGAGATTTTTTTTCTTATGTAATATTTGTGGATACATATTGTAGGTGATATGGCACTTGCTTTTGATAATAAGTTTTTAAATTTTAGTGTGTGTATATTGGCTATACTAGCATTGTATACATTATATACTTTTGAAATGATATAATAATTAATTTCTCATTTAATATATATAAAATTTATGTGCATTTTTTTGTTATTTATATTTTAATGAGATATTATAAAAAAGAAATGGACATTAATGAATGATTATTTTCCTCACTAAAATCTTCTCTAGTTAATTAGTTAGTAATCAATGAAGGAATTTTTCTCTCACTAATTTGAAAAAAGATTCTCAATTTATAATTAGTGAAGAAAAATATTCTTTCGTTAAATAAATTTGTTCTTCACAATATATTATTTGCGAGGGAATAAAGTTATTCATAGTCCTTCGTAAAATATTATTTGTGAAGGAAAGCATTCTTTCACTAAATAACAATATTCTATTACCAAATATTATTTGTGAATAAAAAATTATTCACAATATATCCTTCACAAAAAACATTTAGTCACTACTTAGCGAAGGATACCCTATTGCAAGGAGGTCTTATGCGAGCAATCGTATGAAAGAAATATTTCTTCGCAATAAATCTCTTGTGAGAGATATATTATGTATTGTGAAGGATTTGTTCTTCACTAGAAGTCATTTTTTGGTGTAGTGTCACTATGCATGCATTTTGAGAACCACTCACACAAAGAGATATTAGTAGCACCAAAAATAATATCACCAATGTAAATTTGAACAATAAGTAAATCTTTATTTTAGTCTTAATGAAAACTGTGGAGTCAATTTTTCCTCGATTAAAACCATTGTCTAAAATGAATTTGTTGAGCCTATCATACTAGACTCTTGGAGTTTGTTTTAATCCATACAGTGCATTTTTTAATTTGTAAACATAATTAGGATATTTTTCATGTTCAAACCCGGGTGGTTTCTTAACATATACTTCTTCATTTCAATAACCATTTAAGAAGGCACTTTTCACATCTATTTGATATAATTTAAACTTTCTATAATAAGCATAAGCTAACATATTCTAATTACTTTTAACCTTACAACTGGGGCAAATGTTTCTTCAAAATCTATTCCTTCCTATTTGTTATATCCTTGGGCCACCAACCTAGCTTTATTTTATTATACCATTTTCATCAAGTTTATTTTTGAAAACTCATTTTGAACAAATTATAGATGCATATTTAGGAGGTTTAACAAGTTTCCATACCTGACATCTTTCAAATTGATTTAGTTCTTCTTACATAGCAATAAACCAATTCTCATCTTAAATTGCTTCCTTAACATTTTTTTGGTTCTATATGTGATAGAAATGCTAAAAAGGCACAATAATTGCGAGCTTTTCTTCTTGTGTTCATCCAAGTGTTGGGATCTCCTATGATCAAATTTGGAGGATGATTTCTTAATGTTCTGGATGATCTAGTTAGTCTGATATTGGACATTTTCTCTTCTTGAGCATGCATAGGTGTATCAATTACTACTTCAGGGTGCTGTATATGTCATATTCTGCTTTTGCAAGATTATATGATTTGTCTTCTAAAGTAGACAAGTTATCAGGTTGTCTGGATAATGTTACCTTGTCTGATCTTTTTCCTTCTGAAACAGACGAGTAATCATGTTGTCTGGATGCTATGGTTTTATTTGAAGTAGACGGGTGATCAGGTTGTTTGGATACTACTGTTTTATCTGAAGCAGAGGGTAGTCAGGCTATCTGGATAGGTTTGGATGAACCCTGACTTCCATATTCTATTTTTCTACATCAACTTCAATTTCTTCTTTTAACAAATCATGGTTAATCTCGTCAAATATTACATGGACAGATTCCTCAATTTTTGTTTGTCAAGATTATATACTCTATATGCCTTACTATGCAACGGATATCCAAGAAATATAGCTTCAGATGATTTTGCATCAAATTTCCCTAGATTACATTAAGTATTTAGAATGAAGCATTTAGCACCAAACACTTTAAAATAATTGATTTTAGGTACTCTTTTGTTTAGCAGTTCATATGGTGTTTTCAATAAGATAGATCTAATTAAAACCCTATTTAAAATATAACATACAGTACTTATAGACTCTGCTCAGAATTTTCTAGACAACTTACTCTCTTGAAGAAATGTTCTTGCTGTTTCTTGGAGTGTTAAATTTTTTCATTCTGCCACCCCATTTTGTTGTGGCATTCTTGGAGCAGAGAATTCATGTGAAACACCTTTCTAAATGCATTATGGAATGAAGTCTTTACCGAACTCACCACCATGGTCACTTCGAACACTAATTAACTTAAGATTATGCTTTGTTTCAAGATTCTTTATAAGCTTGTCAAATTCTACAAAAGCTTGATCTTTAGTTTTTAAAAATAATTCCCATATAAATATTGAAAAAATCATCAACAATAACAAATACATAATGATTATTTACTAAGCTAGCATATCTTTCAGGACCAAACAAATCAAGATGTAACAATTGAAGAGGTAAGGAAGTAGATACCTGATTTTTACTTGAAAATGAGTTTCTTACTTGTTTACCTAAGTGGAATGCATCACAAATACCTTTCTTTTCATATTTTAGCTTTGGAAGTCCCTTAACAAGATTTTTTGAAGCTAACTTACTGATTAGTTCCATGTGTATATGCCCTAACTATAGCATCCCCAAATTCGAGTACTAATCACCACGAATCTGTTACACTAAATCTATAACTATTGCAAAAGATATAAACATAAATTGTTTATACATTAAACTTTACAACATAAATCCCAAGGTCGATAACCTTAACTTATTACTTGAATTCAATATTCTATCAGACAAACAATGTCATTATCATATAATACTATTACAAGTTTTATTTGTACTATAAATTAATACTAGAATTATCTTTGACTTTGCCTGTATCCGACATATTCGTTCTAATCTGCAATATTTATCATGATATAGTAAGGATGAACAACAAGTTTGCCCAACAAATTTAAGTTCAAAGAAAAGATATATCATGATTGAAAGAATGAATAATAAGCTAACTAACTTTCAACAATATAATAACTGTGAAAGAACATGAATCAAATTTTTATAACTGAATAACCGAGACAATAAAAATAAATGGCCAACAATGAACATGAACAATTTAACTGGACCAAATGGTAATGAAGGTGATCAGCCTTTCATACCTGATGAACACATGCAATATGCACATCGTGCGAATCAATAAATCATAGACGTGATGTAATAAGCAATGATTAACCACTAGTTAAATGAATAGTTCAAGAAAACTTGCCTGAATCGTCGATTACTGCTACACAATTTATTTAAACTTCATTTGAAAGACCTAATATTGATAATATTGATCTCCAAATTAGAATAATATCATCACCTTAACTACTGTTTATTACAGTTATAAAATAACCTAAATACATTACCACATAATCCTAACAATCAATAAAGCACATAAGATCTGGTATAAAGTCAAACTATTTCAGCCTGAGTTGAGTCCGGTACTATTTTGACCTCCCGTTTACCTAATCGGATACTTATCGAGCCTATTATCAATAAGATTCTACTTAAACACTTAATTATTATCTTAGATAATTTATTTATTAGTCAAAACATTTTTCAATAGCTAAATAATTTAATAGTATTTATTTCATTATCTAATATTATTAATTATTTAATAATATTTTAGTCATTCTTAATAATATTCAAATCACTTATTAATATAAATAATAAAGGTCTCATACATTTTAATATGTAAATATTTTACATCATGAAGCTTAAACAATTTATATTCCATTTCAGAAATATCTTTTACCTTTACTCGTAAATTCAGAGTTTAAACAGCTAACGCATAGCTTTTATACTAAAACTCAATTTACTATATTATTTCTTTAATTTAAATAATTTTTATATTATTTTGTCCATTCATGAGTCAACACAGACTGTTTTCTCATATATACATATTTTATTCTGCTAGCACATTTGCTTTATTTTTCGTTTTATAAATATTTGTATTTTTGCTTTGTATATTAAATATATATATTCCGTTACATAAAACTCAGCTGAAAAACCTCCTTTTGAGCCCCGAAAACCTCAAAATATCATTTGTATGATTAATACAAAATTTTAAAAGTTTCTAGTCCTTTGTTGCACCACAAAATAATTTTATAGGCAACCTTAATTTATATTTAGCTTAAACATGTAATTTATATTTATTACATATTTTTATTGTTTTATTTATGCCCGAAAGGAAGCTTATCGGCATAAAATATCACTTATAGTCAAATCTCTTCCCGTAAGATTTTATTAGATTTATTGTGACTTATTATTTCGCCGGAACGCGATTCGGAACGTCGAATGTCAAAGTCGCTCGACGCGCCGACGCTCGGCGTTCGCTCGTTTACAAGTTCTGACATGACTATTCGCTTATTTTTAATTTTCAAATCCTAAGTCATATAACAGCAAAATTTTGGACATGTTATAGACCTCATGTCATAGTATTTTAGAAAAATTTCTAACCGCTAAAACGAATCACGGAAATCAATCAAAGCATCAAGCAAAAAGCATGTCAGGCAGCTGTCCAGCAGCGCCGCGCCGCACGCCCAGCGCGCGCACGCTGCTGCCCAGTTGTGCTGTCGCTGCTATGTTGCCCGCTTATCGAACTAGCTACTTTGCGAATTTCTTACGCATTGCTCGTTAATAGAATTGATTCCAATTTTGGATATGTTTGTCGTATCATATGAGACTATTTTTAAAAAATATGAAACCCCCATTTTGGGTTCTTTAAGAAGTCCAAATAATTCACCAAAAATGGACGTTCATAACGATTTTAACCTTTTTCCCAACTTTACCCTCTCTCTCTAAAACAGTTATAACGTTTTCGTTTCAAAACATTTTTAGGTGATTCTTTAGCCCACGCGAAGCTAACTTCCGGGACTATAACTTTTATTCTTTGACCTTTTCCAAATTCTAAACACAGAATTCCAGAAATTCCGTGTAAAGTGACTGACCCGAGTTGATTTTCCAGTTTTGACTCGGCTACTTTAAAATAACATATCTCTTTGCTCCGAAGTCGGAATTAGTCCGTTCCGGAGTCTATGGAAAGCTTATTCAGTGTACTACAATATATCAAAAGCCCAGAATTTTTAGAGCATCCTAGCAAATCTCGAATTTTCCTTTTAGGGACAGCAATCCACTAGATTTTTTTTAAGGTTTGAAAACTATTTTCATTTATCTTCTTTGATCAAGCTTGTTAACATCCAAAATTGTAAGATCTACACATAAAACATCATTTAACATGAAGATTTAAGATTTTTGAGTTTAGAATCATAAGTCCAATATTTGATTTAAAACCACCAAAATAAAATGCATTAAACTAGTTTTCACACTTTAGAAATTTAGTTTTCTTTCCTTTTCTTGTTTAAGCTTTTCACTATCCAAAATGGTTAGATCTACTCATGAAACACTCAATAACAGTATATCAAGAGTTTTTGTGTTCAAGATCACAAACTCGTGATTTTAACAAAAGAAATCAAAAGAAATTAAATAAAGCTTGAAGTTTTTATACCTTTTGTTTTCTTCCTCTTTTTCTTTCTTCTTCTTCTTCTTCTTCTTCTTCTTCTTCTTTCATCCATGGTATCATTTTTCTATCTCTTTCTCTCTATTTGGCCAGGTGGGAGTGGAAAAAATGGGAGAAGCATGCTTCTTATTTGTTAAATGAATTAGAGGTTTAATATTAATTAAAGGGAAACTAGATCCACTTTTTATGGGAAATTATTGGGGGAGTTGGTGAGGTTAGGTGGGCTGCCCATGTGCTGAAATTTCCAGCAAATTTTAGTCTAGTGGGTCCCGCTTTTATTGTCTCATTTTGTGTGCTTAATCCCGTCTTTGACTTTCGAACCCAAAAAGCCGAATTTTCAAGTTTATAGTCGATTCCTACTAAAATCGACTCTCCCGACGTTATGGACACATCCATTTCTCCAATTTCATCTCCGAATTTTAAGTTTGACTTTTCTCCAAAAAAGTCAACTGTTGACTTTTACCAAAAAGTCAACCCCGACATATTTTGTATTTACAGGTTATTATTACTAATTTTGACGTTTCGGACTCAAATATCCAGTCCGCGTCTCAAGATTCCACGCCAAACTCTAATTTTGACTTTTGTCGATAAAAGTCAACTGTTGACTTTGACCAAAAAGTCAACCCTGACATATTTTGTGTTTACAGCCTTTTCTGGCTAATCTTCCGGGCGCAACCGAACAATTCGTGCTTAAAAATTCTTTCCCTAACTCAAATTTTGAGTTTTAACTTACTCCCCTTTTTATTGATTAATCATATTAGCTAATCATTTATTGATTATTATTAAATTCACTTGCCATTCAAGGCAATCATTCAAGCTATGTTAATTTATAACATAGTTTTTTTCTCACATACTTAACTTAATTAACCATATAGGTTCTTCTTAAAAAATTTAATTGCATACCTTATTTCCTGTCTAGGTCGTATTATCTAACCTTTATTCAATCATTTAAGATTTAAATTCTCGGGTTGTCACACTAACCTTCTATGCCATAAACTCGATTGATCACGGATAGTAGCTAAATAAACATTTGCATCTTGATGTTCAAAGCAGATTATGTGTGTGTGTGTGTGTGTGTATATTCCCTTCTCTGTTAGCTACTAAAGGCACATGGTGAGCATAATGAATAATATCACATTTTTCTTTATATAACATTACCTTGTAACCATTATCCATAAGTTGACTTACACTAATCAAATTATATTTCAAACCTTCAACATAATGAACATTATTGATAAAGAATTTACCATTTCCTACTTGACCTTTACCAATAATTTTGCATGTGTTGTCATCTCCAAATGTAACAGTTCCTCCTTTCATTGACACAAGTGAGATGAATTTAAACTTATCCCCTATCATGTGTCTAGAGCACCCACTGTCCAATACCCATTTATTTGATGGCACCTTTACATTTAAAGATACCTACAAAATAGAAACGTATCTTATCCTTTTGGTACCCAAACTAGTTTGGGTCCACTCTTGTTAGCAACAGTTAATTCACTTTTCTTTACTCAAACTTGTTTTATTTTTATTTTATTGCAATTAGTATTAAAATGTCCTTTTAATCCACATTTTTTCTAAGTAACAAAAGGTGAGCAATAAAGAGGCTTATGTCTTGGTTTATTATTAATTATTCTAATTTTATTAGTGATACTTTTTATGTTCTTCACAGGATTGTACCCAATTATTTGTTTATTTAGACTTGACTTTTGAGCACCCAACATAATATTCAAGTTTTCTTCACCTTAAACAAATTTTGCAAGATCTTTTAATGAAATATTTTTTTCATTTTTGTCATTTTGCATGTTTATTATTTTTCCATCATTCAAAGCATCTATACATGTATATCTCATTTTTAGGCTTTCTTTCAAACCATCATTTTCCTTTTTAAGAACATTATTTTCTTCATTCAAATTGTTTGCATCATTATACAAAATGTTATTATAGTTATCTAAGTAATCAATTTTAGCATTTAACTTGGACACTTCACTTGATGTACAATCTCTGACAATTTCTTGTTTTTCTTCAATCAATGTTTCTACTCCATTCATTAAATCTTTGATCCAATTTTTTAAATGGACAGTTTTTTCTTTAAAACACAATTTTTAATTTTTTAAAACAATATAATTTGAAATTGTAACTTTAAAATTTTCATTACGTACTTCGGATGTTTCTTGATTGTCTAGTCCAGTGAATCATAATTGGGCAGTTTCATCTTCTTGCTCAACTTCATATTTTAATTCATCATTGCTCTATGACATCAAGGCTCGTCTTTTTAAAGTGTTTCCTTTGTTCTTCTTTTTAAGTTGAAAAGAGTCCCTCTTGAAATGGCCAGTCTTTCCACACTCAAAACATATTTCTTCTTGAAATTTTTGTTTGAACTCTTTCTGGTTGTTGAAGTTCTTTCCTAAAAGCTTTGTTTGGTTCTTCTTTCTGATTAGGTGTCTCAACTTTCTGGTCATTAGTGCTATATATTTTCTCATCAGAGTACGTCATCTTAGTCCCCATCATTGCTGGTTTCAGCTTGAAGAGCTAAGGTTTTCTTCTTCGATGTCTCATCTTGTTCATCGTATCTTTTTAGGTAGTTCTCGAATTCGTCAAGTTCTCCAAACAGTGTAAGTGTTTCCATGTTGCTGATGGTTGAAGAATCTAGCTTGCAGAGTAGTGACTTTTAGAGCGAACCTTTTGGGCATGACACGTGTTAACTTTCTATCGATTTCTCTTTGATTTATCTTCCGCCCAAGCAATATGCTAAGAGAATTCATTATAGTGATGAACCTTGCTTGAGCTTCCTTGATCGTCTCATTCTTTTCTAGTTTGAACAATTCATACTTTTGCATCAACATACTAAGTTTCACCTCTTTCACCTTGGACATCCCTTCATAGCTCATGATGATATTATCTCATATTTCTTTTGTTGTACTACAGGCTGAGACTTTATCGATTTCTGATTGTACCATCCCACTTAGCAAGGTATTCATAGCTTTTGAAGTGTAGGACATCATGTATGATTCATTCGCATCCATCTCCATGAGTGTTTTGGGTCTGCTATCAACATGCCTTGGAATGACGGGTCCATTGTCAACAACCCACCATTCCCATGGGTCTTTGTTAAGATATATCTTCATCCTTGATTTCTAGAAATTAAAGTTTTCACTGCCCAACAACAATGGAGGTCTGCTAGTGGACTTCCCCTCTTGAAAATTAAGGTGTGCCATTATAATCTTACTATACCATCTGCAAAGACACACGTTAATAGAGCCAAAGCTCTGAAACCAAAAGAAAATCATAGTGTCTGCACACGTAGAAGAGGGGGATGAATAGGTGTATCTAATTTATTCGATTGACAATGACACTTTTAAAATTTTCTACTAACTGAATTATCAAGACAAGTTATTGTCTGTCTGCTTAAGTATATTTGTAAGACCCCAACTTTTTTATAAATAGAATCGAATTTCCTCTAATTATTATTGTGAATAATAAGATGTTAATTTGATATAATATTGTGGTTATGGGTGAAATGTGCAAATTTTATAAAATAAGCAAGTGGTTATAAAATATTTATTGTTGTCGGGGAATATTCGTTTGGTCGTGGAATATTCGTACGACGGCGTAGCCATTTATGGGTCCCATAACGGAAAATGGTCGGATGAAAAAAATGACAAATTTGAGTTTTTACAAATAATGGCGTAGTTGTTACCGTTAACATTGTTGGAATACCTAGTGGTTAAAATACAGTAATACGCGTGGTTGCATAGTAGCACACGATTTTGCACAGTATTGATGAATTTTTGATCCTTACGTAAGAAGGCACTACTCAATAATTGTTACAGTAATTACTGTTCAATATTTTATTTTATTGATTCAATAATTGCTGCGTTGATATTTTTTGTTTCAATAATTGTCACTGTACAGTATCTCCGTTATCAGATCAATAATTTATATTATTTGAATAATATTATTAGATAGCATTATTGGCAATGTCTAAGGAAGTTCTGTCTAAGGAGAGATTCGGTCACGTAATTGCGCGCCAACAAGGAGAAATCCTTATCGGAAAGCCCCCTCTTTCCTGGGAACGACCTGGTTGTCATAATTGTGATTCTGTAATATTATTTGTGAATAATTAATTATTGATTTATATGATAAGAAAATATTTATTTGATGTGGATATAAATGATGGATTTATTTATGTGGTTATAAATGAAGGAATTAATGTTGATGTATTTTATCAGTATTTTTGTCGGAATGGAGGTATTAAAAATCAAACCAATGTTCTAGATATATATTGCGTGAGTTATAATTTTTAATCTGACCGTTGGATCATTGTGATTTTTAGATATGTTATACATATATAAGTTGAGTATATGTCCACAAATTTTGAACCGTTAAAAATGAACGTATGATTTATTATGAATTTTAAGAGGTGACTGGTTCAGAAATTGTTAAAAATTTTGAAATTTATCATTTTGGTAGAAAATTCTAGAATGAGTGGGCCCCACCTATGGTTGGTGAAGAAATATGCTGGAATTTTATTTCAAATGTGGTGGGTGGGAATAGTAACAGGTAAAGCCATCAGGTTACATGTGACACCCCCAAAATAGGTATACATCACCCATCTTGGGTCGCCAAATACATGGTACATAAATCAAATACAAACTTAATTATACAACCGTCGTGTAAAATACAACAAAACATAATCTAAGAGTTTTAATACAAATATTGTCATCTAGACAGTATTGAAACTCAAAATAAGTCCTCAATACATTTATTGTCACACAATTTAACAGAATAGTGAGGACTACTAATGCTATCATCTGGACAGTCACTCCATTCCCCGACTAGTCCCAGCTACGTTCTCATTTCTTAAAGAGAACAGTGAAAGAAAGGGTGAGCTAAACTAGCCCAGTAAGAAATATTATGACTAAGATAATGTAGAAGAAATTATCATTAGTCTTCAACAATGTTAAACTTATAGAATATAATAGACAACAAGTTTAACTGCAGCGGAATAAGTAATCCATTAGAAGAGTCAAGTAGAGCATGATATCTACTAAATTCTATGATTTAAAATGTTTTCATCAATTTTTTATCGCTGAGACTCAGCTTAATAAATAAACCACATCATCGAATCATCCCTGCACTACGGGCCAAGGATATTCATTAAATTATCAATGGTTATGACTATACCGAATAATCCCTAGTCATAATCATACCAAAAATTATCCATCAATGCACTACAGGCCACTGAGAATTTTTACCACATCATTCGTCACATTACGGTCATGATTATACCGAATAATCCCTGGTCATAATCACACCAAGTCCATCTATGCACGTAAGCCAAAGATGACTTTCATCACAATATAAGCATGAGAATGATGACAATGATATAAGCATTAATCAAACGAAAATAAGGATAAATATTAAAGGCTTTAAATTTATCCAAATATTATCAATCACTTAATAAACTCATAATCTAATATTATTAATATTATAACAATATTTTAATCACTTCTTAAACTTATAAACAATTTATTTCGATTGTTTATACTTTACCAAATAATGTATTTAATCATTCAAAAATGTCATACTCATAAGATTTCATCACTAATGATCAAATCCCTTATCAAAAATCTGCATATAAAGATATAGGATTCCCAAGCCATAAAATCATATTTTTCAATTTTGTTACTTCACATAACATAGTTAACTCATTTACTCATAACTAGATTATTTTCATGAAAAATGTCAAATCAGTCCCAAAAATATTTTTTTTCTAGGATTTAGCAGAATATAGTTCCATATTGAACATATATTTTTCTCGAAATTTTTAAAATTCATTTACTATTTTTCAAAAATTAATTTCTAATTAATTCCTTAAGAAATTAGCTACCTCAAGTTTAACTCTAGAAATTCCCAAATCTTGGCAGGATCTTACACATGTTAACGTGAGCTCCCAGTTAAAATTTCATGGTCATCGGAGTTATAGAACTCCGGTTATAGATTTTTTCGTCAGAAAAATTTAAATATTGAAATAGTCATAACTTGCTCATTTTATGTCGGAATGAGCTCATTTTTGGACAGGATGTACTTTATACCATATATTTCAGTGTCCCAAAAGGCCAAAATTTTTCTCATAAATTAAGTGGCCGAATAGCCTTTTTAAATTTCTGGGCAGTAGCTTTTTGGTATTTTGTAGTTTTTGACTCCTTTGCTAAAATCCGTCCACACGAAAATCTACAATACCTTTTTCAGTGATTCCACTTGGATAAGTTAGAAAACTCATAGATCTAACTCTAGAACTTGACCACACTCAAAAATTCAAAATATGATGGGAGACATGGTCAATTGAATTTCATGTTCCATTTTCACCAAAATCTGATTTTCAACCTTTTGTGATTTCTAAGAAACTTTCATGTTTTCACATAATAATCAACATAACTCATCATAACACTTACTAATACTACATATACCCATGATTTTCATCAGTCCAATACTTTTATTATGACTTTTATCATAATTCACGTAAATAGATCATTTCCACAATTTAATAAGGAATGAATACAAAGGATCATTCACCATGCATGTGGTAATCCACATAGGCAGGTTATTCCAACAGAATAATAAAGAATGAAATAACAGAAGGATTCACCATGCGTACAATAGACTGCACAGACAAGTTATTCCGAACAGAATAATAAATAATGGAACCAGGTCATGCGTAAACGCACTGACAGGATATTCTGACAGAATAATAAATAATGGAACTAGGTCTGGCGTAAATGCACCAACAAGATATTTCGACAGAATAATAAATAATGGAACTAGGTCCGGCGTAAACGCACAAACAGGATATTCCGACAGAATAATAAATAATGAAACCAGGTCCGGCGTAAACGCACAGACAGGATATTCCGACAGAATAATAAAGAACGGAATATTAGAAGAATTTCACCATGTATGCGGTACTTCGCATAAACAGGTTATTCCAACATAATAATAAAGAATGGAATAACAGAAAAATTTCACCATGTATGCGGTACTTCGCATATATAGGTTATTCCAACAGAATAATAAGGAATTAAATAACAATAGCTCTCTTCATGAATACGAAAGAAATAATACCCCTTACCTTAGAAAAACTGGATACTGGAATAGTGAGGTAGCAAACTTGTCTTCTTCTTTCTCTCTATAATTTCTTTCTATAATAATTGCTCTATAACTTTAGTGAATTGGTGAGAAATGAAGAAAGAATGAGCTTCTATTTATAGGAAAATATAGTTTCAATAATTGCACGTTTTGGGGCTCAAAATATTATAATATAATACCTCTAACTTTTTTTTCAGTTTTAATTTAGTCCTGCAAGTATTATCAAACTTGCACCACCTCCCCTAATAGTAAATAATATGAATTAATAGTTCAATCATGTGAACTAATAGTTATAATCATGTGAAAATATGAATTACAGTATAGTACCTCCATCTATACCTCTATTTTTAACTTAGTCATACAAGTATTATCAATCTTGCACCAACTCCCCTAATAGTACAAGAATGTGATTCAATAGTACACACATGTGAACATATAGTTATATAAGCATGTGAATTAGTAGCAATTAATTGCTCATGTATCCGATAAATTATCCGATTTATCAATATAACCCCCAGACATCAATTATCACCGGAATAGATGTCAATTTCTACTAACACTAATAATCCAAACACAATGGAACTATCAAATTCATCTTTAATCAACACAAAATTATTCATCATTAATATTATAACTCACAATATTTAACAACCAGGCCGTTTCCAGGAAAGAGGGGACTTTCTAATAAGGATTTCTCCTTATTGACGCGCAATTAGATGACCAAACCTCTCATTGACAGAACTTCTAGACATTGTAAATATTGCAATTTAATAATATGAATAACTTTATCGTCTCAATTATTGATTTAATAATATATTATATTATGCAGATGATACTGTGACAATAATCGAATCAATAATATGAGAGATATGATGCAGCAATTACTATAGCAATAATTGAGTATAACTGAGTGACTTCTCACGTAAGTATCAATAACCAATACCGTGTATTACTATGCAACCACGCGTATTACTGCACTTTTACTACCGAGTAATTCAACAGTTTTAACGGTAAAACTTCTGCCGCTATTTTCATAAAAAGATAATTCTGTCGTTTTCTTACTACGACAATACTTTCGTTGTGGGTTCACCAATGATTGTGTCGTCATACGGATATTTCACGATCAATTGAATATTATATAACAACTTGCTTACTGATAAGTCGGTTTTATATCTACTTATCCGGTATCTATTACTTGAATTATTTGCTTAATCTCATGTTTCTTAATTATTTTCATACATTTTATGTTATTTTGTAGGCTATGACACGACATTGGCATGAAGAAGTAAGGAAAAGCAATTCGCATATCTTTTGGACCAAAATACGCAAGCGAATGCAAGAAGGGAAGATTGAAGGACTTTTGACACCAATTTGGATGCATGTTCTTGGCTTGGAACTTGGATTTTAGTGTAGATCTACTTCTTAGCTTTCCGAAACATCTTGAATCGTCTCAATCGGAGTTTGGATGCGAGAGTTATGGCATTTTTATCAACACAGATTAATGCTAAGAGTTGTCATGCTTACCATTTACACAACATCTACTTCGAGCTCAATTTACTCCATGATCCAATCTGAATCTGTCAATTCTTAAAGCATGAAAGTTGTAGATCTCGTCGATATCTTCGATTTGATAGGTGGCAGGCCCCGTAACTCCAAGCGGATCAAAAGTTATGCATGTTTTACCAAAGGACGTCACAGCAGAAAACAGAGTAGCGCGGACCACGCTAAGGGCGCGCTAGGCTACCAAATTTTATGACCCTCTAGCGCGGACCGCGCCTAGAATGGCTTGGGGATAGCGCCGGGCGCGCTAGGCGGCAGGAAGACAGCTGAATTGGGTTATTTGATGTCCAATTTGAGCTAGATTAGGATTCTTAGTTACCTAACTTGCTTGGGTGTCCATTAGAATTATAAATACATGATGAAAGGCATAAAAGAGAAGTGAGATATAAGCTAGTTTTTGGAAGAATTCCATCAGATTAGATTAGAGTAAATTAGATCAAAACCCTAGTTCTAATGAGTTTTAGAGATTGAAGCAACTTAGAGATCATTGAAGATTCAAACTAGGAGCAAGGAGGGAGCGTCAAATCTGCAGACAACAAATTCTATCTTCTTATCTTCTTCTATCTTTGTCTTTTAATGATTATTCAATTATGGATTCTTAGTTTTAATTCAATAATCATGAACTAATTCGTTGTTTGAGATTACAATGGATCTTATTGTGTAGTTTATTTTAATATGTTTCGCTATCAATTATTATGTTCTATTGTGAGGATTGTCTATTATGATTTGGACTCAATTGTTTAATTGATTGGCCATCAATTACCGTGATAATCTATATGAACTTGAGAGATGAAGTATTAATTTAGATCTTATCAAGATAGCATGTGTTCATGATTTTGTGAATAGCTTAATCTTGATGAATGTTAAGGTAGAGATATGCTTGACATCGCATGTAATCGGATAGAGAACATATTCTTAAACTTTCTTCAATTGTAATTCACATAGAGATATAGTGGGTTAGTTGATTAAGGTGTTTAACGGATTTCTATCTTAATTGTGGATTGACGTTAATACTGTATTAGTGCATCGAGAGTTGGTTAATACTACTTTCGTGTTCTTGATTAACAATTCGGGATAGAGAATAATTGATGAGAAATGTGTTGATTTAAATGAAACAATAAGTGAAATTGTAATCTCAAGTCTTCAATATCTTGTTTCATTCTAGGGATAATTAGTAATAGTTTATTTAATTATTTTAAATTAAATTATTAAATCATTTGTTTAAATAAGATTAAATTGGTCATAGGTTAGTAATTGGTAATTCTTATTAAATAATTCTCTGTGGGAACGATACTCAACTTATCATTTTATTACTTGTTGACCACGTATACTTGCGTGTTGTGCATAATTAGATTTTACCCAACAAGTTTTTGGCGTCGTTGCCGGGGAATTAGTTTAATATATTTTTGCCAATATTAGCTTCAATCAAATTAGTCTTAATTTAAACATTTTTTTTCTTTATTTATTTTTATTTTATTTTATTATCTTCTTATTTTTCTCTCATTTCAGGTACCATGGCTGGATTCAATTATCAATGGCCGTATACGAGAATGACTCATCCAAGGGGAGCGGGGATTGATGGTTTCAATGCATTTTCTGCATTATCAGCGCAACTTGAGACACTTTCGAGGAGGTTGGTCGTTGTTGCAACCCAATGTAATCGAAGGATAACCGTTAATTGCAATTATTGTGCTGGTAATCATCCGAGTCATCAATGAACCATCAATCTTGGGCCGGTACAATATGGTGGTAACTACCTCAATCAGTATGCACATGCTAATTATCATCAAAATTTGGGGGTATCACCCGGATTCGTCATGGAGCTACAATTATGAAGACCAATACTATGCTCCAAATCCATCATACACACCAGAATTTCCATGTCCACCTTCATTGCCACAAGATGAAAAGACAAATCCGATGGATGTAATATTGAAGGGCATAGCAGACCAAGAAGAGAGGATGACGAGTCAAGAAATATCGAGCCACAATTTTCAGCACCAGATGGAACAATTCATCACCACTTCAACTCATGGTCCTCAATACATGGATTCCAAAACTGAGACAGATAATTCAAGTTTGGAGGATTTGTGGTTCAAATTTGTAACATTAACTGAGGAGAGGATGATTAATCAAGAGCAGTCAATTCAGAATCAAGAGATAGCAATTCAAAATCTTCAAAATAAGATAGATCAATTGACCAAAGCCGTAAGCAACCTTCCTCGAAATAATTGGTGTTATGATAAGGATTCCGAGATTGATGAAGTGCCCGAACCAAATCTGCAACTGGATGAGCCACAAGATATAGGAAGTGTGGAGACAATTGGGGATAATGAAATAGAGGTCCACGAAGATCTAAATGGGTCTCCACCAAAGATCAAAGAATCGGTCAAATTTGCAAAATCATGCCCACTTGGTAGTCATGTCGTCGGCGAAGCTCTTGTTGACATAAGAGTGAGTACAATTTTCAATCCATGGTGGGAAGAGAAAGAAAAGATAGACGAAGAGCCCATTGTGTGTGACAAGCTTCCATGCCCCAAAGTGATCACATACACAATGGAGAAAACACCTAGCTGTGGGACATTCTTGATTGAGATCATACCAAATTAGAGCATGCTAGGTGACTTTGATGCATTGACCATCGTAAATGGGAACCTACCAAAAGCTATATTATTTTCGATGGATGGAGGGTTCCTCAACTTTCGAAGAGGAATTGGATAGCATTGACCAGACAAAGTCAGGCTGAAAGACTATAAATCAAGCGCTGACTGGGAGGCAACCCATGAATTTTTATATTTATATGCTTTACTAGTTTATATAGTAGATAGGAATTAATTTGCTTATTAAGTTCTCTTATAATCTAAAGTGATATTCTAATCCATGTTGTCCCTCTTCATTGCATTATTGGAGGTTCAATGGATAGGCAAAAGATTATAAAAAGGGAAGCCACCAGCCTGAGCCCATGACACAGTATCCTTCTTCAAATTCTGATGTGGATGAGTTTTTCAATATTTGTGCCATGCCACCATCACCTCACACTTAGCTGATTACAGGGAAGTTCTCTTCTACTTAATGCTTTATTTTACAATGAGGACATTGTAGTTGTTAAGTTTGGGGGAGTTTAGTTTAGGTTCATTATGTTTGCATTCATGTAGTACAACTGCATAAGTAATTTCGTAGTAGTATAGTTTGAATAGCATTATATTCAGTTTCTTGTTTTATCTATAAAAAAATTCAAAAATAATAGTTAGTTACTATGTTCATCTTGCATGAGTCCAGCTGTTTGATATTTACAGTTTATTTTGGCCAATGATGAGATTGGAATTGGGTAGACAAGTATAGTACTGACTATTAGAGCTTTGATGTGATTTCTTGTTATGAATTGAGTCTTTTTCTGTTTGAAACTGGTATAATAAGGATAGCACAGTAAAAATAACTTGTTGATTGATTGAGTTTAAATTGATACATAATGGGACTCTAAAGGATAATGCTAGTTTAAATAAGAGAATGACAAGGATAGGCAGTGAAGGCGAAGAATTAGGTAAGAACCTAAGTTTGGGGGAAAAAGTGGGCTATATAAGCTTCTAAAAAAAAGAAGAAAAGATATTGAGTTGAATAAATTGAGTCATGTGGTGGGTCGAGAAGAAGCGTGAAATGCACTCCCCATAAACACAGGCGTGAGATGGAGCGTAAAACGCACTCACTATAAAAAAAGGAAAAAGAAAAAAAGAATAAAAAAAGAATAAAACGGGAAATAAAAGACCCCGTAGATGAAAAATGAAGCATAAGTATCCCATGTTGACCCTTGATATTGGTAATTGTTTAATTTTAGTTTGATCTAGCTTGTTTTTGGATTTCTTGAGTTTACACTGTATGATGTCTTCGAAGAGACTTGTTATGTGTTAAATTTGATTTTATATCAGTTAACATTGTTGTGGAGCACACACGCACTATATTAGTAATAACAGTTTAAGACTTGATGATTGACTAGGAAATTATTGATTGGTTTTGATATGAAATATTGTCGTGTTTGCTTGATTTCTCTAAGGCCGAGTGAATAGATTTGATTCTATCAATACTGCTGGATTCGTAGGCATATAGATTAGTTGTATTTCATTGCATTGCATTGCATTATGTTGTGTTTTTACTTGAGGACACGCAAATGTTTAAGTTTGGGGGTATTTACTTTGCAAAATTTATAAATATTACCCACAACTATGACATTATATCAAATCCACACCATAATATTCAAAAAAAATATTTTGAAAAATTTAAATCTTTATTCATAAAATCTGGAGTCTCACACATAAAGCCATTCGTTTATTGAAAAACGGATGTCAAGCTTTCTTAGCCTATTTTATGGATTTAAACAAAAATACGTCAGATTTGAATGATATTTCTGTTGTTAGTGAATTTCCTGACGTATTTCCTGAAGAATTTTCTGGCCTACCCCCAGAGTGTGATATTGAATTTTGTATCGACTTTGAACCCGGTACAAAACCCATTTCTAAAATCTCATATCAAATGGCTCCTATTGAACTTCAGGAGTTAAAAACCCAACTATAGAAGTTGGTACCCGAGCCTCTATCTGGTGACTTCCTTTGTGGAATGCACCAAAGTCAGACTCTCCGTAGGGGACTCTATATTTGTGTGGTGGTAAAATAATAGGTGCCATTGTGACGTGCTATCCAAGATTGGGATATGAATCACAATAGAGAGCAACCGAAGTCGGTGACCAAAGTACGTAGCTTTCTGGGCTTAGCTGGTTATTATCGGAGATTCATGGAAGGATTTTCTCGAATCGCTACTCCGTTAACTTAGCTGACTCAGAAAGATACAAAATTCGTATGGAGCGAGGAATGCGAGAAGATTTTCCAAGAGCTCAAGAGGCGACTAATTTCGGCACATGTTCTGACCATATCATCCTGAAAAAGTAAACGTTGTAGCTGACGCATTGAGTAGAGGATCGTATGCGGGTACGAGTGCGATGTTGTTAACACAAAGACCCATTTTTTACGACTTATAAAGGATGAAGATAGAGTTAAAGACTCCAAGTACCCATGCAATGATATCAAATATACGAGTAGAACCGACTTTAATCGATAAAGTTAAAGCTGCTCAAGCTACACACCGGAGCTGATGAATATAAAGAAGAAGGTGCAAGAAGGTGTTATTCTAGAAGTAAGAGTCGATGAAGAGAAGAAAGCTCAAACCTTCAATTTATTTGAAATCCTCGATCGAGTAGGAACTGTGGCCTATAAACTCGCCTTAACGCTAAGTATGTCGCGTGTTAATAACGTTTTTCAGGTATCGATGTTACGTAAATATGTGGACGATCCAAACCACATTATTGCGTTAGAACCAGACGAGATAGCCGAGGATTTAATGTACGAGGAGGTACCTGTCAAGATCTTGGATTGGAAAGAGCATGTCCTACGCACAAAGGTTATACCACAAGTTAAGATTTTGTGGAGGAACCATGCTATGGAAGAAATGACCTGGGAGTTGGAATCAGAAATAAAAGCGAGGTATCCTCACCTTTTCGAAACACCAGGTACTTACGTCAATTTCGAGGACGAAATTTCATAAGGAGGGGAGGTTGTAAGACCCCAACTTTTTTATAAATAAAATCGAATTTCCTCTAATTATTATTGTGAATAATAAGGTGTTAATTTGATATAATGCTGTGGTTATGGGTGAAATGTGTAAATTTTGCAAAATAAGCAAGTGGTTATAAAGTATTTATTGTTGTCGAGGAATATTCGTTTGGTTGTGGAATATTCTTTCTATCGGGGAATATTCGTACGACGACGCAGCCATTTGTGGGCCCCATAACGGAAACGGTCGGATGAAGAAAACGATAAATTTGAGTTTTTACAAATAATGTCGTTGTTGTTACCGTTAACACTGTTAGAATACCTGGTGGTTAAAATACAGTAATACGCGTGGTTGCATAGTAGCACACGATTTTGCACAGTATTGATGAATTATTGATCCTTACGTAAGAAGGCACTACTCAATAATTGTTACAGTAATTACTGTTCAATATTTTATTTTATTGATTCAATAATTGATGCGTTGATATTTTTGTTTCAATAATTGTCACTGCACAGTATCTCCATTATCAGATCAATAATTCATATTATTTAAATAATATTATTAGATAGCATTATTGGCAATGTCTAAGGAAGTTCTGTCTAAAGAGAGGTTTGGTCACCTAATTACGCGCCAATAAGGAAAAATCTTTATCGAAAAACCCCCTCTTTCTTGGGAACGACCTGGTTGTCATAATTGTGATTCTGTAATATTATTTGTGAATAATTAATTATTGATTTATATGATAAGAAAATATTTATTTGATGTGGATATAAATGATGGATTTATTTATGTGGTTATAAATGAAGGAATTAATGTTGATATATTTTATCAGTATTTTTATCGGAATGGAGGTATTAAAAATCAAACCAGTGTTCTAGAGATATATTGCATGAGTTATAATTTTTAATCTGACCGTTGGATCATTGTGATTTTTAGATATGTTATACATATATAAGTTGAGTATATGTCCACAAATTTTGAACCGTTAAAAATTAACGTATGATTTGTTATGAATTTTAAGAGGTGACTGGTTCAGAAATTGTTAAAGTTTCGAAATTTATCATTTTGGTGGAAAATTCTAGAATGAGTGGGCCCCGCCTATGGTTGGTGAAGAAATGTGCTGAAATTTTATTTCAAATGTGGTGGGTGGGAATAGTAGCAGATAAAGCCATCAGGTTACAGGTCAAGTCTGCTTTGGCATTCTAATATTTTTCTATAAATAGAGTGCTAAGTTAGAATTGAAAATTACACCAGAAACAAGTTTTCTTTCTCTCTCTATATTATCGAGCGTATTTTGTGAGTATTTAGATACTTTGAATGTGAGACCCCAGATTTTATGAATAAAGATTTAAATTTCTCAAAATATTTTTTTTGAATATTATGGTGTGGATTTGATATAATGTCATAGTTGTGGGTAATATTTATAAATTTTGAAAAGTAAGCAAGTAGTTATATAAAATTCAATTGGCCGGGGAATATTCTTTTTGTCGGAGAATATCTGTACGACGACACAATCATTGGTGAACCAACAACGGAAGTATTGTCGTAGTAAGAAAACGACAGAATTATCTTTTTATGAAAATAACGGCGGAAGTTTTACCGTTAAAACTGTTGAACTACACGGTAGTAAAAGTACAGTAATACGCGTGGTTGTATAGTAGCACACTGTATTGGTTATTGATGCTTATGTGAGAAGTCACTCAGTTATACTCCATTATTGCTATAGTAATTGTTGCATCATATCTCTCATATTATTGATTCGATTATTGTCACAGTATCATCTGCATAATATGATATATTATTAAATCAATAATTGAGACGACAAAGTTATTCATATTATTAAATTGTAATATTTATAATGTCTAGAAGTTCTGTCAAAGAGAGGTTTGGTCATCTAATTACGCGCTAATAAGGAGAAATCCTTATCGGAAAGCCCCCTCTTTCCTGAAAATGACCTGGTTATTAAATATTGTGAGTTATAATATTAATGATGAATACGTTCGTGTTGATTAAAGATGAATTTGATAGTTCCATTGTGTTGGTATTATTAGTGTTAGTAGAAATCGACATCTATTCCGATGATAATTGATGTTTGGGGGTTATATTGATAAATCGGGTAATTTATCGGATAAATGAGCAATTAATTGCTACTAATTCACATGCTTATATAACTATTTATTCACATGTGTGTACTATTGAATCACATTCTTGTACTATTAGGGGAGTTGGTGCAAGATGGAGGTATAGATGGAGGTACTATACTGTAATTCGTATTTTTACATGATTATAACTATTGGTGCACATGATTGAACTATTGATTCACATTATTTACTATTAGGGGAGGTGGTGCAAGTTTGATAATACTTGCAGGACTAAATTAAAAATGAAAGAAAAGTTGGAGGTATTATACTGTAATATTTTGAGCCCCAAAACGTGTAATTATTGAAACTATATTTTTCTATAAATAGAAGCTCATTCTTCCTTCATTTCTCACCAATTCACTAAAGTTATAGAGCAATTATTATAGAGAGAAATTATAGAGAGAAAGAAGAAGACAAGTTTGCTATCTCTGTATTCCAGTATCCAGTTTTTCTAAGGTAAGGAGTATTATTTCTTTCTTATTCATGAAAAGAGCAATCGTTATTCAATTCCTTATTATTCTGTTGAAATAACCTGCATATGCGAAGTACCGCATACATGGTAAAATTTTTCTGTTATTCCATTCTTTATTATGTTGGAATAACCTGTTTATGCGAAGTACCGCATATATGGTGAAATTCTTCTAATATTACGTTCTTTATTATTCTGTCGGAATATCATGTCTGTTCGTTTACGCCGGACCTGGTTCCATTATTTATTATTCTGTCGGAATATCATGTCTGTACTTTTACGCCGAACCTGGTTCCATTATTTATTATTCTTTCGGAATATCCTGTCGGTGCGTTTACGCCGGACCTGGTTCCATTATTTATTATTCTGTCAGAATATCCTGTCGGTACATTTATGCATAACCTGGTTCTATTATTTATTATTCTGTTGGGAATAACCTGTCTGTGCAGTCTATCGCACGCATGGTGAATCCTTCTGTTATTTCACTCTTTATTATTCTGTGGGAATAACCTATTTATGTGGATTACCACATGCATGGTGAATGATCCTTTGTATTCATTCCTTATTAAATTGTGGAAATAATCTGTTTACGTGGATTATGATAAAAGTCATAATAAAAGCATTGGACTGATGAAAATCATGGGTATATGAGTATTAGTAAGTGTTATGATGAGTTATGTTGTTTATTATGTGAAAAATGAAAATATCATATTACTATACCAAGCGCAAATAATCAACAATATACCAGGCAAGAAATCGAGTTCAAAAGCTCAAATCAGAAAGGACGTGTATATATAAAGCCAGAGTACCATCCTTTCGTGAGTTTCCATTAGATTTAGTAAGGCTAATGCATATTAAGCCATGAGAAGACCTTAATCAAAAAATACAAAACATTTTCCTTGAGACTGAACTTTTTACTGAATATATATATTTGAGGGCTGCTTCATTTTGTTTATAGACCTAGTTCTTGTTACCCTACCCCCGCTTATTTTCCATAAGTCTTTCTCAACCTTTCTCTTTTCTCATAGGCGCACTCTACTGATCAGAACATGGTATCTGCAAAATCGGTCGGCCCGTAACCTTTTTTCTTTTCTTTTTTTTCAACTCATTTTTCGCCTCTGAATGCCGCAAACACTACCAGGCTTGAGAACAGCACACTCAGGAGGACAGAGTAGCTATTACCAACCTTATAGTGGTTCATATGTGATGCAGCACATCTTTGTTAGAAGCACATTGTCAAAAAGTTTAGTTTCAGGGAGGTAACATATTTAAGTTCAGGAGAAATGTTATCAATATACTTAAATATACATATTATGGAATATCTAGGAGCTCTAGGTATTTTGTGTAAGACCCCAACTTTTATAAATAAAGATGAATTTTCTATAAATATCATTTTTGAATATTATGGAGTTAATTTGATATAATGTTATAGTTGTGGGTAATATTTATAAATTTTGCAAAGTACGCAAGTTGTTATATAATATTCGATTGGTCGGGGAATATTCGTTTTAACAGGGAATATTCGTACAACGGCACAATCATTGGTGGACCCCACAACGAAATTATTGTCGGATTGAGAAAACGACAAAAATATTTTATTAAAAATAACGGCGGAAGTTTTACCATTGATACTATTGAACTACTCGGTAGTAAAAGTACAGTAATACGTGTGGTTGCATAGTAGCACACGGTATTGATTATTAATGCTTATGTGAGAAGTCACTCAGTTTGATTCAATTATTGTCAGTTAATAATATGAATTATTTAGCGATAATGACGTTTTGTTTTATTCGTATTATTAACGTAATAAAACAGAAACATCTTTTTATATAAAACAGAATACTTTATTAAAGTTATTCTATAAATAGAATATATTATATTTTATTTAAAAGATTTTTCTTTAAATATGGACCGTCAGATTTAAGTAATCAATCTGGACCGTTCATGGATTAGTTACTATGCATTCTATTTTTCTATAAATAGCAGCTCATTCCTTCATTATTTCTTACGAATTCACTGAACTCTAGAGAGAGAAACTATAGAGAGAAACTATAGAGAGAGAGAAGAAGAGTATTCTGCTACTTAACTACTTCCTTATTTCAGCTCTTCTTTAAAACGGTAAGGGGTGTTATTCTTTCTTATTCGTGAAGAGAACTGTTGTTATTTCATTATTTATTATTCTGTTAGAATAACCTGTATACGTGGTCTACCTTATACTTGGTGACATTCTTCTGTTATTCTGTTGGAACATCCTGTCTGTGTGTTTTACACCGGACCTGGTTCCGTTTTTATTATTATTCTGTTAGAACATCCTGTCTGTGTGTTTTACACCGGACCTGGTTCCGTCTTGTTATTATTCTGTTGGAACATCCTGTCTGTGTGTTTTACACCGGACCTGGTTCCATTATTTATTATTCTGTCGGAATATTCTGTCTGTGCGTTTACGCCGGACCTGGTTCCATTATTTATTATTCTGTTGGAATAACCTGTCTGTGCAGTCTATCGCATGCCGGGTGATTTCTTTTGTTATTCTATTCTTTACTATACTCAGTTGGTTAAGTCTTAACTTCTATACTCCATGAAATTAGTGGAATATCCTTGATAATTGTGGTTCATCCAGTATCTTTTCATGAAAATATTCTATAAGCATTCTTAAATTTTACTTCACAAAGCAGTATCATGTTGACAATTTGGACGTTGTTAATTCTTGGATAAATTAATTCTTGAACTTATTTTATTGAATTCTTATATCATTGTCATCATCCTCATGTTTATAAAATGTTAAAAGTCATCTGTGGCCTGTAGTGCATAGATGGACTTGGTATGATTATGACCAGGGATTATTCGGTATAATCATGACCGTAATGTTACAAATAATGTGGTAAAAGTCCTCATTGGCCCGTAGTGCGTTGATGGACAGTTGTTGGCATGATCATGACCATTAATGAATACACGAAAATCCTTGGCCGTAGTGCAGGGGTGATTCGATGATGTGGATTATTTTATTAAGATGAGTCCCAGCGATCACAGTGTTGAAAAACCTTTTAAATCATAAAAGATAGTAGAGTTTATTTTCTACTTGACTCTTTTAATGGATTGCTTATTCTGCTGCAGTTAAACTTGATGTCTATTATATTTTATCAGTTTAACATTGTTGAAGGCTAGTGATAATTTATTCTGCATTATCTTAGTCATAATATTTCTTACTGGGCTAGTTGAGCTCACCCTTTCTTTCACTGTTCTCTTCAGGAAATGAGAACGTAGCTGGGGCAAGTCGGGGAACGGAGTGATGATCCGAATGATAGTATTAGTTAGTAGTCCTCACTATTCTATGTAATAGTGTGTTAATAAATGTAATGATGACTCCTTTTGAGTATGAATACTCTCTAGAAGATAATATTTGTATTCAAACTCACAGTTTATGTTTTGTCGTATTGTACACGACAGTTGTATTAGTAAGTTGTATTTGTATTCTGTACTATGTATCTGACGACCCAAGATGGGTGATGTATACCTAATTTTGGGGGCGTCACACCTTAACCTCTAATCTAATGGCTTAACCCACATTCAATACCAATTGTTATTGGAGACACTTTTATTAACTTTAATACTCAAGTAATTACACAGTTAACTCCTTGTACAAAGCAACTCAAATAATAATGGACACCACTACCCCTTGTTGCACAACAACAACCTCTTGCTCCACATCAACAACCTTTGCTCCACAGCAACCTTCAGAGTCTGCTTTGCACTATCCTATCCACCACTGGATCAAACACAAGCCACAGTAAACTTATATACACTTTTTGATTAAGAAAGAATATTATAACAATATCTATAAATTTCTATCAACAAGAAATAAATATCCAGACACAAACAAATTGCTAGAAGTATTTCAATAGGAGCACTATTCAGAATGATTTTTCAATTCGTTGTATACTGAAGCTTTAGCTGAGAATATATATATATATATATATATATATATATGTGTGTGTGTGTGTGTGTGTGTGTGTGTGTGTGTGTGTGTGTGGGCAAGGAAATCGCGCCTTGCTTGTCTAGGGTTTCGTGTTGGCTGAGGAGGAGAGAAATCCACGAAGAGCACGGAATTGATTGATTGATTGAAGAGGGGAGAACGACAGGTGGGCGATTACTCCAATGACGCGTGGCAGAACCCCTAGAATCCGGAAACCTTATTAGGGTTATTGGGATTCCAAGAGCCTTCTTCTTGAGTCCTTCTACACCTAGAATCCGGAAACCTTATTAGGGTTATTGGGATTCCAAGAGTCTTCCTGAGTGTTGAGAGAGTGTCCAAACCCCTTTAGTGCTTTTAGGTGGAATCTCCAAGCCATTAAGTCACCAAAAGGGTCCCTTTGATCTTCAAAGAGTCCAAGTCTTGAGTCCGAAGAGAAGTCCCTTTCCAAATGGAATGGAATGGGTATTTATAGGGTATTCTGGAAAGTAGTCATGTGCAAGGCACATGCCTTCAGGGAAATTTCAGAAATACCCTTTAGTCCTTAGAGTAATGCCCATATTGCCCTGTCCTTCTAGCCACCAATCCAATCCCTAAATCAATTCCCAAAATGAGCCGCCTCCACGAGTCTTCCGCCTTGGGACACGTGGAGGCTTCTCCCGGTCTAGCACATTTATTTCTGACTTTTCCATCTTCATTCCATTAGGTTATGCGAACCCTAACTTGCACATTTAATTAGGTCATGTGAACCCTAATTTTGCACATGGGCCCACATTTGCCCCCTGCGCGAGAGTCGCATTTCCAAATAGATGATCGCGCAAGAACACTTTCAGCTTTTAGACGATTCTGCGTAACTTCACTTCACGGGTCTTGAAGACCATGATCCTAGTAAAAGGGAAACTACTCGTGAGCCAAACCCTTGGATTTGTTTATTTATTTATTTTTCCTGGAAATTGAAAACAAGAAAAATAATCAAATAACATTCAATAAATAAAAGAAATTTTTATTATTTTGGGTATACAAAATCTTTCTTTTTTATCAAACCAAATAAAATTAAATCTTAGTTTTATTTTGGAAATAAAAATAAAATCAAAGACTGGATTTTATTTTGGAAATCAAATCTTTCTTTATTTTGAAAATGAAATCAAATATTTTGGATTTTGGAAATAAAATTAAATCTTTCCTTATTTTGAAAATGAAATCAAATATTTTGGATTTTGGAAATAAAATCCAATCTTTCTTTATTTTAAACCCAAATCTTTATTTATTTGATATATATATATATATATATATATATATATATATATATATATATATGAGCCATTTTCGAAAATCAGCCCTTCTCTTTTGAATAAAATCAAGCTTTAATCTTATTTTTCTCTTGGGAATAAAATCAAGCTTTAATCTTATTCTTTTCGAAAAATATAAACTTTTTACTTATCTTTATTTTGGAGAAGTAAGAAGTCTCTATTCATAATCCCTCGCCGCATGTCTTGCTTCTGATTAGGTAGGTGCTACTTGCGTGCATATTCCCAATAATTGAGATTTTTAAACTTCAATTGAGATTGTCTCATAATCACTAACTAGGAGCCACGAATTGAGCATACGTATTTTCCTCACAATTGGAGCCACGTCTCACCATCAAGAACATCTCTGCGGTATCTAACACCAGGTCATTGTAGCCTCTTCTGTCTTCCGAAGCTATAATTCTCACGGTGAAGGATCAGTCATTCATCCCAAGTAATTGATTCGATAGAGCAACAGGATCTCAAAAGTATGAGGGAATAATCCATATGTGTTCGAGCCCAATAGGGCCAAACCTTAGCCTCTATTCTTCTTTTTTCATTTTTTTTGAAGGAGACAGCCCCCCTAGGTGGAGGCGGAACCCTATAGGGCGCCGAGGCTTAGGGGGCCGAACCTTAAATTTTTTTTTTTTTGAAGGAGCGGCCCCTAGGTGGTGGCGGAACCCTATAGGGCGCCGAATCATAGGGCCGAACCTTTTTTTTCATTTTTTTTTGTTGAAGGAGCAGCCCCTAGGTGGTGGCCGAACCCTATAGGAGCCGAACCCTATAGGGCGCCGAATCCTAGGGCCGAACCTGATTTTTTTTTTTTTTTTGAAGAAGGAACAGCCCCTAGGTGGTGGCCGAACCCTATAGGAGCCGAACCCTATAGGGCGCCGAACCCTAGGGCTGAACCTTAATTTTTTTTTTTGAAGGGAAGGCCCCCTAGGTGGTGGCCGAACCCTAGGAGGGCGCCGAATCCTAGGGGCCAAATCTTAGCCATTTTTTTCGACGCCAACACTAAAGGAGAAAGAAAACTGATATGCTTGCTTGCGGCAAATCCACTCCAGATGGCCAAGCCCCTAGGGGACGAACCCTAGGGAGCCGAACCCTAGGGGGTGAACCCTAACTCTTTCTGACATTGTTTCATCTTCTTTTCAGGTGTTTTGAAACTTTACTCTCGGATATTCCTCCTTGGCATGGTGAGCATTTCGAGCTCAAGCACTTTATTTGACGTCCCTTCCTTGCTTCTTTAGATCCCTTATGCTGAACTCTCCTTTTTTTTTTCTTGCAGGCCCTCCCTGTTAAACATTCTGCAGACTTGGGAATAACCAAGGAGGCCCCGTTTCTCAATGATTGGGAAAGGATTCCCCTCCTTTAGTCTTTTCGTCGTCTTTTGGAAGCAAGTCTAAACTTATGTCGCAGGCCCTCCCTGTTGAACATTATGCAGACTTGAGAACAACCAAGGAGGCCCCGTTTCTCAATGATTGGGAAAGGGTTCCCCTCCTTTGGTCTTTTCGTCGTCTTTTGGAAGCAAGTCCAAACTTATGCCCGTACAACTTTTCCTCCACCATAGAAGGAAGGCTTGTTTCTATAGGCTTGTGGAAGTTGGGATGACTTCTTGTCTGATTCATCTAACCACCTTCAAGAATAGCAACATTGGATCGACTAGCTACTTAGGAATGCTGATTATGTGGATAGCTTTGCATCCAGCTATGTAGGAACATTCGTATCCAATAGGACCATGGTGTTCTTCTATCTACATATTCACACTGCTGGGGGTGAATGCACCTTTACTCTGGAGGATGTTTATGCCCTCTTTCGATAAGTATTTGCCCCCTGCGCGTGAGTCACGCCTTTGGTGAGATGATCGCGCAAAATATTGTATGTGTTGAAGTCTTGATTCCAGTGTCTGAACACTTCGCGGGGCTTGATATTTTGCAATCCTCAAAAACGAAAGTCCTAGGAGAGGGAACCTCTAGGGAGCAAACCCTAGAAGGGCGAGCCTTAGAGGAGCTCTCCTGGGATATTTTGAAGATCTTCGATCTAATCTTTCTTACCATCTCTTGAAATTTCTCTTTCTTTTGGAATCAAGAAGTCATTGAGAACCCAACATTTCGTGAAGTCCTGAAAGCCTTGTAGGCATGATAGCTTCGAAGGCCTGATAGCCTCGAAGTCCTGCTGATAGTGTTGAAGATCTGCTGATAGCTTCGAAGGCCTGATAGCATCGAAGACCTGATAATAGCGTTGAAGATCTACTGATAGCCTCGAAGACCTGCTGAGGGCCTCGAAGACCTGCTGATGGCCTCGAAGACTTGCTGATAGTCTCAAAGACCAAGCTTTATGTATTCCTCTATCTTCAATTCGAAAGGTCATGACCTTTAGATCATGAACTTTCGTGGAAAATCATGTACATTTATTTCATACAAACTAACACTTGAATCTATATTTTTTTTTTTAAGAAATTTAAAAAAAAACCGTTCAAGTATAAGTGAAAGTTTGTCAATTTATTGATAATAAAATTGCTTTTAACGAAAAGCATAACGTTTCATATAATAAATCTTGCTTTTGTCGGTGAAAGCATAACGTTCACCACTTTTAGAGATAAAGTGTAACTATTTTCGGGGTTGAGGGCTTATACTAGGGTGCCTCATTCACTTTTGATGATAAAGTGTAACACTCGGGTGCCTCGTCACTTAGGTCGTCCAATTTCTTGGCAAGTGCAGTCTACGAGGACTTGAAAATGGGTGCCTCGTCACTTGGGTCGTCCAATATTTTGGCAAGTGCAGTCTACGAGGACTTTGAAATCGGGTGCCTCGTCACTTGGATCGTCCAATTTCTTGGCAAGTGCAGTCTACGAGGACTTGACCACCATTTTAGAGTGGACCACCATCTTTGGGTGTTTTTTTTTATATTTTATTATTCATCAATTCTTGTGCCTCCTCCCTTGGTCATCCAATTACTTGGCAAGGGATACTCCTGAGGACTTAAACCACCATTTTTGGTGGACCACCTTGGGTGGATTTTATTTTATTTTATTTTTTTTAACTCATCTGTAGTTCAGAGTTTTTTTTTTTTGATGTTACGTAGAGCCAGTATTTGAGTTCTTGACTTCCGGGACTGCACTATGGGTGATGGTGTTACACGTTTCTCCTAGTTCAATCTCCCCGGCTGCCATTTTCTCATGGTATATCCTCCGCAGACTGTAACAATCCATAGTGGAATGCCCTGCGTATTGATGATATACACAGAAGTCTGGTCTTCTTTTCATTTCTTCGGTTACAACCAACCGAGGCCTTGGAGGTTTCACCACTCCGTGCTCGACCCATTGTTCGTACAGGCTCCTGAATGCCTTCTCGCTGCATGTGATAGCCTCCGGAACTGGCATTGTGGTATACTTGTCCCTATGCTTTTCTCTGCTTCGTTCAAATTTCTCATTCTTCTCCCTCTTGCCCCCCTGTGGTTTTGACTGAGAATCCACCAGAGCCACAGTTGCTGTCCTCTTGCTCTTCCACGTATCCATCGTATGGCTGGTGAGAAATGTCATAATTCCCCCCAAGTCTTGTGCAAAAGATGAGAGGGTCGCAAATGAATCGCACGCCTTGGTAATGAGGTGGGGCTTGAAGGCGTCTAAAGCACCATTGTTGCATATGCAAACCAAGTTCTTTTCTTTAATTGGTTCTACACACTTCTGTGCTTGGGCCCTGAACCTGTCAACGTAATCTGACAGCTCCTCATTCGGCTTCTGCTTAAACCGCATGAGCTCTACAATGGTTACCTGTTTCTGCACATAGAAAAACTTCTTAAAAAATTGTAACTTTAGGTCATCCCAATCATGGACTGACCCCTTCTCCAAATTATAGTACCAACTGAAGGCACTATCCGTTAAAGTCTTGTTGAATTCCCGCATCAACAAGTTGTGGTTGTTCACTTCATTATATCCTAGCCATGGAGACATCGACTCTACAAACCTGGCAATATGCTCCCTGGCATTTCCTTTCTCTCCGTTGTATTTTAGAAATTGTGGGGGATGCTCAATATACCCTGTCGGGTAAGGTTGCCTCCGAATGTGTGCCGGGTAAGGTGGAGTAAAGTCTAACTCTGAGGGTCGGGATGTCTGCCTGCGAAGTTGATTGATCACATCGATCATATCATCCTTCGTCACGTACTGGCTCGTGGCATGAACTCTCTGTGGTACAGAAATTGGCTGATGTACACTAACATCATGTAAATTCTGTATCGGTTGTGCTTGTGGGTCAGTTCGTTGAACGAGGTTTGGGATGGTTGGCATCTGCACTTGTGAAAATACGGGGATAACAGTTGGAATGATGTTTGTCTTAGGCTGGCTGACTTCCAATCTGGGTTGTGGCGCGTCACCACTGTTTTGAGGTTCCAAGTGGATGATTGGGACGGACTAATTCTCCATCAATGGAGGTGCTGTCTGATTCTCCTTATTGTTGCTATCGTTATTGTTGTCCTCTACTCCTGCCGGTTCTCCTTGTGAATTGTCTGGGAACATAGCCTTGAAAACGGGAATCTGCATTAACTGCTGGCGGAAATTTCCCATTTCCTCTTACTTTCTCTGCATCTCCAGCATCATAGCCATCATCATCCCTTGTTCTTCTCGTGCTTCCTTCAACGCCTTGAGCATCTCCAGTTGCACAACATTCGTCTGGTCTCCACCTGCATCCTCGCCTTGCCTTCCTGCGTTAGTTTGTTGTTGATTAGCCATGTGTGGTGATGTTGAACTCCCTTCTGATGCGTCTTCAAGGATGGGTTGATTGAGATTTAGATTCACGCCTTGGAAAGCTTGACTTGCTTGCCTTGGAACTGGACCCGGTGAGGCAATGCTGTTTGTTGGTGAAGCTCTTTCTGTTGTTCTCCCACTTCGAGTTGTGGGCATACCCTTCACGAATTCTACATGATAAACACGTAATTCATACATTTAATTATCCCTAATTTTGTCCTTTTAATTATATTAGTTTATTAAATTAATATGTTTTATTTTATTTTGTAGGATTTAATAATTGTTGCAATAAAGTCAAAATCTTGGTGATCAAGGGATATTTAATGCTTTTATTCATATAAGGAATATCCAAGAAGAATCCTACAAGGAGTAGGAAAGAGGTTGAAAAATCTTGGTGTGCAAGTCAAACCCAACAAGAGAAGACAAGTATATCTAGAAGATCTTTTTGAGAAATTGATTGGGGACAAAACTGTCCAAGTTCAATTAGGGTTTCAAGTTATTTTTCCTATAAATAGGCCTCTTGTTTTAGAGAGAAGGACACCACTTGTTATTTTCTTTTTCTTAGTTCTTCACTAGGGTAGAAGGGAGTAAGATATTTAGAGTTTGTTTTTCTCTTATTTCAATCACGTGTGAAACTACTGTCAGGGAGTATTTGTATCTTTCTTTTATTTATATAATAGAAATTCTCTTTTTAATTATTGTTCTTATTTCATGCGAATTGTAGTACTAATATTATTTATTTTTATTTTTAATTCCATGGCTAGCTAAATTTCTAATACCTAGGATTATGATGAAACTAAGTATTTCATAATAATATTTTCTTTCCGTTCCAAAATTAATGCCTAATTATTTTCGCCTTCATATTTTCCTCCGCATAAATTGCATATGATTTTTATATTGATTGCGAGGTTTTGATAAGTTATAGTTAATCTGTGAATTTTTCATAACTTATGCTTGCCCATATTAATTATATGAATCATTATTTTTAAAGGGAAGGGAGAATAATTTGGGAGTTGATTTAGGAAATAAGAAATTATTTATTATGTTAATATTTGGTGGATTCTGATTCCTAGGTATCTTTTCTCATTAATAGTTTTCGTTATTAATTAGTAGTTTGAATAATTTAATTAATAAATTTTTTCCACTATATTTATTTCTAATTCGCCTAAAATATTAATTAAGGATATATTAAAGAATTAATCTAGTCTCTGTGGGTTCGACCTGTACTTGCCAGTTCTTCAATTTGACACTGTGCACTTGCAGTTACATATTTTTATCACATCAAGTTTTTGGCGCCGTTGCCGGGGACTAGAATTAATTTTTATTTATTCCTTAATTTTTATTTATTCGAATTAGCTTTAACTCTATATTTTTTTCCCAGGATTATTGAAGTTGGTCGAAGGAGCGAAAAGATAAAAATTTTGTTGCTGCGCTTTCTTCGGTACTTCGTATCTCCATATTTTAAAAAAAAAAATTTAGCTTTTATTATTATTAATATTTTTTTTATTTGCCGCATTCATGCATTCACTCACGTAGAGCACATCCTGTTAGATTTTTATTTTTATTTATTATTATTATTTTATTTTTGTCAAATATAAACTGTGGTGATTGCTGGAGGATTGAGGTACGTCAAAATTTCTCATTCTTTCGTAATTCACATAGTTTTAGGACACTTTATTTGTTTACAGTTTTTTTTTTGTGTATTTTCATCTTTAATCTAACAATAAGGGCACAACCCTTAACAAGATAAGGTGGGGATTTCATCACCCTTCCTTGGCCCACAAACAACCCAATTTATATTTTGCATGACCATGACCTAATAAAATCAAGTAGACGTTGGCCCCTAGGACTCTCGAGCTCAATTAGGACAAGAAACTCCAAGAGGAGTCTGAATTTTAAATTAATCAAACTACTGGTGTCTAGGCAAGTGGTTCAAAAGGTATACGCCTAAAGATTGTGTGGTTAATCAATTAGTCACCGTTTCTACGGAGAGACTCCCACCTTTCTTACACTTACCTGGCTAGTGGTGTGATTAATTTTGAATTTGGTGGACCTTGCGGTGTAACTTGGAACAGTTAGGAGCTGTCTAGATTTTAATTAGGTTGACTTAAGAAGTAAATTTATTGTTATTATTTTTATTTTTTTTTGTTTTATTTTTATTTTTTATTTTTTTTGTGCTTATCTGCTTATTTGTTAAGTAGTGTATGCAAAAAGAGTGGATTAGGGACGAAACATCCCGATTAGTGAGAACACTTGATTTTTCGAATTTCTCTTTAAAAGATCTCACTTTAAAAAAAATGGAGGGCGCACAAACTGTTTCTTTAAGGGATCGATGTTATCCTTCCCGCTCTGCCCAACCTTCATGTATCAGTCTACCACCGGTAACTGGTAACAATTTTGAACTTAAGCCACATTTTATAAATATGTTACCTAGGTTCACAGGGATAGAAGATGCATATTTATTTATTCAGGAATTTGAGGAAGTTTGTGCCCTAATAAAAATTCAACAATTGTCTGATGACTCAATTAGGCTAAGATTTATAACATTTGCTTTAAAAGATAATGCTAAAAAATGGTTATATAGCCTACCAAATAATTCCATATCAACCTGGGAGGGATTTGTTGTTACATTTCTAAAAAAATATTTTCCAAATCATAAAACTGCTAAAATTCGGACTGCAATTCATCAATTTTGCCAACATGAAAAAGAGTCATTTTGGAAATATTTTGATAGATTTAAAAATATGTTATCCCAATGCCCACACCACGGAATTGAGAAATGGAGATTGTGTCAAATTGCTTACGAAGGTTTAGACTATCCCACTAAAACAATGTTAGAGTCAATGTGTAAAGGGGATTTTTTGAATAATGATGAGGAAAAGGCTTGGGAGTTTTTAGAAGACTTAGCAGAAAAAACCATGCAATGGGAAACCACCCGAGAGACAGATAAACCTATTTCATCTAGGGGTGTTCATACAATTGACAATTCAATTGCTACCGAAGTTAAGTTGGCTGGTGTACTTAAAAGACTTGAAGCTTTAGAAACTAGGGGACAATCACACGTGAACCAAGTCTCAACACCAACACCTTTGTATCTAAGTAATTCATCAAGCCATGTGATTGAGGAATGTCCTAGAGTCATGTCCCAACTCGAAGAATATGAACAAGTCAATTCAATGTTTCAAAGACCTGCGAATGACCCATTTGCACCCATTTATAATCCAGGTTGGAGAAATCATCCTAATTTTACATGGAACCAAGGACCCCACCCGAATAACTCTTCAAATCAGGTCAATCGGTCTCTAAATCAATCTTTTCAACCTTACCAAAAGTTAAATCCTGGTCCGTACCAAAATTCAAATCCAGCACCTCAATATCCACCAGTTTTTTCTAATGAAAGTGAGAGGAGACTTAGCACCTTAGAGAAAAGTGTGAGCACCTTAGAGAAGAGTATGGAAACTGTAATAAAATCTATTTCTCGCCTAGAGATCCAAATGAGTCAATTGGCCACTACAGTTAGTGAAAGAGAGAAGGGTAAACTTCCTAGTCAACCCGAGACTAATCCAAAATTTTCAGTTCCTACTCAAAAACCTTATCATGTTAATTCACTTGAAAACAACCAAGTCAATCATGTGAATTCTATAATTTCTTTAAGGTCTGGAAATTATTTTAATAATCATGCTGGCATTGATAATGAAGAAGAGAAAAATTTAAATGTTGAATCTAACAATCCATCTTCAAAGTCAGCCCTACCTGAAAAGCCCACAAACTCTGAGTCAGTAGGCCCACCTACTAAGCTTGTGTCAAAAGATGATCAAACCACACCTTATGAGTCAATTGAAAAAGTCTTTAAACCAAAAGCCCCATTCCCTCAAAGACTTATTTCAAACAAGCAGCCAGCCCAGTTGGACAAAATTCTAGAAGTGTTCAAACAAGTTAAAATTAATATTCCTCTTCTAGATGTCATTCAACAAGTTCCCTCATATGCTAAATGTCTAAAAGATTTGTGCACACATAAAAGAACTACTCATGTTCCTAAAAAAGCTTTTCTAACAGCCCATGTTAGTTCTATCTTGTCATGTCAAGTCCCTGTGAAGTATAAGGACCCCGGTTGTCCTACAATCTCATGCATCATAGGTGACACATTAATTGAAAAAGCTTTGCTTGATTTAGGAGCTAGTGTGAACCTGTTACCATTTTCTGTGTATCAAACCTTAGGCTTAGGGGAGTTGAAAAAGACAAGTGTCACACTCCAACTAGCTGACCGTTCTGTTAAAGTACCAAAAGGAATAGTTGAAGATGTACTCATTAAGGTTGGTGATTTTGTCTTCCCTGTTGACTTTATTGTCCTTGAAACCCAGCCTGTTGCCAATCCCAAGGGTCAAATTCCTGTCATTTTAGGTAGACCATTTCTAGCAACTTCTAATGCGTTAATCAATTGTAGAAATGGACTGATGAAATTGACATTTGGAAACATGACAATTGACTTAAATGTGTTTAATGTGGGAGAGCAACCTAGTGATTTGTTTGACCAGTTCGTTGAAGTGAACATGATTCAACAAATGTCGGGAAATGAGCTTATGGGGGAAGATGAAATTATTAACTTTTGTCTAAATCATTTTGGTCAAAATTGGGATGAAACTGAATACTTGAATGAAGTCAATGAGATGTTGGACTCCACAGTCCAAAAATCTTACTCTAGATTGGAACCTATAGTTGAGTCAAGTTTGACACATTTTGAGCATTTTCACGAGAATCAAATTGACCTTCAATCCTCTTATGATCATTTTGAGTCTACCTTGGGTTCATTCGAAGCGCTTTCCAGAAACACTAAATGTGATTTAACAAATGAATCAAAGGTTGTGGACAATGATAATATTCCATGTTTAGATAATGAGATCATATCTCCCATTTCAGATAATGCATGTGTTAATCAAGTGGTGTCTAAACATCTTGGTCTAACAGTTATTCAAAATGATGAAAATGTTTTAGTGCCCCATGGTAACAAATATGGATGGCAAGTTTGGATAGATTTTATGAAGTTAGAATTTTTCAAAAGGAACCATCATTTTTCGTTATCATTCTTTGACTCAATTTTAAAAGAATCAGTCGGGTATGCTCACAATTATTCTTCTGTTGCAAATTTTAACTATTTCCAATTACCCAGACCTCCTGAAAATCATACGCAATCCACTCTAGGTTGTCTGTTTGTATCCCTGATCATTTACAGCCGCATAGTTTTTAGGATGCATAAAATTTGTAGATATGTACATTTGTTTTCTTTCTCACCACATTTTCTTGCAGAACAAATGCCCCGCATCCAAGGTATAATTTTTTTTCACATCTTTGTTCTCTTTTCTTCATTTGCATACATTGAGGACAATGCATGATTTAGGTATGGGGGGAGTTTGTTTGTATTATTGTATTATATTTTTTATTTTTTTTATTTTTATTTCTCTTTTTAGGAAAAAATAGTAAAAAAAAACACGAAAAAAGTAATAAAAAAAAATTTGTTTGACTTTTTATGGATTGAATTAATTCTAATAAGTGTTTGTGGAGCAAAACTCATGAGTAAGATTGAAAGATTTAGAACTCTTGAATCTTTGATAAGGTACAAAATCTTAGTTCGAAATACCATCTGGATTAAAATTGATTTCACAAGCATTTTTGCACTTCACGTTTACACTAATTCTTAGTTCTGGGGTATAAACCATGATTCGAGTAATTTCAAAGAAAAAAAAAGAAAAAAAAAGAGAAGAAAGAATGAAAAAAATGAAGTTGAAAAAAGTTGAAAAAAAAAAGAAAAAGAAATAAATAACTGCTTCAATGTCCATTAAACGAAATAACTGGGTATCCAAGCCTCGGGAAGCATCGATATTCACGCTGAAAAGTGTGATGGATAAAAGCAGCTTGACTAGTCTAATTTTATGGCCTTTGTTACTCGAGTAAGTAAGCCCTTAGGGGTGTCTCTACACCTAGTGCCCTAAAGCCATCTGGTTTGGGAGTCATTGGTCCAACGCTCGCTCTACATGGGTAACTCTGAAAAGCCTAAGAAAATGAGACATTGCACAAGTCAATAATCAAAATTGAAAAAAAATGGAAAAAAAGAAAAAAAAATGAGCTTGCTTGATTTTCATGGTAAAAATTCCTACTAAGAGTTACATCATATACACATGCATTTATCACATGGAATTGATTTAATGAAGGATGGTGTCTAAAATAAAAAGATTGAGTATTTTTGATAAGGTGAAAGTGTGATTTTGAATTTAATCTTGCTTATGTATAATGCCCATAAATATTTAGAAGTTTTCTTTCAATTTCATAATTTGTTGAACCCAAAAAATATATTTTTGAATTTTGTGGGTATATTCACTGCAAACCCTCACGAGACACAACTCGTCCACTTGGGGTAACCTTGGGGTTTAAAGGCTTGTTGCACATGCTAAGTGCAATCGTGTTTCCTACCGAAATGGGGTAGTGTAATTTTTATTTTATTTTATTTTTATTTTACTCGAGGACGAGCAAAAGCTAGGTATGGGGGTATTTGATAAACACGTAATTCATACATTTAATTATCCCTAATTTTGTCCTTTTAATTATATTAGTTTATTAAATTAATATGTTTTATTTTATTTTGTAGGATTTAATAATTGTTGCAATAAAGTCAAAATCTTGGTGATCAAGGGATATTTAATGCTTTTATTCATATAAGGAATATCCAAGAAGAATCCTACAAGGAGTAGGAAAGAGGTTGAAAAATCTTGGTGTGCAAGTCAAACCCAACAAGAGAAGACAAGTATATCTAGAAGATCTTTTTGAGAAATTGATTGGGGACAAAACTGTCCAAGTTCAATTAGGGTTTCAAGTTATTTTTCCTATAAATAGGCCTCTTGTTTTAGAGAGAAGGACACCACTTGTTATTTTCTTTTTCTTAGTTCTTCACTAGGGTAGAAGGGAGTAAGATATTTAGAGTTTGTTTTTCTCTTATTTCAATCACGTGTGAAACTACTGTCAGGGAGTATTTGTATCTTTCTTTTATTTATATAATAGAAATTCTCTTTTTAATTATTGTTCTTATTTCATGCGAATTGTAGTACTAATATTATTTATTTTTATTTTTAATTCCATGGCTAGCTAAATTTCTAATACCTAGGATTATGATGAAACTAAGTATTTCATAATAATATTTTCTTTCCGTTCCAAAATTAATGCCTAATTATTTTCGCCTTCATATTTTCCTCCGCATAAATTGCATATGATTTTTATATTGATTGCGAGGTTTTGATAAGTTATAGTTAATCTGTGAATTTTTCATAACTTATGCTTGCCCATATTAATTATATGAATCATTATTTTTAAAGGGAAGGGAGAATAATTTGGGAGTTGATTTAGGAAATAAGAAATTATTTATTATGTTAATATTTGGTGGATTCTGATTCCTAGGTATCTTTTCTCATTAATAGTTTTCGTTATTAATTAGTAGTTTGAATAATTTAATTAATAAATTTTTTCCACTATATTTATTTCTAATTCGCCTAAAATATTAATTAAGGATATATTAAAGAATTAATCTAGTCTCTGTGGGTTCGACCTGTACTTGCCAGTTCTTCAATTTGACACTGTGCACTTGCAGTTACATATTTTTATCACATCACTACACCTCCCCAGCAGAGTCGCCAAAAGAATGTGGGCAAGGAAATCGCGCCTTGCTTGTCTAGGGTTTCGTGTTGGCTGAGGAGGAGAGAAATCCACGAAGAGCACGAAATTGATTGATTGATTGAAGAGGGGAGAACGACAGGTGGGCGATTACTCCAATGACGCGTGGCAGAACCCCTAGAATTCGGAAACCTTATTAGGGTTATTGGGATTCCAAGAGCCTTCTTCTTGAGTCCTTCTACTCCTAGAATCCGGAAACCTTATTAGGGTTATTGGGATTCCAAGAGTCTTCCTGAGTGTTGAGAGAGTGTCCAAACCCCTTTAGTGCTTTTAGGTGGAATCTCCAAGCCTTTAAGTCACCAAAAGGGTCCCTTTGATCTTCAAAGAGTCCAAGTCTTGAGTCCGAAGAGAAGTCCCTTTCCAAATGGAATGGAATGGGTATTTATAGGGTATTCTGGAAAGTAGTCATGTGCAAGGCACATGCCTTCAGGGAAATTTCAGAAATACCCTTTAGTCCTTAGAGTAATGCCCATATTGTCCTGTCCTTCTAGCCACCAATCCAATCCCTAAATCAATTCCTAAAATGAGCCGCCTCCACGAGTCTTCCGCCTCGGGACACGTGGAGGCTTCTCCCGGTCTAGCACATTTATTTCTGACTTTTCCATCTTCATTCCATTAGGTTATGCGAACCCTAACTTGCACATTTAATTAGGTCATGTGAACCCTAATTTTGCACATGGGCCCACAATATATATATATATATATATATATATATATATATATATATATATATATATATATATATATATATATATATATATATATAAAGCCTATCGGCAGGAAAACAAATTTCTCAAATTTAGAATCCTAAAAGAAAGATATGAATAGAACCAAAAAAGGAGGGGATTTGAATTCGAAGCTAAACTGTTAGAATCAGTGAATAAATATTTAGAAGGATTGGCAGCAGTAAATCAGCCAGGAAAAGATCTTTTAACTTTGTAAAGCAAGGTTAAGATTTTCATAATTGATTTTATTTCCAAAATGACTTTCCATATTTTGAATTTGAAAATTTAGGTCAAAGAAATACAAACAAGGATTGATTCGGTTTCCAAAAGAGGCTTCCAAGATTTGAATTTGAATTAACAACTATTTGAAATAAGGAATAGACTAGGCTTCCAAAAATAGGAAACTTTTAAGCATATGAAATAGTCTTTTTAAAATAATTTCTAGCACAATGAAATTGCCTTGAAATTAATTAAATGAGCTAGAAATTCTTACATTTGATTTTCTAGGTGAAGTCCTATGGACCTAACCATGTGGTGACACTAAACACCTTTTCTTTACACAGGCTAGCTTGATATATTGCATGAACGTTCTATAACCTATGAATCACAAAACAACTCCATACAAATCATATGTTGTCATCATTAAAATAAAACTCATAAATCAATAGTGTGTACGACTCGGAGCTAGCTACGAATTTTCTTTGTCTCCTCTGACTTCTTCTAGAACTCATCAGTATCCCACTGCCTACACAGCCTCCCAAGCTGGATCGGGGACTATGTCGGGCCGATGATCTCTGATCGTAGTCCTGGACTGCTCGTCAATTGCCCTAGTGGCCTGTTGTCCCATCTCGTACAGTCAACCGACGTAGTTCTTCAATTCACGACATGTGCAATAATAACACTGTCACCGGCTGTTAGAGAGATGCCCTCCTCATATCTAAAATAAATCTATAACAAAATATATTGACATATCAAAATTCATTTGAATACTGTAAATACCTATGATAACGTCTCAAACTTACAATAACTCTTACAGAATTATGTTTAACAGAGTATTCCGTCAAAAATACATTAATGTCGATGAAATATCATCCGTCGAAAATAATTTCGTCGATATTGACAGCTTTTCTTGTAGTAACTATCAATTAATTAGACGTAATCCAAAAAAATTTAATCCTCTAATTGAAAATTTTGATAAGACAATCCACAAAGTGGAACAAATTAAAAGTTTAATCCCCTAATTGAAAAAATTGAGAAGACATATCCCCAAAATGGAAAAAAATTTAAAAGTTCAAGATATTAATCCATTTTTAGACCTAATTAAAAAAGCATTAGAACGAAATTAGTAAATTAATTACAATATTCTCCCTCCATTCTAAATTTTATTTATAAAACTGACTTTGTATGATAATTTTAAATATTTAAATGTACCCTTATAACATTAACTAAAAGTCTAGTAGTAGTAGTTGGAGTATGATGCTAAAAATGCTAGTGAATTACTTTGTCATAACATTGTGTCTTTGTGTTTTAAAATAGATAAAAATGGAAGAAAAATTTAAGTTTTATGTTAATTTCTCTTGTTTTTGAGTTTTTTTTAATAGACAAAAAAGAAAAGAAATAAACAAAAGAATTGAAAATAGTCCCTTTATTAATATATAATCATGGACAAGATAATTTAATATAACTGCATAATAATCTTTAATTAAATGTTAAGTTTTTTTAAAAAATAATTTTTTTAAACTTGCAAACAACACAAAAGAAGAATTATTTGTTTTGTAATTTTTTTTCTTCCAAATTTAAGTTTCTTTTTTTTTTATATCCAAAACTCACAAATATAATGTACAAGTTCCTCTCTTTTTTTATCAAATCATTTGAAAAAGTTTTATCTAATCTCCTATATATATATATATATATATATATATATATATATATATATATATATATATATATATATTTAAATTATCCCTAAAATACTTTTGTTTTTCAAAAAGTCAATGTAGGCTGCACTGGCCAAGGGTAAATCCGCCACTGTTTCGGGGTGGGAAGATTTGTTGATGACAAACAGAGGGAAGATGGCGATGAACTGGGGTGGGTTGATGTGGTGGGGTGATATATATATGGTGATGACCCACAGGAGAACTAGTTGATCAATGTGGGGGGGCGGGGGGTGGAGGAGGGAGGGGGGGAGATTTGTTAATGACGAACAGGGGAAGATGGTGATGAACCTTTATTTTTACCGCCACCTAACACGTGATATCTATATTTGTTACACATCAAATGCTCTATAGGATGCCATTCTAGTTTTAGTTAACCATAGTTTACTTCTTCTTAGTTTTAGGGGCATTTTTTTTATCCAATTATTAGAGTTGTAAGGCTTTTTTCGAGTAAGTAAGTCGCACCAACAAATTCCAGAAAGAAAAAAAACTTATTACTCCCTCCGTTATTTAATATAAGACTTTTTAGAGTTGTACACAAGTATTAAAAAAATGATTATACATCATTAAATATAATATATAATGTCTATATTGTCCTTGTATTGAAAAAAGAGATTGTTATTTATTGGGTAAAAAATAGTGAGAGAATCAAAATTATATTTAATACTTGTGGTTATATTAGAAACTAAGCAATTAATGCTTACTTGAAATTTTAAAATGTCGTATATGAAGGGACAAATTTTTTTTTTAAAACGTCTTATATTAAGGGATAGAGGGAGTAGATCAGACCAAAAAACTTGGCAGCAGTATTTACTTGGGGACAAATGCATTTGACCCAACAACAACGTAAGCTAACATCTTTCTATTTTTATTAATTTGTTAGATTATCCTTAAGTCAATGGGTTTACCAAGTTATGGAGTTGGAGGATTGACATTAACATCTTGCCATTTTTATTAATTTGTTAGATTATCCTTAAAACTTGAGTCAATGGGTTTACCAAGTTATATGGAGTTGGAGGATTGACATTACAAATGGCATAATAAGATTCATGCAGCTTTGATACCGACTGGTGAAAGTCAATTGCCGATTACCAAGTCATACCTTTGAATGTCAACACAAAGTTATTTTATAAAATACTCGTTTATGTTATAAAATATAAGGTTTATATCCATCTTTAAAAAATATTTAATTTGAGATATTTAAAAATTTAAGACGAAATTTGTTTTTACTTTTTTCTTTTTATAAAATATAAATCGTATAATTAGTAATACATTTAAATAGTTTACGATTTTTATAATTGTATGATATAAAATTAAATGAATTTAAAATAATATAAATTAAAAAATATTTTAAATTGAGTTTAAAATATCAAAACTAATCTTCTATTTTAGAATGAATATAATATAACAAATAATAAAGAGTAATAGTAGGGGTCTTAATCTTTGTCGTAAATAGTATCCTAAACTCTATTTTTTTTTTTTCGCCTCAAATTATATTATAATATTATTTTCTCTGTTCTTTTTAATTAACGTTTTAGAGATAAACTCACATATTAAGAAATATAAAAAATATTTTGTTTAATCGGTCAAATTGGGTAAAACATATCAACATTACCCTTCTAAATTTTGTTATAAACAAGATAGTTAAAAAAAAGAAGAAGAATGTTATCACATTGGAGTAAATTTATCGAATTATGAGAGAAACAAATTTGTGTTTAATGTTACTAATTAATTAATTTTTCTTTAAAATTTATAAACAATATATAAATGAATAATATTATTTCCCTAAAAACATGGATGAAAAGGAATCGGGAAAATATTTATCCTATTCACTGTCATTTATCTAAGATATTATTCGAGGCTAAAAAAGAAGAAGAGACATCAATCATAACCGAATAAAATAGAAAAACATGGGTACAAGACACATATTATATACTATTACTTTTTTGTTTTTTGCTATTTAACACATATATTCTCCTTGACTAGTAAAGGATTGAACCTTATACCACTCGGGTTGAAGGACTTCGGTAACTATTACGTATCTTTTAAAGTCATCCAAATACTCTAATACTTTGTTTGGCAAAATTTTCTTTTGATGGAGATGTCTCATGAAGATGGTAAATGTTTACGGTAGAGTGTAAAAATACTATTATTATAACTTAGTTTCTAGTAAATGCACTTAACATGAAAAATAGAGCCACTCTTTTAAAGAAAAAAAATGTCTTAAAATGTTATTTCTTAAATTTTATGCCACTCAAATTCTCATCATGTAAATGACTATTGATTTAGTCCATCTGTTTTTTAATTAACTTTTTAGTTAAAAAAATTAAATAATACTTAGTCTTATTGATCAAATTAGTTATTATTAAAATCTCATTATTATTTCTCTAAAATTTATTGGAAAAATTAAAAGAGAAACAAATTAGTATTTAATATATGAATATATAAGAAACTATGCCATTAATACTTTCTTATAATTCACAAATAACACACACACACACACACACACACACACACACACACACATATATATATATATATATATATATATATATATATATATATATATATATATATATATTTCACTATCTTAAAATACATTAAAAAAAACAAATAAATTATTATCCATCCAAAAAAGACAGGTCAACAGTTGACAGATCAATGACGTAAGTTAGAACTTATACTACAACATTAGCAACAAAAATTCATTGGTCAGATATAGGGATGAACAAAAAAAAGGTAAAATAATTGAATCGAATTTTTTAACCAAAATATTTTGATTATTCGATTTAATATTCAATTTTTGAGTTCAGGCCGAATTATGCTACCGGTGTACTACTGTTTTCGCAAGGTTGGGGCTGTATAAAAATTGGTAAATGAGTCTTCAAATGCTGGATCGTTTTCATCACTAAGCCCACTGCCGTAAAAGTTGTCACCAGTTGAAATGACAAAGTTATCTGCAAGACATGTTATTTAAACTTGTTATTTAATTTGTACAATAATCAAGTAGTAGTTTGGAAGGAATAGTTTAAGCAAGAGGAATAAGTATTTTGCTTAATTGTATTTGACTTTTTGTTGTTTTGGGATCAAGTGAAGAGCACCATAAAGCAATGAAATAAAGTTGAAGACAAATTAAATAAAACATTAAAAAGATAGAAGTGGAGATATTTGATTGGTTCTTAAGTTAAAAAGTAGTACTCCTACAATATTATTGTAAGGATAGGTTGATGTGGAGTCAAGGGGTCCAGACAGACAAACACAGTGGACTCAAGTGCCGCTAGCTATGATCAGATCAAATTAATCACCACGCAAGCTATTAATTTCGTTTATTAACTTAATAATATATTCGATTATTCAATTACTTTATAAATTAATTAGTTGTTTAGATATATTTTGAATAGACTATTTAATTCGATTACAACCGAATAATCAACTCGGCATTGTATGCACAACAGCCAACATGAGAAACTGTTTTTGTCCAAACTGAAATAAATTGTTAACTGCGTTGAATAAGCATTGGCCTTTGCAAAGATTTTGTAAAAGTTTAAAATTTTGCTAAAAAAGAAGAAAACATGCTTCCACTAAAACCTTATTATAACCTCAAAGGAATTAACTTAATTGGAGAAGGATTAATCTATATGTTGGTAGGGAAATTAGTAGTTTGCACAAATAAGAAAATGAAAAACAAAATAAGGGATAATATCATGGATTTGCTTCTTTCAAGTATATATATATGAAAAACGATTCATAGAACGACGATTAAAAATTAAAAATTGATGTCTGCTACTAATAATATTGTGAATGGTAAAAAAACACAAAGCATTCCGCTACTAATAGTAGCGAGCCTAATCAAAATAAGGTTTGACTTTATTAACTACAATTTAGGTTTATTAACTAGAATTTAGAGTTTATAAACTAAGGTTAAGGGTTTGTTAACTAGGTTTAAATATTTATTAACTAGAATTTAGGGTTTATTAATCAAAATTTAAGATTTATTAAGAGCATTCACAATAGTTTCTTTATATTTATCTCTACTTTGTAGTGTTATTGGGTCATTCTACAAAATAAGGATTCAATTTTTTCATTATGTACCCAACAGGTTCTTTATATTGTTTTCTTAAATAATAAAATTTAAAAGTTAAAATTTAAAAGTTCCAACAGTCAAAACATCAAATTAATAATAATCTTATAATTTATAAAAGAGATAGTATAATTTATCAATTATATTCCACTTTAAAATATTTTTTATTTTATTTTAAATTTTAAGTAATTTATGGAGTGAATATTGAATGGATTGTAGTTGCAAATGTATCAATATTAACTTTTAAAAAGTTAATTTGTGATATTTTTAAATTTAAATTTAATATGATTCATTTAAATTTTGAAAATAATAAATTTTATAATTAATAGTACTTTTATAATTATGTTGACATAAATTAAATAAATTTATATCAATTTTAAATTTGAATACGTTTGAAATTAATTTTTAAAAAATAAGTCAATATTAAGTTTATAATTTGAAAATAAAGTAATAAAAAAATGTCAAGATGTGTATGATTGATGAGTTGTCCACTTAAATGAGGGTGTGGAATGTCATTTTGTATATATAGATAACTGTCTTTTGACTCCCTCACACTAGGGAGTAAAATCCTATGTAGGGATTAAAATAGAGAGTCAAATAAAGACAAGGAAGTTGTTGGATAATAATTTATTGATGTATTTTTCAAAATTGGGGATAAAGAGTTGATTAGAAAAACTGTTGTTAATGTTCTAACTATGGTTTATGATTTATTAACAAAAATTTAGGATTAATTAACTTGAGGTTAATAAGGTTAATAGACCCTAGCTAAACTTTGGTTAAAAAAAGTTAATAAAACCTAATTTATAAACCCTTAACCTGGGTTAATAAACCCTAAACTCTAGTTAATAAAATTAAACTCTTATTTTGATTAGCGTTCACTGCTACTATTAGTAGGGGATAATATGTGTTAGCGGACGGTGATTTTTAATTTCTAATTGTGGTCATTCCTTCTTATTTTCAATAGTTTAAATGGTATATACCCTATAAGGTTTCGTAATAAATGCGTATTATGAATCATTCACCCCATATATATATAGAGAGAGAGCTTCCTATGCATGCAGACCACATTTAGCGACGGGCAAAGCTGTCGCTAAACTCGTCGTCATAGGGTCTGAATCGTTGCGATAGCCCGGTTCAGAACTTATGGCAATGGGTTTAGCAACAATTTTGTCCGTTGCGGACCACTCGCATAAAAAATGGACTATATATATATATATATATATATATATATATAATATATATACACACACACACATATATATACAGAGAGGATCAGGTCCGGACTCTCGGACCTGATTAAAATACGGACTATTTTTTTTGCTTTTTTTTAAAACAACTAAATTTTTTTTAAAATTTAATGGAATTGGATTTTTTTTATAATACAGTGTTTTTGGTGTGATTTGGATACATATAACAAAATATGTCTGTCAGTCTATACATACATATTTTGTTATATGTATCCAAATCACACCAAAAATACTGTATTATAGAAAAATTCAAGTTCCATAAAATATTAAAAAAAAATTAGTTGTTCTAAAAAAAAGCAAAAAAAAAAAAAGTCTGCAACTTAAGAAAGTCCGGGAGTCTGGATAAGAACCGGACTACAAAAGATGGTACTCTTTTAGTTCTAAAATATAAAAATATTATTGACTTTTTTAAAATTTATTAACATATTTTTAAATTTAAAATTGATAATAAAAAATCATTTCAATTTATTCAACCTAATAATTAAAATTGAAAACTAACTCAGAAGTTCTAAAAGATTTATAATTTATAATTTTAAATGAATGATATCAATTTTAAAATTTGAAATGTCTAAAATTGATTTCTTAAAAGTGATTACTAAGGTTGTGTTTGATAAACCTGAGAATTAAGATCTGAATAATTATGATATCTTAATAAATTAGATCATCTGAATAGTTATGAGGTCTGAATCTAAAAAATTGTTTGATAACTAAAAAATAAGTTGTCTCTTAATGATACTATTTTACCATTTTAAAGGGTAAAATTTTATTTAATAATTTTAAATATTCAATTTAATAAAAATGAATGCATAATATTGTTGAATATATTTATATAAAAAAATTATCAATTTTTTTTTATTAAGAGGTACCTCTTAATTATTAAGATTTCATTTTCTATCTTACCGATTAAAACACATTCAGAGGTAACAAAAAAAATAACATCATGCCTCTTAACGAATAAGAGACAGTCTATTAAGAGGCAATCAGATGTAAATAAACATCACCTAACTAATGCTGCTCAAAGTAAAAATGATGTTACTAGATCAATAAATATTATTTAAAGTATTAAATGTCAATATAATAATTATAAAAACATCACTAAATGTATATTTTTATTAATAGCATCACTTTGCCAATAGCAATAATATTTTTAAAAGTCCACAATAATATTATATTTTCTCTAGTAGCATCACTTTGTTTTGATCAAGAACCTTTTTTTTGTCAATAATATCAACAACCTTTTTTGATATTTTCTCGTCGCTAAGTATAATTAGTGATCACTAGTTGATAGCCCGCGCAATGCACGTGTTAGTTTGAATAATGAATTTAATAATTTATCTGATAATTATGTCAAAAAAAAAACTCGAAGTACACAATTTATGTAAAAAAAGAACTTGAAATACACAATAAATGTAAATTTGTTGAATTACCATAAAATTAAGAGATATATTACCTTAAAAATTAGAACAAAAAGATAAAGAGAATGTATATATTAGACTTCAAACTCATCTTTACTAAGGAGTATACCCCTAAAATCTATTAAGAATTAAATAATAGGATATAAGATTACAAATTTGTATGCTGCATAAATTGAGCAAGCTTGGTTCTATTCTTCTATCAATCTTTGATTTCTGGTGTTGTTTGCTTCACTTGATTTAGTGCATGCTCCTTTCATAGAACATTTGCGAGCATATCTAGCACGTATTGGATTTGTTTGTATTTGATCTTCTTTAATTACATGACAAAACGTCTTCTCTAGTTGCTCGAGTTCCTTATATCTACTCCAAAAAAGTTCCTTATTATCCTGTATGGATTTAACTGCAACAAAGATTCCACCTTATTATACTCTGCACCCCACCTTTTCTAGCTTTCCTTTATTTGGACATCCATAGCAAAAAAAAATAAATTAAATTCTGTTGCATAAAAAACACAGCATATCCCAAATAATCTAACATGGCAAGGCTCCTGCCATTGTACTTCAAGGCCACTACCATCTGACAATGCAACATTTGAATGACAACCTAAATGAAACTCTTCAGTTGAAATTTGCTCCACCAATGAATTCCCATTAATTTTTTGTTCAAAATTTTCTGTGACATGACATGCATCCCACGAATTGAAACTTCTATAAGAGTGTCTTCCTATGAAGGCTCTAACAGAGCTTAAGACGTGTTCTTTCTAAACATTTAATTGTGGTTTGTTTGGTTCAAATAGTAAGCATTCCACCACATTATCAAGTTTTGGCAAATGAAATGTGCTAGGCATGCTGCTGATAGGTGCACATGGAACAAAAAATTCCCTGAAAAAATTTAAAATAAGCAATGAGAATAACAATATGATACAAAAAATATAATTACCCTAATGTTAAAAATCATTAAAACCACTCATCCCTTATCTTTCAACTACACTATCACTCCACCCTTATCTTTCAACAACGCTACTACAGGTCATGCATATCCACAACTAAAAATTCACGGAATTTTATAGACAAAATTAATTGTATATTCAACAAAATAAGTCTTCCTCCAAAAAAAATAAATAGTAAATACCTAGTGGAATCATGAGCAGTATAAATTTTAATATAAAGTGCATTATGGAGTTTTGATCATAAATGCTTGTATTAGTTCTGGTCAAGAAATACTAAGCGAAAACTTTGAAATTGTGAGCGAAAATGATGGAAATGTCGATTCATTTGAGGTGAGAGAATCCCAAAAGTCTCCCATGGTGGGCTCGGGTTCTTGACTTTCTCCGGTTAGGACATTGAATTGGTTATCATCCTGTTCAGATTCTTCATCACTGGCTGTTTTCATAGAAACATCATCTGGAACTAAGGATTGTAAAACCTGAGTCTTCATGTAATCCATAGTTTTGATAATTAATTCTGTTTCAGTGAGATTAGGAAACTTTTGTTTTAAATCTGACTGGATTTTAACAAAAGGATTGACAGGTACTGGTGAGGGAAGGCTTTGCGGGATAACATCAAGGCAAGCCTGAGTGTGGTTCTTAATTGTTTTAAGGAGTTCTGATAAGGTCGGATTAAGACCTTTATCCCACAATTTGGTAAAGAATATTCTTTTGAGGCGGGGGATCTTATTCTGGTAATCACAACGGAAATCCCATTTCCAGATCCAAGGGATACTGAAACGAATTATAAAATGGGCAAATAATTTAGACATAGATAAATCTCTATTTACTGGCATATGGGAATAGGCGACTTACCATTTCTTGAATGCTGTTTGAACAGATTCTGGTAAGGTTTCAATGGTAACACCAATCTTATCCCATCAAACGAAAAACCAGTTGGGAATTTCGTTTTTGAGTACATCGGGACAGACTCGAATAAACCAAGTATGGTTGTGGATTGAATTCTGGTAATAGAAAACCTGGGTAAAAGAATCAATATAATCTCAATAACTGTAACGGGTTTCTGTTGTATGACTGGATTCAATAGTACGGGTGGTATGAGGATTAATACCCCAGTTGGCAAGAGGCATGATGCTCTTGACCGTTGTTTTACTGTATTGAATCGGGCTGGTAGATTCGTTAGGATCATGAAGCGTATGCTTAATGTCCATAGATGCTGTTTCGATGATAATTTGTTCATAAACATATCTGTACTGATTAAAACGGGGAGGAGACTGTTGAGTCGTTAGATAACGTCTCTTTATCTCCCATGGATCTTTCATCCACTTCTCATCATTCTGTTCAATGAATAATACTGTTTTATCCACATTTATGTTTGGGATATACTGTTCTGGTAATAGGAGAACATCCTTTACGGTAGGTTGGCTAGAAGAAGCCGAAGTGTTGCTGGTCTGAGAATTCAGAGTAGGAAATTCTGTATAGTACAGATTTGCTCTGCCTCGGCCTCTTTGTCTGCGGCCACGGCTTCTACTGGTCATTCCTGCAAATATTCTCTGGTTAGAAAATCTGGTAAAGAATTCTATTTTCCTTTGATATATTCAATATCAAAGTCGAATACTGATAAAATACTCTGCCAAGTGGCAAATATCTGTTTAGAAGCTAGATTTTGGACATCCTTTTTAAATATCTGTTTTGCGGCTGAGCAATCAACTCGAATTAAAAAGTGCTGGTTTAAAAGATCATCTTGAAATTTTAAAACACATTTAACAATGGAAAGACATTCTTTCTTTATGGTAGGATAATTCAAAGAGGGTCCTTTCCAAACTCCTGAAGTAAAATGGATAAGTTCCTCCTTCTTACTGTTAGGATTAAATTGCTTTAAAATACCACCATATCCTGTATTAGAAGCATCAGTTTGAACAATCTTTTTCCATTCAGGATTGGGTAAAGAGAGACAAGGTAGCTGTTTAACTCTAGTTTTGATCTTTTGGACTGCATCAGTATGTTCAATAGTCCAAGGCAAAGGGTTTTTTCTTAACCGGGTGTACAGTATAGCAGCATCCTGAGAGAGATTAGGGTAATAGTCTCTAATATAATTTAGGCTTCCCAAAAATCTTTGCAGTTGATTGATATCTTTAATTTCATCCGAAAATTTAGATGCAAATTCAATGCATCTATCAATTGGAATAATAGTTCTATTGAAAATATTATGTCCGAGAAATCTTATTTTTGTTTGGAAAAGTTTCATCTTAGGAGCAAAAACTACCAAACAATTTTTTATGATAACATTTTTGAAAATGTTTAAATGCTTAATATGCTGTTCAATTGATGAAGAGAAAATTAAGACATCATCAATATAACAGATACTAAATTCAGTAAAATGATTAAAAATATCATTCATGATATGTTGGAATTCAGAAGGTCCATTTTTGACACCAAATGGAAGAACATTCCATTCATAATGTCCAAAAGGTACTGTAAAAGCAGTTTTATAAGTATCCTGTTCTCTGATTTGTATTTGCCAAAATCCTGATTTCATATCAAATTTAGAGAAAATAGTGGCATCATGAAGTCTGTCAAGGAGGTCCTTCTTATTCGGAATTGGATATCTAATCCATTGAAGGGCTTCATTCAGTGGTTTATAATTAATAACAAGACGGGGAGTTCCTCGTTCAATTTCAAAATTCTTATTGACAGAAAAAGCTGTACAACTCCAAGGGGAAGTACTGGGTTTTATTAGCTTTTTCTGTTGAAGAGACTCAATTTCAGTTTTGCAAAGAAGTAAATATTCCTTCTTCATTTGGCTTGGTCTAGATTTGGTAGGAATATTCTTCTCATTGAAATTAGGAATGTAAGGGAGAGAAATAATATGTTTCTTCCTATTCCAAAAAGCATTCGGGACATCACTACAGATTTCTGTCTGAAGAGTTTTGTGGATTAATTTTATTTTTTCCTGTAAAGAAGGTTGTAAAATTCTTTGTTCTGTAAAAAGAAACTTTATTTCTTTTTGGATGAAATTTATTTGTTTTTCTTTTGAATAAATCATGTGCTTGACTTGATTTAATTCTTTAGTATAAGGTTCTGTTATGAATTCAAAAATAATATGTCTGTTATTAAGAGTAGTGTGAATACCCAAAGTATCTATTTTTGAGATAGGCATTAAAAGACAGAGGAAAGGCGTGCCTAGAATGATACTTTAATTCATATTAGAGGTAGGTAAGCAAAGACCTTGGTTACAGATTAAGGCTTCTGGAATTTTGTATTTAATATTCATAGTGTTACCACTAGCACTAGTTAAGGACTGAGTGGTTTTCTGGAAATACTTGGTAGGAATTAATCCTTCCTGAATACAGTTCATATCCGCGCCACTATCAACTAGGGTAATGGCATCTTTAATGATAAAATCCGGTTTGATGACAAGAGTAATTCTAATATACCATTTTTGAAAAACCACTTGATTTATAAGCATTAAATACTGTTCAGAAGACTCTGGTTTATCAGAAGGTCCAGTTTTTGAGGATTCTACATGATTATCATGTTTATTGTTTAACTGTTGTTTAATACTATTTAAATCATGGAAGATGATAGTATTAGTATTTTGTAACTGTTTTATTTCAGATTTTAAAATATTGATTTCGGTTTTAAGGTCCTAAATAGAAGTAGGCTTTTCAGCGGTGGAAACATCTTTTATGCGTTTCATAACTTCACGCATACTATACTGATCAATAGGAAGATTTTCTTCAGTTTTTTGATTTTTATAACAGATCTCTAAAAATTTTAATTTAATTTCGGGATCTTTTATGTTTTCAGCTAAGTCAAGGAGAGATTTCTGGGTGTCAGTTAGGACATTGATGCTGGGACCTCCAACATCTAAACCATTCATCTCAACGATGGCTTTCCAATAATCAATTTCAGTACTTGTGTTACAATTATTAATTGTACAGGTTTGACATTTCCCGGTATCAGAATCATTATCAGATTCAGAATAGCCCTCGGCTAAACCGTCTTCGGAGTAAGACTCAGAACTGCTGGTGACTAAACAATTAATAATTTGCTGTTGGATATCCTCATCAAGGGACTTCTCATTGAGCTTTTGTTTAATTGGAACCTTTGATTTTATCAGCAAAAGAATTATCAAAACTTTTGAACATGCTGTTCCTTTACAGAATAATGATGAAATTTTATATTTGTTGCACGTTGAAGATTTGTACCCTTTTCTGCAAAAATATAAATATGTTCACATAGGACTTGTCCAAGTAGCTTTTAAACCCTTAACTTTACTTGGCCAAAACACCAGTATTCAATGTACCCTCTGTGATGGTAGGTGTCTTAACTGGAAAGCCTCTCTTATGGGAGCTATTAAAACTAGTCTTGCTCATGGACCAGTGTATTTCAATATTTACCAGAATTTAAGTGTAGCCTTAACTGATAATAATTTGTCAAAAGTTTTAGAAATGAGAATTATATCTCATGGTTATGAGTATCTACCAGGATCTCCTCCTTTTGCCATATTATTCCGTATTCATCTTAAAGTTTTAACTACTTTAAACCCTTATATCCGTAAGCAAAGCCATCAAGGACATACTGTCCTAATTGACACTAATCTTTTTAGTAGTCAAGTGGCTATCCCCAGAATGATTCCTTGGGAAGAAATTACTTTCCCAAAACAATGGCAAATTACTAATGCTATTCCTACCAGGCCTATAATTAGACAGTCCATAGAGGATGTCATCCAAACCAGTAATGGAAATGTTTATTTAAAATTCCAAAGACCTTTTACTCGTAGTCGGTCTATTAATAATGTTTCTTATAATATTGATTTTCCTGAATCCTCCAGACAATCTGTGTCTGATCCCTTAGAATCTGTCTATCAGGAATCTAAGAATGAGTCTGTTAAAAATGAAGACTTGATTAGAGGGATTCATGTTTCTGAAAATCAAATACCTCATGGTATTTATGAAACAAATAATCCTCAGAATAGAAGACCTTACAGTCCAACTGCTAGTGATATGAATTTTGAATGTTAATGGATTTTTCTCCCAATAGTAAAATTCGTCAATATTTAAACCAGGAGTTTATGCAGGATAAATACCAGAATTTTAGAAATTGGTATTTTAAAAATCATGAAAGTAAAAAATTAGCAGAAATTAAAGATAGTTATTATGCTTATCTAAATAAGAATCAATGTATCTTATCATTTGTTAAATGGTATTATGAATTCTTATTAAAATCAAAATTTTACCGTGAAAGTCAACTGAATGTTTTAACTGGGATCCAAAAGGACTGGATCACCACTAATGGTAATATCATTCAGTCCATTCATCCTCCTCCTAAGTCCCTTGAACTTAGTCCGGGAAATGATAATTTAAAACCTTTGATCATCAATCCGTATGTTGATATATCTGAAATACCCCATCAACAAGAAGAGGTTAAAATAAAAGATATTTTACCCTTGTCTAAACAGAATAATTATACTAAATTTTTTCTTCAAACTGTTGGAAAACAGTTAACTAGAATTGAGGAACAAATTTATAATATTAATGAAAACTGTCAAGTTGTTCCCCACAAACCTGATCTTCAACCGGTAACCATAAAATCGCCATTAGAAGTCAGTAATTTTAGAATGAAATCTTCTAAACCTGACAATGAGTTTATTGACAATCTTCTAAACAAAATGAAAGATTTAAAACTCATAACTGCACCTACTTCTTCTTCTCAAATTAATGTTATTTCTGGACACTCTCCTTCCACCAGTAACAATACTGACAGTGATACAAATAACTCTGATGATATCTCTCCTAGTCATTTGTTAGAAATCCAGAATAACTTTCAGGATATACAGAATATTAATAAAACTACTTATAATCAAAAGCCTATTAATTGAATGGCTCTAACCGGACCTAGTAGATATTACTATCCGAGACCTACCCCCCAGGATATTCTTTATGAAGAAGACTTTCTTCATACTCAAAAATCTTAGCATGGGAAAACCATTTATGAATGGAATATTGATGGTAAGACAGAATATCAAATCTTCGAAACCATCCATCATATCTTAATGTATGCAACTGTCTGCAAACAGAATGATAACACAGACCACCAGATCTGTCGTTTCTTAGTTAATGGATTACTGGCATCCTTAAAGGATGGTGGGATAATATATTAACTGCTATTCAGAGAACTAAATTTCCAGATGAAATTAAAGATATCAATCAACTGCAAAGATTTTTGGGAAGCCTAAATTATATTAGAGACTATTACCCTAATCTCTCTCAGGATGCTGCTATACTGTACACCCGGTTAAGAAAAAACCCTTTGCCTTGGACTATTGAACATAATGATGCAGTCCAAAAGATCAAAACTAGAGTTAAACAGCTACCTTGTCTCTCTTTACCCAATCCTGAATGGAAAAAGATTGTTCAAACTGATGCTTCTAATACAGGATATGGTGGTATTTTAAAGCAATTTAATCCTAACAGTAAGAAGGAGGAACTTATCCGTTTTACTTCAGGAGTTTGGAAAGGACCCTCTTTGAATTATCCTACCATAAAGAAAGAATGTCTTTCCATTATTAAATGTGTTTTAAAATTTCAAGATGATCTTTTAAACCAGCACTTTTTAATTCGAGTTGATTGCTCAGTCGCAAAACAGATATTTAAAAAGGATTTCTAAAATCTAGCTTCTAAACAGATATTTGCCACTTGGCAGAGTATTTTATCAGTATTCGACTTTGATATTGAATATATCAAAGGAAAACAGAATTCTTTACCGAATTTTCTAACCAGAGAATATTTGCAGGAATGACCAGTAGAAGCCGTGGCCGCGGACAAAGAGGCCGAGGTAGAGCAAATTTGTACTATATAGAATTTCCTACTCTGAATTCTCAGACCAGCAACTCTTCGGCTTCTTCTAGCCAACCGTAAAGGATGTTCTCCTATTACCAGAACAGTATATCCCAAACATAAATGTGGATGAAACAGTATTATTCATTGAACAGAATGATGAGAAGTGGATGAAAGATCCATGGGAGATAAAGAGACGTTATCTAACGACTCAACAGTCTCCTCCCCGTTTTAATCAGTACAGATATGTTTATGAACAAATTATCATCGAAACAGCATCTATGGACATTAAGCATATGCTTCATGATCCTAACAAATCTACCAGCCCGATTCAATACAGTAAAACAACGGTCAAGAGCATCATGCCTCTTGCCAACTGGGGTATTAATCCTCATACCACCCGTACTATTGAATCCAGTCATACAACAGAAACCCGTTACAGTTATTGTGATTATATTGATTCTTTTACCCAGGTTTTCTATTACTAGAATCCAATCCACAACCATACTTGGTTTATCCGAGTCTGTCCCGATGTACTCAGTTTGATTTTAGGAATAGTCCATTTATCTAGGGCTTCCTTTACATCCTGATAGGCAATTAGTTCAGTTGCTTCTGAGGTAGATGCTGAGGCATTAGCTACTATTGTCACAGATGAAGGGGAAAAATCAGTCATGTTTTCAAAGTGACCATATATGCATAATTTATAAGCAATATATCCATTAATATAACAATAAATTAACATGGCTCTGATACCAAAGGAGGCAGGATCGAGATGGATACTTAAATAAGCACGTCTGTCAACGATTTACAGAGGATAAAGGCCACAACGCCATAACACGGCTAAAGGCAAAGTCCTAAACGTGACTTGGGTGACGTCCCACTTATTCAAGTATCAAGCTTCAAACTAGTCTCATTTAATAAAATAGCATGGATAATTTAAAGGTATATTAAATATATATTAACAGATAAATTACTACATATATGGTCTCATGAAGTTACTGTAGATTTGAGGGTCTACCCAAAACTATAAGCCTACAGGTTTCTTCCTGGATGGCTTTTCTGGTTGAAACAATTAACTGTTCAGATTTATTATATTGTTCTAAAAAATAAGAACGATTATAATTATTTGTAGCAGTTTGATATGCTGTTTTATAACGATTACTGTTATCTATATGATAATCTAAAAGTTCAATTAACGAAACATAATAATTAACAGAAGCAATAATTAAAACTTACAGTAGAGCTCTGCAAATCTTTAAACTTCAAACTTAAAACTTATATATATCAAATATTTTACACACAGAGAGAGAGAGTAAAGGAAAATTCTAAAAAGAAGTTATGCCTCAACAAAGGGTGAGGTATCCCTATTTATACAAGTGAGAGGATAAGAAGGGATCGTGCGTGTCCTTGTCAGTGGAGTCGAACATTGATCCTTATCTTTCCTTCTTTAAATCTCAGCCGTAGATAGTGGGACGCATGAGATGATGTCGGATGGGTGGAGATCTGTGCTGTTTTCTAGTCTTATGAGGATACTGTAATTTCGTATCATAAGAGAATTGATCGCAAAATTCTCCTATCTCATGTTTTTTAGTGAGATTCTGTTTTTTCATTAATTGTTGAAGTTTCATGTCATTACATAAGGATAAACCTTCTTCAATAATTACTGAAATGAGATGACCGTAGGAATACTGATCATAAGGGACACTCATTAAGTCGTGCTTATCTCTAAGCTTTTTTCGGACTTTTTCAGCAAAGAAAGTAGGAAGGCCATCAACAAACTTGGCTTTCCAATGTTCACTGTTAGCGTCTGATCTCTGCATGACTTTCATCAGAAAGGCATCTTTGTACCATCTGAAATGGGTTCAAACAGCATTCAAGGAATGACAAGTCGCCTATTCCCATATACCAGTAAATAGAGATTTATCCATGTCTAAATTATTTGCCCATTTTATAATTCGTTTCAGTATCCCTTGGATCTGGAAATGGGATTTCTGTTGTGATTACCAGAATAAGATCCCCCGCCTCAAAAGAATATTCTTTACCAAATGGTGGGATAAAGGTCTTAATCCGACCTTACCAGAACTCCTTAAAACAATTAAGAACCACACTCAGGCTTGCCTTGATGTTATCCCGCAAAGCCTTCCCTCACCAGTACCTGTCAATCCTTTTGTTAAAATCCAGTCAGATTTAAAACAAAAGTTTCCTAATCTCACTGAAACAGAATTAATTGTCAAAACTATGGATTACATGAAGACTCAGTTCTTACAATCCTTAGTTCCAGATGATGTTTCTATGAAAACAGCCAGTGATGAAAAATTTGAACAGGATGATAACCAATTCAATGTCCTAGCCGGAGAAAGTCAAGAACCCGAGCCCACCATGGGAGACTTTTGGGATTCTCTCATCTCAATGATTTCTGAAAAACTAGAACAGGACAAGAAAGGAAAAGGAAAAACAGTATGACTGTGACCCTCCACTACACCAGATGAATCAATAATCAGAAAACTACAAGAACAGTAATACCACTTTCTAAAAGGAAAGCCAGCTGTTCTCTCCATTATCAGAAAACGACGCCACCTGTCCTCAATAATACTCCACCCATCCGACATCATCTCATGCATCCCACTATCTACGGCTGAGATTTAAAGAAGGAAAGATAAGGATCAATGATCGACTCCACTGACAAGGACATGCACGATCCCTTCTTATCCTCTCACTTGTATAAATAGGGATACCTCACCCTTTGTTGAGGCAGAACTTCTTTTCAGAATTTTCCTTTACTCTCTCTCTCTCTGTGTAAAATATTTGATATATATAAGTTTTAAGTTTGATGTTTAAAGATTTGCAGAGCTCTACTGTAAGTTTTAATTATTGCTTCTGTTAATTATTATGTTTCGTTAATTGAACTTTTAGATTATCATATAGATAACAGTAATCGTTATAAAACAGCATATCAAACTGCTACAAATAATTATAATCGTTCTTATTTTTTAGAACAATATAATAAATCTGAACAGTTAATTGTTTCAACCAGAAAAGCCATCCAGGAAGAAACCTGTAGGCTTATAGTTTTGGGTAGACCCCCAAATCTACAGTAACTTCATGAGACCATATATGTAGTAATTTATCTGTTAATATATATTTAATATACCTTTAAATTATCCATGCTATTTTATTAAATGAGACTAGTTTGAAGCTTGATACTTGAATAAGTGGGACGTCACCCAAGTCGCGTTTAGGACTTTGCCTTTAGCCGTGTTATGGCGTTGTGGCCTTTATCCTCTGTAAATTGTTGACAGACGTGCTTATTTAAGTATCCATCTCGATCCTGCCTCCTTTAGTATCAGAGCCATGTTAATTTATTGTTATATTAATGGATATATTGCTTATAAATTATGCATATATGGTCACTTTGAAAACATGACTGATTTTTCCTCTTCATCTGTGACAACAGCAGCTAATGCCTCAGCTTCTACCTTAGAAGCAACTGAACTAATTGCCTATCAGGATGTAAAGGAAGCCCTAGATAAATGGACTATTCCTAAAATCAAACCAGAAACTATTTACAAAATTGGAACCTTTGATTTTATCAGCAAAAGAATTATCAAAACTTTTGAACATGCTGTTCCTTTACAGAATAATGATGAAATTTTATATTTGTTGCACGTTGAATATTTGTACCCTTTTCTGCAAAAATATAAATATGTTCACATAGGACTTGTCCAAGTAGCTTTTAAACCCTTAACTTTACTTGGCCAAAACACCAGTATTCAATGTACCCTCCGTGATGGTAGGTGTCTTAACTGGAAAGCCTCTCTTATGGGAGCTATTAAAACTAGTCTTGCTCATGGACCAGTGTATTTCAATATTTACCAGAATCTAAGTGTAGCCTTAACTGATAATAATTTGTCAAAAGTTTTAGAAATGAGAATTATATCTCATGGTTATGAGTATCTACCAGGATCTCCTCCTTTTGCCATATTATTCCGTATTCATCTTAAAGTTTTAACTACTTTAAACCCTTATATCCGTAAGCAAAGCCATCAAGGACATACTGTCCTAATTGACACTAATCTTTTTAGTAGTCAAGTGGCTATCCCCAGAATGATTCCTTGGGAAGAAATTACTTTCCCAAAACAATGGCAAATTACTAATGCTATTCCTACCAGGCCTATAATTAGACAGTCCATAGAGGATGTCATCCAAACCAGTAATGGAAATGTTTATTTAAAATTCCAAAGACCTTTTACTCGTAGTCGGTCTATTAATAATGTTTCTTATAATATTGATTTTCCTGAATCCTCCAGACAATCTGTGTCTGATCCCTTAGAATCTGTCTATCAGGAATCTAAGAATGAGTCTGTTAAAAATGAAGACTTGATTAGAGGGATTCATGTTTCTGAAAATCAAATACCTCATGGTATTTATGAAACAAATAATCCTCAGAACAGAAGACCTTACAGTCCAACTGCTAGTGATATGAATTTTGAATGTTAATGGATTTTTCTCCCAATAGTAAAATTCGTCAATATTTAAACCAGGAGTTTATGCAGGATAAATACCAGAATAAATACCAATTTCTAAAATTCTGGTATTTATCCTGCATAAACTCCTGGTTTAAATATTGACGAATTTTACTATTGGGAGAAAAATCCATTAACATTCAAAATTCATATCACTAGTAGTTGGACTGTAAGGTCTTCTGTTGATAGTGGCGCGGATATGAACTGTATTCAGGAAGGATTAATTCCTACCAAGTATTTCCAGAAAACCACTCAGTCCTTAACTAGTGCTAGTGGTAACACTATGAATATTAAATACAAAATTCCAGAAGCCTTAATCTGTAACCAAGGTCTTTGCTTACCTACCTCTTTTGTCCTTATCCGTAATATGAATCAAAGTATCATTCTAGGCACGCCTTTCCTCTGTCTTTTAATGCCTATCTCAAAAATAGATACTTTGGGTATTCACACTACTCTTAATAACAGACATATTATTTTTGAATTCATAACAAAACCTTATACTAAAGAATTAAATCAAGTCAAGCACATGATTTATTCAAAAGAAAAACAAATAAATTTCATCCAAAAAGAAATAAAGTTTCTTTCTACAGAACAAAGAATTTTACAACCTTCTTTACAGGAAAAAATAAAATTAATCCACAAAACTCTTCAGACAGAAATCTGTAGTGATGTCCCGAATGCTTTTTGGAATAGGAAGAAACATATTATTTCTCTCCCTTACATTCCTAATTTCAATGAGAAGAATATTCCTACCAAATCTAGACCAAGCCAAATGAAGAAGGAATATTTACTTCTTTGCAAAACTGAAATTGAGTCTCTTCAACAGAAAAAGTTAATAAAACCCAGTACTTCCCCTTGGAGTTGTACATCTTTTTATGTCAATAAGAATTCCGAAATTGAACGAGGAACTCCCCGTCTTGTTATTAATTATAAATCACTGAATGAAGCCCTTCAATGGATTAGATATCCAATTCCGAATAAGAAGGACCTCTTCGACAGACTTCATGATGCCACTATTTTCTCTAAATTTGATATGAAATCAGGATTTTGGCAAATACAAATCAGAGAACAGGATACTTATAAAACTGCTTTTACAGTACCTTTTGGACATTATGAATGGAATGTTCTTCCATTTGGTGTCAAAAACGGACCTTCTGAATTCCAACATATCATGAATGATATTTTTAATTCTTTTACTGAATTTATTATCTGTTATATTGATGATGTCTTAATTTTCTCTTCATCAATTGAACAGCATATTATGCATTTAAACATTTTCAAAAATGTTATCATAAAAAATAGTTTGGTAGTTTCTGCTCCTAAGATGAAACTTTTCCAAACAAAAATCAGATTTCTCGAACATAATATTTTCAATGGAACTATTATTCCAATTGATAGATGTATTTAATTTGCATCTAAATTTTCGGATGAAATTAAAGATATCAATCAACTGCAAAGATTTTTGGGAAGCCTAAATTATATTAGAGACTATTACCCTAATCTCTCTCAGGATGCTGCTATACTGTACACCCGGTTAAGAAAAAAACCCTTTTCCTTGGACTATTGAACATACTGATGCAGTCCAAAAGATCAAAACTAGAGTTAAACAGCTACCTTATCTCTCTTTACCCAATCCTGAATGGAAAAAGATTGTTCAAACTGATGCTTCTAATACAGGATATGGTGGTATTTTAAAGCAATTTAATCCTAACAGTAAGAAGGAGGAACTTATCCGTTTTACTTCAGGAGTTTGGAAAGGACCCTCTTTGAATTATCCTACCATAAAGAAAGAATGTCTTTCCATTGTTAAATGTGTTTTAAAATTTCAAGATGATCTTTTAAACCAGCACTTTTTAATTCGAGTTGATTTCTCAGCCGCAAAACAGATATTTAAAAAGGATGTCCAAAATCTAGCTTCTAAACAGATATTTGCCACTTGGCAGAGTATTTTATCAGTATTCGACTTTGATATTGAATATATCAAAGGAAAACAGAATTCTTTACCGGATTTTCTAACCAGAGAATATTTGCAGGAATGACCAGTAGAAGCCGTGGCCGCGGACAAAGAGGCCGAGGTAGAGCAAATTTGTACTATATAGAATTTCCTACTCTGAATTCTCAGACCAGCAACTCTTCGGCTTCTTCTAGCCAACCTACCGTAAAGGATGTTCTCCTATTACCAGAACAGTATATCCCAAAAATAAATGTGGATGAAACAGTATTATTCATTGAACAGAATGATGAGAAGTGGATGAAAGATCCATGGGAGATAAAGAGACGTTATCTAACGACTCAACAGTCTCCTCCCCGTTTTAATCAGTACAGATATGTTTATGAACAAATTATCATCGAAACAACATCTATGGACATTAAGCATACGCTTCATGATCCTAACAAATCTACCAGCCCGATTCAATACAGTAAAACAACGGTCAAGAGCATCATGCCTCTTGCCAACTGGGGTATTAATCCTCATACCACCCGTACTATTGAATCCAGTCATACAACAGAAACCCGTTACAGTTATTGGGATTATATTGATTCTTTTACCTAGGTTTTCTATTACCAGAATCCAATCCACAACCATACTTGGTTTATCCGAGTCTGTCCCGATGTACTCAAAAACGAAATTCCCAACTGGTTTTTCGTTTGGTGGGATAAGATTGGTGTTACCATTGAAACCTTACCAGAATCTGTTCAAACAGCATTCAAGGAATGGCAAGTCGCCTATTCCCATATACCAGTAAATAGAGATTTATCCATGTCTAAATTATTTGCCCATTTTATAATTCGTTTCAGTATCCCTTGGATCTAGAAATGGGATTTCCGTTGTGATTACCAGAATAAGATCCCCCGCCTCAAAAGAATATTCTTTACCAAATGGTGGGATAAAGGTCTTAATCCGACCTTACCAGAACTCCTTAAAACAATTAAGAACCACACTCAGGCTTGCCTTGATGTTATCCCACAAAGCCTTCCCTCACCAGTACCTGTCAATCCTTTTGTTAAAATCCAGTCAGATTTAAAACAAAAGTTTCCTAATCTCACTGAAACAGAATTAATTGTCAAAACTATGGATTACATGAAGACTCAGTTCTTACAATCCTTAGTTCCAGATGATGTTTCTATGAAAATAGCCAGTGATGAAGAATCTGAACAGGATGATAACCAATTCAATGTCCTAGCCGGAGAAAGTCAAGAACCCGAGCCCACCATGGGAAACTTTTGGGATTCTCTCACCTCAATGATTTCTGAAAAATTAGAACAGGACAAGAAAGGAAAAGGAAAAACAGTATGACGGTGACCCTCCACTACACTAGATGAATCAATAATCAGAAAACTACAAGAACAGTAATACCACTTTCTAAAAGGAAAGCCAGCTGTTCCCTCCATTATCAGAAAACGACGCCACCTGTCCTCAATAATACTCCACCCATCCGACATCATCTCATGCATCCCACTATCTACGGCTGAGATTTAAAGAAGGAAAGATAAGGATCAATGATCGACTCCACTTACAAGAACACGCACGATCCCTTCTTATCCTCTCACTTGTATAAATAGGGATACCTCACCCTTTGTTGAGGCAGAACTTCTTTTCAGAATTTTTCTTTACTCTCTCTCTTTGTGTGTAAAATATTTGATATATATAAGTTTTAAGTTTTAAGTTTAAAGATTTGCAGAGCTCTACTGTAAGTTTTAATTATTGCTTCTGTTAATTATTATGTTTCGTTAATTGAACTTTTAGATTATCATATAGATAACAGTTATAAAACAGCATATCAAACTGCTACAAATAATTATAATCGTTCTTATTTTTTAGAACAATATAATAAATCTGAACAGTTAATTGTTTCAACCAGAAAAGCCATCCAGGAAGAAACCTGTAGGCTTATAGTTTTGGGTAGACCCCCAAATCTACAGTAACTTCATGAGACCATATATGTAGTAATTTATCTGTTAATATATATTTAATATACCTTTAAATTATCCATGCTATTTTATTAAATGAGACTAGTTTGAAGCTTGATACTTGAATAAGTGGGACGTCACCCAAGTCGCGTTTAGGACTTTGCCTTTAGCCGTGTTATGGCGTTGTGGCCTTTATCCTCTGTAAATCATTGACAGACGTGCTTATTTAAGTATCCATCTCGATCCTGACAAGAGTAATTCTAATATACCATTTTTGAAAAACCACTTGATTTATAAGCATTAAACACTGTTCAGAAGACTCTGGTTTATCAGAAGGTCCAGTATTTGAGGATTCTGCTTGATTATCATGTTTATTGTTTTACTGTTGTTTAATACTATTTAAATCATGGAAGATGATAGTATTATTTTGTAACTGTTTTATTTCAGATTTTAAAATATTGATTTTGGTTTTAAGGTCCTGAATAGTAGTAGGCTTTTCAGCGGTGGAAATATCTTTTATGCGTTTCATAACTTCACGCATACTATACTAATCAATAGGAAGATTTTCTTCAGTTTTTTGATTTTTATAACATATCTCTAAAAATTTTAATTTAATTTCGGGATCTTTTATGTTTTCAGCTAAGTCAATGAGAGATTTCTGGGTGTCAGTTAGGACATTGATGCTGGGACCTCCAGCATCTAAACCATTCATCTCAACGATGGCTTTCCAATAATCAATTTCAGTACTTGTGTTACAATTATTAATTGTACAGGTTTGACATTTCCCGGTATCAGAATCATTATCAGATTCAGAATAGACCTCGGCGAAACCGTCTTCGGAGTCAGACTCAGAACTGCTGGTGACTAAACAATTAATAATTTGCTGTTGGATATCCTCATCAAGGGACATCTCATTGAGCTTTTGTTTTAATTTGGATTTGAATTTATTAGCAAAATGTCCTGTTTTTCTGCATTTATAGCATTCAATTTTAGATTTATCTTTTTTCTTACTACTCTTCCTCTTCTTTGTAGATTTTTCAGGGGTTTTGTTATTAGAAGAAGATTTTTTAGAGGAGCGTTTCCGATACGGTCTAGAGGTTTTAGATCTGTGCTGTTTTCTAGTCTTATGAGGATACTATAATTTCGTATCATAAGAGAATTGATCGCAAAATTCTCCTATCTCATGTTTTTTAGTGAGATTCTGTTTTTTCATTAATTGTTGAAATTTCATGTCATTACATAAGGATAAACCTTCTTCAATAATTACTGAAATGAGATGACCGTAGGAATACTGATCGTTGACAGACGTGCTTATTTAAGTATCCATCTCGATCCTGCCTCCTTTGGTATCAGAGCCATGTTAATTTATTGTTATATTAATGGATATATTGCTTATAAATTATGCATATATGGTCACTTTGAAAACATGACTGATTTTTCCCCTTCATCTGTGACAACAGTAGCTAATGCCTCAGCTTCTACCTTAGAAGCAACTGAACTAATTGCCTATCAGGATGTAATGGAAGCCCTAGATAAATGGACTATTCCTAAAATCAAACCAGAAACTATTTACAAAATTGGAACCTTTGATTTTATCAGCAAAAGAATTATCAAAACTTTTGAACATGCTGTTCCTTTACAGAATAATGATGAAATTTTATATTTGTTGCACGTTGAAGATTTGTACCCTTTTCTGCAAAAATATAAATATGTTCACATAGGACTTGTCCAAGTAACTTTTAAACCCTTAACTTTACTTGGCCAAAACACCAGTATTCAATGTACCCTCCGTGATGGTAGGTGTCTTAACTGGAAAGCCTCTCTTATGGGAGCTATTGAAACTAGTCTTGCTCATGGACCAGTGTATTTCAATATTTACCCAAATCTAAGTGTAGCCTTAACTGATAATAATTTGTCAAAAGTTTTAGAAATGAGAATTATATCTCATGGTTATGAGTATCTACCAGGATCTCCTCCTTTTGCCATATTATTCCGTATTCATCTTAAAGTTTTAACTACTTTAAACCCTTATATCCGTAAGCAAAGCCATCAAGGACATACTGTCCTAATTGACACTAATCTTTTTAGTAGTCAAGTGGCTATCCCCAGAATGATTCCTTGGGAAGAAATTACTTTCCCAAAACAATGGCAAATTACTAATGTTGTTCCTACCAGGCCTATAATTAGACAGTCCATAGAGGATGTCATCCAAACCAGTAATGGAAATGTTTATTTAAAATTCCAAAGACCTTTTACTCATAGTCGGTCTATTAATAATGTTTCTTATAATATTGATTTTCCTGAATCCTCCAGACAATCTGTGTCTGATCCCTTAGAATCTGTCTATCAGGAATCTAAGAATGAGTCTGTTAAAAATGAAGACTTGATTAGAGGGATTCATGTTTCTGAAAATCAAATACCTCATGGTATTTATGAAACAAATAATCCTCAGAACAGAAGACCTTACAGTCCAACTACTAGTGATATGAATTTTGAATGTTAATGGATTTTTCTCCCAATAGTAAAATTCGTCAATATTTAAACCAGGAGTTTATGCAGGATAAATACCAGAATTTTAGAAATTGGTATTTTAAAAATCATGAAAGTAAAAAACTAGTAGAAATTAAAGATAGTTATTATGCTTATCTAAATAAGAATCAGTGTATCTTATCATTTGTTAAATGGTATTATGAATTCTTATTAAAATCAGAATTTTACCCTGAAAGTCAACTGAATGTTTTATCTGGAATCCAAAAGGACTGGATCACCACTAATGGTAATATCATTCAGTCCATTCATCCTCCTCCTAAGTCCCTTGAACTTAGTCCGGGAAATGATAATTTAAAACCTTTGATCATCAATCCGTATGTTGATATATCTGAAATACCCCATCACCAAGAAGAGGTTAAAATAAAAGATATTTTACCCTTGTCTAAACAGAATAATTATACTAATTTATTTCTTCAAACAGTAGGAAAACAGTTAACCAGAATTGAGGAACAAATTTATAATATTAATGAAAACTGTCAAGTTGTTCCCCACAAACCTGATCTTCAACCGGTAACCATAAAACCGCCATTAGAAGTCAGTAATTTTAGGATGAAATCTTCTAAACCTGACAATGAGTTTATTGACAATCTTCTAAACAAAATGAAAGATTTAAAACTCATAACTGCACCTACTTCTTCTTCTCAAATTAATGTTATTTCTGGACACTCTCCTTCCACCAGTAACAATACTGACAGTGATACAAATAACTCTGATGATATCTCTCCTAGTCATTTGTTAGAAATTCAGAATAACTTTCAGGATATACTGAATATTAATAAAACTACTTATAATCAAAAGCCTATTAATCGAATGGCTCTAACCGGACCTAGTAGATATTACTATCCGAGACCTACCCCCCAGGATATTCTTTATGAAGAAGACTTTCTTCATACTCAAAAATCTTACCATGGGAAAACCATTTATGAATGGAATATTGATGGTAAGACAGAATATCAAATCTTCGAAACCATCCATCATATTTTGATGTATGCAACTGTCTGCAAACAGAATGATAACACAGACCACCAGATCTGTCGTTTCTTAGTTAATGGATTTACTGGCATCCTTAAAGGATGGTGGGATAATGTATTAACTGCTATCCAGAGAACTGAAGTTCTTCAATCCTACAAAGAAGAACTTAACCCTATTACCAGCCTTCTCACTAGAGAGAGGATGCTTGTTACACTCTTGTCCAATCAATCTTTCATCATTTCGTTGGACCTGGTCAGATGAACACTGACAGAAGTCGTGAGCTCCTTCAGAACCTTCGTTGCCCATCTTTAACCCATTTCAGATGGTACAAAGATGTCTTTCTAATGAAAGTCATGCAGAGATCAGACGCTAACAGTGAACATTGGAAAGCCAAGTTTGTTGATGGCCTTCCTACTTTCTTTGCTGAAAAAGTCCGAAAAAAGCTTAGAGATAAGCATGACCGAATGAGTATCCCTTATGATCAGTATTCCTATGGTCATCTCATTTCAGTAATTATTGAAGAAGGTTTATCCTTATGTAATGACATGAAACTTCAACAATTAATGAAAAAACAGAATCTCACTAAAAAACATGAGATAGGAGAATTTTGCGATCAATTCTCTTATGATACGAAATTACAGTATCCTCATAAGACTAGAAAACAGCACAAATCTAAAACCTCTAGACCTTATCGGAAACGCTCCTCTAAAAAATCTTCTTCTAATAACAAAACCCCTGAAAAATCTACAAAGAAGAGGAAGAGTAGTAAGAAAAAAGATAAATCTAAAATTGAATGCTATAAATGCAGAAAAACAGGACATTTTGCTAATAAATGCAAATCCAAATTAAAACAAAAGCTCAATGAGATGTCCCTTGATGAGGATATCAAACAGCAAATTATTAATTGTTTAGTCACCAGCAGTTCTGAGTCTGACTCCGAAGACGGTTTAGCTGAGGTCTATTCTGAATCTGATAATGATTCTGATACCGGGAAATGTCAAACCTGTACAATTAATAATTGTAACACAAGTACTGAAATTGATTATTGGAAAGCCATCGTTGAGATGAATGGTTTAGATGTTGGAGGTCCCAACATCAATGTCCTAACTGACACCCAGAAATCTCTCCTTGACTTAGCTGAAAACATAAAAGATCCCGAAATTAAATTAAAATTTTTAGAGATCCGTTATAAAAATCAAAAAACTGAAGAAAATCTTCCTATTGATCAGTATAGTATGCGTGAAGTTATGAAACGCATAAAAGATGTTTCCACCGCTGAAAAGCCTACTACTATTCAGGACCTTAAAACCGAAATCAATATTTTAAAATCTGAAATAAAACAGTTACAAAACACTAATACTATCATCTTCCATGATTTAAATAGGATTAAACAACAGTTAAACAATAAACATGATAATCATGTAGAATCCTCAAAAATTGGACCTTCTGATAAACCAGAGTCTTCTGAACAGTATTTAATGCTTATAAATCAAGTGGTTTTTCAAAAATGGTATATTAGAATTACTCTTGTCATCAAACCGGATTTTATCATTAAAGATGCCATTGCCCTAGTTGATAGTGGCGCGGATATGAACTGTATTCAGGAAGGATTAATTCCTACCAAGTATTTCCAGAAAACCACTCAGTCCTTAACTAGTGCTAGTGGTAACACTATGAATATTAAATACAAAATTCCAGAAGCCTTAATCTGTAACCAAGGTCTTTGCTTACCTACCTCTTTTGTCCTTATCCGTAATATGAATCAAAGTATCATTCTAGGCATGCCTTTCCTCTGTCTTTTAACGCCTATCTCAAAAATAGATACTTTGGGTATTCACACTACTCTTAATAACAGACATATTATTTTTGAATTCATAACAGAACCTTATACTAAAGAATTAAATCAAGTCAAGCACATGATTTATTCAAAAGAAAAACAAATAAATTTCATCCAAAAAGAAATAAAGTTTCTTTCTACAGAACAAAGAATTTTACAACCTTCTTTACAGGAAAAAATAAAATTAATCCATAAAACTTTTCAGACAGAAATCTGTAGTGATGTCCCGAATGCTTTTTGGAATAGGAAGAAACATATTATTTCTCTCCCTTACATTCCTAATTTCAATGAGAAGAATATTCCTACCAAATCTAGACCAAGCCAAATGAAGAAGGAATATTTACTTCTTTGCAAAACTGAAATTGAGTCTCTTCAACAGAAAAAGCTAATAAAACCCAGTACTTCCCCTTGGAGTTGTACATCTTTTTATGTCAATAAGAATTCTGAAATTGAACGAGGAACTCCCCGTCTTGTTATTAATTATAAATCACTGAATGAAGCCCTTCAATGGATTAGATATCCAATTCCGAATAAGAAGGACCTCCTCGACAGACTTCATGATGCCACTATTTTCTCTAAATTTGATATGAAATCAGGATTTTGGCAAATACAAATCAGAGAACAGGATACTTATAAAACTGCTTTTACAGTACCTTTTGGACATTATGAATGGAATGTTCTTCCATTTGGTGTCAAAAACGGACCTTCTGAATTCCAACATATCATGAATGATATTTTTAATTCTTTTACTGAATTTATTATCTGTTATATTGATGATGTCTTAATTTTCTCTTCATCAATTGAACAGCATATTAAGCATTTAAACATTTTCAAAAATGTTATCATAAAAAATAGTTTGGTAGTTTCTGCTCCTAAAATGAAACTTTTCCAAACAAAAATCAGATTTCTCGAACATAATATTTTCAATGGAACTATTATTCCAATTGATAGATGTATTGAATTTGCATCTAAATTTCCGGATGAAATTAAAGATATCAATCAACTGCAAAGATTTTTGGGAAGCCTAAATTATATTAGAGACTATTACCCTAATCTCTCTCAGGATGCTGCTATACTGTACACCCGGTTAAGAAAAAAACCATTTTCCTTGGACTATTGAACATACTGATGCAGTCCAAAAGATCAAAACTAGAGTTAAACAGCTACCTTGTCTCTCTTTACCCAATCCTGAATGGAAAAAGATTGTTCAAACTGATGCTTCTAATACAGGATATGGTGGTATTTTAAAGCAATTTAATCCTAACAGTAAGAAGGAGGAACTTATCCGTTTTACTTCAAGAGTTTGGAAAGGACCCTCTTTGAATTATCCTACCATAAAGAAAGAATGTCTTTCCATTGTTAAATGTGTTTTAAAATTTCAAGATGATCTTTTAAACCAGCACTTTTTAATTCGAGTTGATTGCTCAGCCGCAAAACAGATATTTAAAAAGGATGTCCAAAATCTAGCTTCTAAACAGATATTTGTAACTTGGCAGAGTATTTTATCAGTATTCGACTTTGATATTGAATATATCAAAGGAAAACAGAATTCTTTACCGGATTTTCTAACCAGAGAATATTTGCAGGAATGACCAGTAGAAGTCGTGGCCGCGGACAAAGAGGCCGAGGTAGAGCAAATCTGTACTACACAGAATTTCCTACTCTGAATTCTCAGACCAGCAACTCTTCGGCTTCTTCTAGCCAACCTACCGTAAAGGATGTTCTCCTATTACCAGAACAATATATCCCAAACATAAATGTGGATGAAACAGTATTATTCATTGAACAGAATGATGAGAAGTGGATGAAAGATCCATGGGAGATAAAGAGACGTTATCTAACGACTCAACAGTCTCCTCCCCGTTTTAATCAGTACAGATATGTTTATGAACAAATTATCATCGAAACAACATCTATGGACATTAAGCATACGCTTCATGATCCTAAAAAATCTACCAGCCCGATTCAATACAGTAAAACAACGGTCAAGAGCATCATGCCTCTTGACAACTGGGGTATTAATCCTCATACCACCCGTACTATTGAATCCAGTCATACAACAGAAACCCGTTACAGTTATTGGGATTATATTGATTCTTTTACCCAGGTTTTCTATTACCAGAATCCAATCCACAACCATACTTGGTTTATCCGAGTCTGTCCCGATGTACTCAAAAACGAAATTCCCAACTGGTTTTTCGTTTGGTGGGATAAGATTGGTGTTACCATTGAAACCTTACCAGAATATGTTCAAACAGCATTCAAGGAATGGCAAGTCACCTATTCCCATATACCAGTAAATAGAGATTTATCCATGTCTAAATTATTTGCCCATTTTATAATTCGTTTCAGTATCCCTTGGATCTGGAAATGGGATTTCCGTTGTGATTACCAGAATAAGATCCCCCGCCTCAAAAGAATATTCTTTACCAAATGGTGGGATAAAGGTCTTAATCCGACCTTACCAGAACTCCTTAAAACAATTAAGAACCACACTCAGGCTTGCCTTGATGTTATCCCGCAAAGCCTTCCCTCACCAGTACCTGTCAATCCTTTTGTTAAAATCCAGTCAGATTTAAAACAAAAGTTTCCTAATCTCACTGAAACAGAATTAATTGTCAAAACTATGGATTACATGAAGACTCAGTTCTTACAATCCTTAGTTCCAGATGATGTTTCTATGAAAACAGCCAGTGATGAAGAATCTGAACAGGATGATAACCAATTCAATGTCCTAGCCGGAGAAAGTCAAGAACCCGAGCCCACCATGGGAAACTTTTGGGATTCTCTCACCTCAATGATTTCTGAAAAACTAGAACAGGACAAGAAAGGAAAAGGAAAAACAGTATGACGGTGACCCTCCACTACACGAGATGAATCAATAATCAGAAAACTACAAGAACAGTAATACCACTTTCTAAAAGGAAAGCCAGCTGTTCCCTCCATTATCAGAAAACGACGCCACCTGTCCTCAATAATACTCCACCCATCCGACATCATCTCATGCATCCCACTATCTACGGTTGAGATTTAAAGAAGGAAAGATAAGGATCAATGATCGACTCCACTGACAAGAACACGCACGATCCCTTCTTATCCTCTCACTTGTATAAATAGGGATACCTCACCCTTTGTTGAGGCAGAACTTCTTTTCAGAATTTTTCTTAACTCTCTCTCTGTGTGTAAAATATTTGATATATATAAGTTTTAAGTTTGAAGTTTAAAGATTTGCAGAGCTCTACTGTAAGTTTTAATTATTGCTTCTGTTAATTATTATGTTTCGTTAATTGAACTTTTAGATTATCATATAGATAACAGTAATCGTTATAAAACAGCATATCAAACTGCTACAAATAATTATAATCGTTCTTATTTTTTAGAATAATATAATAAATCTGAACAGTTAATTGTTTCAACCGGAAAAGCCATCCAGGAAGAAACCTATAGGCTTATAGTTTTGGGTAGACCCCCAAATCTACAGTAACTTCATGAGACCATATATGTAGTAATTTATCTGTTAATATATATTTAATATACCTTTAAATTATCCATGCTATTTTATTAAATGAGACTAGTTTGAAGCTTGATACTTGAATAAGTGGGACATCACCCAAGTTGCGTTTAGGACTTTGCCTTTAGCCGTGTTATGGCGTTGTGGCCTTTATCCTCTGTAAATCGTTGACAGACGTGCTGATTTAAGTATCCATCTCGATCCTGCCTTCGGATAAACCAAGTATGGTTGTGGATTGGATTCTGGAAATAGAAAACCTGGGTAAAAGAATCAATATAATCCCAATAACTGCAACGGGTTTCTGTTGTATGACTGGATTCAATAGTACGGGTGGTATGAGGATTAATACCCCAGTTGGCAAGAGGCATGATGCTCTTGACCGTTATTTTACTGTATTGAATCGGGCTGGTAGATTTGTTAGGATCATGAAGCGTATGCTTAATGTCCATAGATGCTGTTTCGATGATAATTTTTCATAAACATATCTATACTGATTAAAACGGGGAGGAGACTGTTGAGTCGTTAGATAACGTCTCTTTATCTCCCATGGATCTTTCATCCACTTCTCATCATTCTGTTCAATGAATAATACTGTTTCATCCACATTTATGTTTGGGATATACTGTTCTGGTAATAGTTTACGGTAGGTTGGCTAGAAGAAGCCGAAGAGTTGCTGGTCTGAGAATTCAGAGTAGGAAATTCTGTATAGTACAGATTTGCTCTGCCTCGGCCTCTTTGTCCGCGGCCACGGCTTCTACTGGTCATTCCTGTAAATATTCTCTGGTTAGAAAATCCGGTAAAGAATTCTGTATTCCTTTGATATATTCAATATCAAAGTCGAATACTGATAAAATACTCTGCCAAGTGGCAAATATCTGTTTAGAAGCTAGATTTTGGACATCCTTTTTAAATATCTGTTTTGCGGCTGAGCAATCAACTCGAATTAAAAAGTGCTGGTTTAAAAGATCATCTTGAAATTTTAAAACACATTTAACAATGGAAAGACATTCTTTCTTTATGGTAGGATAATTCAAAGAGGGTCCTTTCCAAACTCCTAAAGTAAAACGGATAAGTTCCTTCTTCTTACTGTTAGGATTAAATTGCTTTAAAATACCACCATATCCTGTATTAGAAGCATCAGTTTGAACAATCTTTTTCCATTCAAGATTGGGTAAAGAGAGACAAGGTAGCTGTTTAACTCTAGTTTTGATCTTTTGGACTGCATCAGTATGTTCAATAGTCCAAGGCAAAGGGTTTTTTCTTAACCGGGTGTACAGTATAGCAGCATCCTGAGAGAGATTAGGGTAATAGTCTCTAATATAATTTAGGCTTCCCAAAAATCTTTGCAGTTGATTGATATCTTTAATTTCATCCGGAAATTTAGATGCAAATTCAATACATCTATCAATTAGAATAATAGTTCCATTAAAAATATTATGTCCGAGAAATCTGATTTTTGTTTGGAAAAGTTTCATCTTAGGAGCAGAAACTACCAAACCATTTTTTATGATAACATTTTTGAAAATGTTTAAATGCTTAATATGTTGTTCAATTGATGAAGAGAAAATTAAGACATCATCAATATAACAGATAATAAATTCAGTAAAAGGATTAAAAATATCATTCATGATATGTTGGAATTCAGAAGGTCCGTTTTTGACACCAAATGGAAGAACATTCCATTCATAATGTCCAAAAGGTACTGTAAAAGCAGTTTTATAAGTATCCTGTTCTCTGATTTGTATTTGCCAAAATCCTGATTTCATATCAAATTTAGAGAAAATAGTGGCATCATGAAGTCTGTCAAGGAGGTCCTTCTTATTCGGAATTGGATATCTAATCCATTGAAGGGATTCATTCAGTGGTTTATAATTAATAACAAGACGGGGAGTTCCTCGTTCAATTTCGGAATTCTTATTGACATAAAAAGTTGTACAACTCCAAGGGGAAGTACTGGGTTTTATTAGCTTTTTCTGTTGAAGAGACTCAATTTCAGTTTTGCAAAGAAGTAAATATTCCTTCTTCATTTGGCTTGGTCTAGATTTGGTAGGAATATTCTTCTCATTGAAATTAGAAATGTAAGGGAGAGAAATAATATGTTTCTTCCTATTCTAAAAAGCATTCGGGACATCACTACAGATTTCTGTCTGAAGAGTTTTGTGGATTAATTTTATTTTTTCATGTAAAGAAGGTTGTAAAATTCTTTGTTCTGTAGAAAGAAACTTTATTTCTTTTTGGATCAAATTTATTTTTTTTTCTTTTGAATAAATCATGTGCTTGACTTGATTTAATTCTTTAGTATAAGGTTCTGTTATGAATTCAAAAATAATATGTTTGTTATTAAGAGTAGTGTGAATACCCAAAGTATCTATTTTTGAGATAGGCATTAAAAGACAGAGGAAAGGCGTACCTAGAATGATACTTTGATTAATATTACGGATAAGGACAAAAGAGGTAGGTAAGCAAAGACCTTGGTTACAGATTAAGGCTTCTGGAATTTTATATTTAATATTCATAGTGTTACCACTAGCACTGGTTAAGGACTGAGTGGTTTTCTGGAAATACTTGGTAGGAATTAATCCTTCCTGAATACAGTTCATATTCGCGCCACTATCAACTAGGGCAATGGCATCTTTAATGATAAAATCCGGTTTGATGACAAGAGTAATTCTAATATACCATTTTTGAAAAACCACTTGATTTATAAGCATTAAATACTGTTCAGAAGACTCTGGTTTATCAGAAGGTCCAGTTTTTGAGGATTCTACATGATTATCATGTTTATTGTTTAAATGTTGTTTAATACTATTTAAATCATGGAAGATGATAGTATTAGTATTTTGTAACTGTTTTATTTCAGATTTTAAAATATTGATTTCGGTTTTAAGGTCCTGAATAGTAGTAGGCTTTTCAGCGGTGGAAACATCTTTTATGCGTTTCATAACTTCACGCATACTATACTAATCAATAGGAAGATTTTCCTCAGTTTTTTGATTTTTATAACAGATCTCTAAAAATTTTAATTTAATTTCGGGATCTTTTATGTTTTCAGCTAAGTCAAGGAGATATTTCTGGGTGTCAGTTAGGACATTGATGCTGGGACCTCCAACATCTAAACCATTCATCTCAACGATGGCTTTCCAATAATCAATTTCAGTACTTGTGTTACAATTATTAATTGTACAGGTTTGACATTTCCCGGTATCAGAATCATTATCAGATTCAGAATAGACCTCGGCTAAACCGTCTTCAGAGTCAGACTCAGAACTGCTGGTGACTAAACAATTAATAATTTGCTGTTGGATATCCTCATCAAGGGACATCTCATTGAGCTTTTGTTTTAATTTGGATTTGCATTTATTAGCAAAATGTCCTGTTTTTCCGCATTTATAGCATTCAATTTTAGATTTATCTTTTTTCTTACTACTCTTCCTCTTCTTTGTAGATTTTTCAGGGGTTTTGTTATTAGAAGAAGATTTTTTAGAGGAGCATTTCCGATAAGGTCTAGAGGTTTTAGATCTGTGCTGTTTTCTAGTCTTATGAGGATACTGTAATTTCGTATCATAAGAGAATTGATCGCAAAATTCTCCTATCTCATGTTTTTTAGTGAGATTCTATTTTTTCATTAATTGTTGAAGTTTCATGTCATTACATAAGGATAAACCTTCTTCAATAATTACTGAAATGAGATGACCGTAGGAATACTGATCATAAGGGATACTCATTCGGTCGTGCTTATCTCTAAGCTTTTTCGGACTTTTTCAGCAAAGAAAGTATGAAGGCCATCAACAAACTTGGCTTTCCAATGTTCACTGTTAGCATCTGATCTCTGCATGACTTTCATCAGAAAGACATCTTTGTACCATCTGAAATGGGTTAAAGATGGGCAACGAAGGTTCTGAAGGAGCTCACGACTTCTGTCAGTGTTCATCTGACCAGGTCCAACGAAATGATAAAAGATTGCTTGGACTAGAGTGTAACAAGCATCCTCTCTTCTAGTGAGAAGGCTGGTAATAGGGTCAAGTTCTTCTTTGTAGGATTGAAGAACTTCAGTTCTCTGGATAGCAGTTAATACATTATCCCACCATCCTTTAAGGATGCCAGTAAATCCATTAAATAAGAAACGACGGATCTGGTGGTCTGTGTTATCATTCTGTTTGCAGACAGTTGCATACATCAAGATATGATGGATGGTTTCGAAGATTTGATATTCTGTCTTACCATCAATATTCCATTCATAAATGGTTTTCCCATGGTAAGATTTTTGAGTATGAAGAAAGTCTTCTTCATAAAGAATATCCTGGGGGGTAGGTCTCGGATAGTAATATCTACTAGGTCCGGTTAGAGCCATTCGATTAATAGGCTTTTGATTATAAGTAGTTTTATTAATATTCTGTATATCCTGAAAGTTATTCTGAATTTCTAACAAATGACTAGGAGAGATATCATCAGAGTTATTTGTATCACTGTCAGTATTGTTACTGGTGGAAGGAGAGTGTCCAGAAATAACATTAATTTGAGAAGAAGAAGTAGGTGCAGTTATGAGTTTTAAATCTTTCATTTTGTTTAGAAGATTGTCAATAAACTCATTGTCAGGTTTAGAAGATTTCATCCTAAAATTACTGACTTCTAATGGCGGTTTTATGGTTACCGGTTGAAGATCAGGTTTGTGGGGAACAACTTGACAGTTTTCATTAATATTATAAATTTGTTCCTCAATTCTGGTTAACTGTTTTCCTACAGTTTGAAGAAATAAATTAGTATAATTATTCTGTTTAGACAAGGGTAAAATATCTTTTATTTTAACCTCTTCTTGTTGATGGGGTATTTCAGATATATCAACATACGGATTGATGATCAAAGGTTTTAAATTATCATTTCCCGGACTAAGTTCAAGGGACTTAGGAGGAGGATGAATGGATTGAATGATATTACCATTAGTGGTGATCCAGTCCTTTTGGATTCCAGTTAAAACATTCAGTTGACTTTCACGGTAATATTCTGATTTTAATAAGAATTCATAATACCATTTAACAAATGATAAGATACACTGATTCTAATTTAGATAAGCATAATAACTATCTTTAATTTCTGCTAATTTTTTACTTTCATGATTTTTAAAATACCAATTTCTAAAATTCAGGTATTTATCCTGCATAAACTCCTGGTTTAAATATTGACGAATTTTACTATTGGGAGAAAAATCCATTAACACAAAATTCATATCACTAGCAGTTGGACTGTGAGGTCTTCTGTTCTGAGGATTATTTGTTTCATAAATACCATGAGGTATTTGATTTTCAGAAACATGAATCCCTCTAATCAAGTCTTCATTTTTAACAAACTCATTCTTAGATTCCTGATAGACAGATTCTAAGGGATCAGACACAGATTGTCTCGAGGATTCAGGAAAATCAATATTATAAGAAACATTATTAATAGACCGACTACGAGTAAAAGGTCTTTAGAATTTTAAATAAACATTTCCATTACTGGTTTGGATGACATCCTCTATGGACTGTCTAATTATAGGCCTGGTAGGAACAGCATTAGTAATTTGCCATTGTTTTGGGAAAGTAATTTCTTCCCAAGGAATCATTCTGGGGATAGCCACTTGACTACTAAAAAGATTAGTGTCAATTAGGACAGTATGTCCTTGATGGCTTTGCTTACAGATATAAGGGTTTAAAGTAGTTAAAACTTTAAGATGAATACGGAATAATATGGCAAAAGGAGGAGATCCTGGTAGATACTCATAACCATGAGATATAATTCTCATTTCTAAAACTTTTGACAAATTATTATCAGTTAAGGCTACACTTAGATTCGGGTAAATATTGAAATACATTGGTCCATGAGCAAGACTAGTTTCAATAGCTCCCATAAGAGAGGCTCTCCAGTTAAGACACCTACCATCACGGAGGGTACATTGAATATTGGTATTTTGGCCAAGTAAAGTTAAGGGTTTAAAAGCTACTTGGACAAGTCCTATGTGAACATATTTATATTTTTGCAGAAAAGGGTACAAATCTTCAACGTGCAACAAATATAAAATTTCATCATTATTATGTAAAGGAACAGCATGTTCAAAAGTTTTGATAATTCTTTTGCTGATAAAATCAAAGGTTCCAATTTTGTAAATAGTTTATGGTTTGATTTTAGGAATAGTCCATTTATCTAGGGCTTCCTTTACATCCTGATATGCAATTAGTTCAGTTGCTTCTAAGGTAGAAGCTGAGGCATTAGCTACTGTTGTCACAGATGAAGGGAAAAAATCAGTCATGTTTTCAAAGTGACCATATATGCATAATTTATAAGTTGTGACACCCCCAAAATAGGTATACATCACCCATTCTGAGTCGCCAAATATATGGTATAGAAAACAACTACAACTTCACTATTACAATTGTTGTGCAAAATACGACAACACATATGCTGTAAGTTTAAATACAAATATTATCTTCTAGACAGTATTCAAACTCAAATAAGTCCTCATTAAAATTATTGAAATACTATTTTACAAAATAGTGAGAACTACTAAAACAACTGACTAGGAACATCTCTCCACAACCCGACTAGTTTCCGCTATATTCTCGCCTCTTGAGAAGAAAAATGGAATAAAAAGGGAAAGGGTGAGCTCAACTAGCCCAGTAAAGAACATTATGACTAAGATAATGAACAACAAATTATCGTTAGCCTTCAATAAATTAGATAAAATATAATGGACAACAAGTTTTAGATCAATATTCGCAGCGGAAATAACAATTCATTAGAAGAGTTAAGTAGAAAATGAAATATACTATCTTCTATGATTTAAAAGTCCATCATCAATATTTTATCCCTGTAACATCAATCAATATACATCTTGAATCAAATATTCATCTTTGCACTACGGGCCAAAGATATTCATTTGTGTCACTAGTTGGTCATGTTCATCTCAATACCTGTTCATCTTTGCACTACGGGTCAAAGATATTCATCAGGTAATCGTTCATCTTTGCACTACAGGCCAAAGATATTCAGTTATATCATCATTTAGGACTGATGATGATGAAAAATATCTAAAAGAAAACAAATCCTGTGAGATAAAAGATCAAAGATTAGGGATTCGTACTTTAGTTTATCCAAGTTCAAAAATACTCCATAATAATCAATTGTGAAGCAAAGTTTCAAAAATGAATATCAAAACATGGATACAATCAAAGATAGTAACCATAATAGACAACTTGGAGAAAGAAAAGAACATTTAATTTTTCTGTGAATAGTGTCGTATTCGTGAATAGTGTCGTATACGTGAATAGTGTCTTATACGTGAATAGTAACCCCGACACGAAAAGATAGAAATTCCACAATAAAATTCATACCAATATTTATATATAATGATATTGAAAGAATAACATCATTTACGAAGAAAATAACATCTTTTACCTCAAAAGAACAGTATTTCTGACTGGAGTATCAGATATAGTGCTGAAAGAAACTTGCACTGAATAGCAACTCTTAAAGTATCTAAACACTCACAAAATACGCTCGATAATATAGAGAGAGAAAGCTTATGATTTTAGTGTGATTTTCAATTCTAACTAAGCACCCTATTTATAGAAAAATGCTTAGAACGCTAAAGTAGACTAACCTGTTACCTGATGACTTCACATGTTACTATTCACGCCCACCACTTTTAAAATAAATTTTCAGCACATTTCTCACTAACAAAAAGTGGGGCCCACCCATTCTAAAAAATTTCCAAAATGTTTTAAATTAAACAATAATCAGCAACTTCAATAATTCATAACAAATAGCCCTTTTATCAGAAAAATACGAATTTTATGTCCATTAAATAGGAAATTTTATTCTCTACAACTTTGTAGAATAAAGTTTTTCCAAATTCCAAACAAAAAATACCCGAAATCCATATACAGACGATTTTTAATACCTCCATTCTGATAAAATACTGTTAAAACACCTCAACATTAATTCCTTAATTTATATCCACATAAAAATAAATATTTTCTTATCATATAAATTAATAATTAATTGTTCATAAATAATATTACAGAATCACAATTATGATAACCAGGTCGTTCTCAGGAAAGAGGGGGCTTTCCGATAAGGATTTCTCCTTACTGGCGCGCAATTAGGTGACCAAACACTTTTCTAGATAAAACTTTCTTAGACATTGTCAATAATGCTATCTAATAATATTATTCAAATAATATAAATTATTGATCTGATAATAGGAAATACTGTGCAGTGACAATTATTGAAACAACAATAATATAAAATATCAATGTAGCAATTATTGAATCAATAAAATAAAATATTGAATAGTAATTACTGTAACAATTATTGAGTAGTGCCTTCTTACGTAAGAATCAATAATTCAAAAATATTGTGCAATACCGTGTGCTACTGTGCAACCACGCGTATTACTGTATTTTAACCACCGGGTATTTCAACAGTGTTAACAATTACGTCGTTTTTTGTAAAAACTCAAACTTATTTTCTTCATCCGGCCGTTTTTCGTTATGGGGCCCACAAATGGTTGCGCCATCGTACAAATATTCCACGTCCAAACGAATATTCCTCGACAACAGTATATATTTTATAACCACTTACTTATTTTGAAAATTTTACACATTTCACCCATAACCAAAGCATTATATCAAATTAACACCTTATTATTCAAAATAATAATTAGAGAAAATTCGATTTTATTTATAAAAAGTTGGGGTCTTACAACCTCCCCTCCTTATGAAATTTCGTCCTCAAAATTGACGTACGTACCTGGTGTTTCGAAAGGTGAGGATACATCGCTTTCATTTCTGATTCCAACTCCCAGGTCATTTCTTCAATAGCATGGTTCCTCCACAAAACCTTAACTTGTGGTATAACCTTGGTGAGTAGGACATGCTCTTTTCTATACAAGATCTTAACAGGTACCTCCTCGTATGTTAAATCTTCGGCTGTCTCTTCTGATTCTAACTCAATAATGTGGTTCGGGTTTTTCACATATTTACGAAGCATAGATATGTGAAAAAAATATGAACACGAGACATGCTTGGAGGTAATGCTAGTCTATAGTCCACATTTCCTATTCGGTCAAGAATCTCAAATGGACCAACAAATTATGAATTGAGCTTACCTTTCTTCCCAAATCTTGTAACTCCCTTCCATGGAGCAATACGTAACAATACATGATCCCCAATATTAAATTCCACGTCCTTTTGATGAAGATCCGCATAATTCTTTTGTTGATCTTGTGAGGTTTGAATACGTTGCCGAATCATTTAGATCTTTTCTGTAGTCATGCGTACCAATTCTGGTCCCAACAATGTTGCTTCACCCACCTCGTCCCAGCATACTAGAAAATGATATTTTCTTCCATACAACGCCTCGAATGGAGCCATGCCTATACTTACTTGATAACTGTTGTTATAGGAGAATTCCACCAATGGTAAGTACTTATACCAACTCCCTTTGAAATCTAGGACACAGAGTCTTAATAGATCTTCAAGGGTTTGAATAGTCCTTTCCGATTGCCCATCCGTTTGAGGATGGTATGCCGAACTGAATCATAAATCTGTGCCCATAGCTTTCTGCAAGCTAACCCAAAATCGTGAAGTGAATCTTGGGTCACGATCCTAAACTACGGATACTGGCATTCCATGCAATCTCACAATCTCATTCACGTACATACGAGCAAGACGTTCAAGGGAATAAGTCTCTCGCATCGCCAAGAAATGAGCAGCTTGGTTAATCTATCAATAATAACCCAAATCGCATCTATGCCTTAAGAAACCTTGGGAAGACCCGTAACAAAATTCGTAGTAATGTGTTCCCACTTCCATTTTATAATCTCAAGAGGTTGCAATGGACCCTTTGTCACTTGATGCTCTGCCTTTACACATTGACAAGTTAAGCACCTCGAGATAAACTCCGCGCAATCTCTCTCTTCATACTGCTCCACCAAAATGTATGTCGAAGATCATGATACATTTTGGTACTCCCAAGATGGATTGCAAACAGTGTGTTGTGTGCCTCCATCATGATTCTATGCTTCAAGTCAGGATCGTTAGGAATGCAAAGGCTGGAGTTGACTCGAAGTATTCCTTCTTCATCGATTCTTGCTTCTGGAATAACACCTTTTTTTACTTTCTTCTTCATACGTATCAGCTCTAGGCATGTGGCTTGAGCAGCTTTAACTTTATCGATTAAAGTCGGTTTCGTTCGTATGTTTGATATTATAACGTGGGTACTTGGAGCCTTTAACTCTATCTCCATCCTTTGTAAGTCGTACAAAATGGGTCTTCGCGTTAACAACATTGCACTCGTACCCACATATGATCTTCTACTCAATGCGTCAGCTACCACGTTTGCTTTTCCAAGATGATATTGAATGCTATGGTTGTAATCTTTCAACAGCTCGAGCCAACGTCGTTGCCGCATGTTGATTTCCTTTTGGGTGAAGAAATATTTAAGGCTCTTATGATTCGTATAAATCTCCACTTTCTCCCCATATAGGTAGTGTCTCCAGATCTTCAACGCGAAAACGACTGCTGCCAACTCCAGATTATGAGTAGGATAATTCTTCTCATATTCTTTGAGTTGTCACGAGCATAGGCTATGACTTTTTCATTTTGCATGAGAACACACCCAAACCCTTTACCTGAAGCATCACTGTAGATAACAAATTCATCTGAACCAGATGGTATTGTCAGAACAGGTGCCGAAATGAGTCTCCTTTTGAGCTCTTGGAAGCTCTTCTCGCATTACTCGCTCCTTACAAAATTTGTATCTTTTCGAGTTAGCTGAGTTAACGGAGTAGCGATTTGAGAAAATCCTTCCATGAATCTCCGATAATAACCAGCTAAGCCGAGAAAACTACGTACTTCGGTCACCGACTTCGATTGCTCCCAACTTTGTATGGCTTCAATCTTTGCCGAGTCAACAGATACTCCATGTTTTAACACCACGTGCCCAAGGAATGCTACTTCCTCAAGTCAGAACTCACATTTCTTCATCTTGGCATATAGCTTGTTATCACGAAGCCTTTGAAGTACTAGCTTCAAATAGTTCTAATGATCTTCACGGCTTTTAGAATAGATGAGGATGTCATCAATAAAGACAACAACGAACTGATCCAAATATTCCTTGAACACACAGTTCATCATATCCATGAAAGCAACAGGAGCATTAGTCAATCCAAAAGACATGACTAAGAATTCATAATGCCCATACCGAGTTCTGAAGGCAGTCTTCGAAATATCCTCAGTTTTAATCTTCAGCTGATGATATCCAGAACGAAGATCGATCTTTGAAAAGAATTGTGCTCCTTGTAACTGGTCGAACAGGTCATCAATGCGAGGTAGCGAATACCTATTCTTGATGGTGACATGGTTCAATTCCCGGTAGTCAATACAAAGTCACACACTCCCGTCTTTCTTCTTTACGAATAAAACAGGAGCACCCCAAGGAGATGTACTAGGACGAATGAAATCGATGTCTAACACCTCCTATAGTTGGACATTTAACTCCTAAAGTTCAATAGGAGCCATTCGATACGGGGTTTTAGAAATGGGCTTTGTACTAGGTTCAAGGTCAATAAAGAATTCAACTTCACATTCTGGGGGTAAATCGGGAAGTTCTTCAGGAAATACGTCAGGAAATTCACTAACAACAAAAATATTATTCAAATCTGACGTGTTTTTGTACAAGTCCATAACATGGGATAAGAAAGCTTGACATCCGTTTTTTAATAAACGAATGGCTTTATGGCTTGATATGACGGTAATTGACTTTAGTGGTTTGGTTGCTTAAATTCGCATGACAGGTTGGTTAGGAATATGAAAACTAACAACCTTACGAAAATAATCAATTTTGGCATGATGAATAGTTAACCAATAAATCCCTAAAATTACATCAAATGCAAGTATCTTTAAAGAGATAAGATCAACAGGTAATGTGATGGTGCCAACTTAGATCAAGCAAGATTTATAAATAGTGGATGTAATGAAAGTTTCTCCTAACGAAGTCTCAACAGATAAGTCAAAGTCTAATTTCTCAAGGGTCAAGTTCAAACGTTGAGCACTAGCAGGAGAAATAAAAGAATGGGTAGAACTGGTATCTAGTAAAGTATAAACTTTGTAAGAGTTTATGATTAGCTTACCTGTGATCACCTCATTCGGGTTCCTCGCATTTTGGGCAGTCATGACAAACGCCCTTCAATCCTGAGTATCATGCCCAGGTGCCCCGGCATGATAAGTACATTTTCGAGCAACATTGAAACCCTTCCCATTAGGGTTGGCTGGTGGAAGAAGATGTATAATTTTTTTTTGAGTGGTCAGAAGATTGGAATGTTCTCGAGTGAGTCCCTTAGGGGTGTAAACACTCGAGGGTGTCTGACTTCTCCACCTTTAGGCAATGGAGGGTTTGAAGACTGTGCTTGAAAGGGAGTGTAATTTCTCCTCTGAATAGGCATATTCTGATTGCCCTTTTGACCTTGTAGTATCAAGGAGACATCCTCCTCTTTCTTTTTATGGACCCTCCGGGGGTTGTTTCCATAAGTTTCGGACTGGATGTGCTCAGCAACAGCTTTAAGAGCGGCTAGGTCTTGAATCTTTTCTGACTTCAACCCCATCTCAGCCATCTCTCCATGTTTGATCATTTCAGAAAATGGTTTACCAATGCCAACTAAAACTCTTTCATAGAAAGGAGCTTCTTGTATGTCGATAAAAGTCATGACCATTTCTGATTCAGTCATAGAAGGAATCACTTGAGCAGCAAGGCGCCTCCACCTTTGAGCATATTCTCTAAAAGACTCATTGGACTGTTTCTTGACCTTAGTAATCTGGTACCGGTTAGGAGCCATCTGAGACCGAAAGCTATATTGTGTGAGGAAGGCATGAGCTAGTTCTTCCTAACTATAGATCTTTGAATTATCTAATCTGGTATACCACGAATGGGCTTCTCCAGTCAAACTCTTTTGGAACAGCTACATTCTGAGCTTCTCGTCCTTTGCATAAGATCCAAGTTCTCCAATGAACACCTTCAAATGTGTATAAGGATCTCCTAACCCGTCATACTTTTTGAAGTTAGGAGTTTTGAATTTCTCTGGATAATGAACACCAGGGAATATACAAAGGTCAACATATGAGACACTTCCGTGTGCTCCAATTCCTTTGATAGAACGAAGGGTTTCTTCCATTTGAATGACTTTTTTCCTGATGTCACCGGTGTCTAGATCTCCTTTAAGATGGGTGATATCATGAATTTTGTTGGTTGTATCCAACTGGAGCTCAGGTACTGTAATGACTTTATCAGAACCTTGGGTTCCTCCTTGTGTAGAGGATTCAACATGTATGGGTATCTTCGTACCCTAAGTAGACTGATGTAGTTCTTTAAGCAGAACAGTCAAATATGTGATTTGTTTACTTAATCCGTCAAATTCTTCGCGAGAAACTAGATTAGACTAGTCAGATGAAGCCATGATTGGCTGTAGGCTCGTGGCCTTTTCGGACTTTGATCGGGTAATAGGCCCGATTGCTTCCCTGCGACAAAACTTGCATAGTTTAGTCTTAGGGATTGTGTAAATATTTACATGCTATGTGATGTGTCCATTTTAGGATTATCCTGCAAAACGAATATTAGCTGTTTGTAATACAGGATAGCATGTTAATTTAAATATGCACATTTTTCTTCATATTTCTCATTACATAGAGATGAATATGGAATGAAATTGACTTTACTAGTAATTTGAAATGAGAAAGCATGAAGAGAATTTCCTCCGCGTTTGGTTTATTAGAGGCTGACCTATCTTAGGTTTCTCTCACGGCTTTTTGGCATGAAGGTTCCCAAATCATCGCAATTTACTCAACGAAAAGTTAATCCTGTCTTTCAACTGGAGCGAATTTGGGTGGTGCCTTTCCTGAGCCTCATTGGAATTAGTCTTCCTACGAGTCCAGTAACCAAACACCGACAGGATAGCCTCCTGGTGGAGGAACCACACAGCATACATTCACATACAACGTGTCTCACCGTTTATGAAAATGATGACATGTGCGAAGCACTAATATCACAGACAAATATATTGCAGTTCAGTAAAAAAATGCATTCGTACACATTCATCATAAATGTAAATGCAACATCCACACACAAGCATATAACAGTTTTGAAAAGCTTATAATAGCGGCTTAAGTCCTCTTACTAGTGTCCCAAGAAGAGTCGCCACCTGTCGACGTCGGGATTTTTATTTGTCCTTTTTCTGTTTCTTGTTCTTTTGTGTTCTCATGTTAGGTGAGATTTGTTTGAAAAAACAAGTGAAAAAGGTCCGACATGTATATGTCGACGATTGGACTATAAGAGTCACCAGTTAGTTTTTTAACTGGATGTACCAACACAACCGAGAAACGGTTTGTACATTGACCCAGTGATGTGACACTGCTAAACGGGTCTGTGAAACCGAGATTCATTAGGGTCCGGGGACTTGCTTATGCGGAGGGAAGGTGTTAGGACATCTGTGTTGCCACGGTGACCGCCACTTTTCAAGAAACTGTTATATAAATGTGTGGGTCAATGTGCTGTTATTTGGAAGTAGTGCGAGGCCTCGTTCGCACCTATATACACGGGGTTTGAATTTATTGTAAAAATTCAGTTTTAAACAAGATATAGCAGTGAAGTGTTATAAAAGAGGTTTTTCAAACCCTAATGCTCAATAGTAATTGAGACCTTTTACACTTCCATTTTATTAAATATTCGGCTTGATTACTTTTATTTTCGAGATGCGAAGCATCTTCGAGAAAATAATGTACAAAGCAGTGCCGAACTCCTCATGGGCATGAAAACCATCTGAGGAAATCCCAACATCGTGAATAATTTACAAGCTGCTTATAGCTGAAAATGTCCATCACGGGAACAGAATCTAGATTCAGTGGACTGAATCTGTGATCACATGATTCCTAGGCTCACATGATGCCGCAATTGATATGAACGCAGTAAGCAGTTATATATATAAAAGATATATATATATATATATATATATATATATATATATATATATATATATATATATATATGTATATATAAACATGATCAACCACCATGAAGCACCTCCATGGGGGATCGAAAATGTAAATAAAGCTGTAAAAGCGATCAACCACCACGGAGGAAACTCCAGGCGGGATGAAATGTAAAGAAAGCCGTAAAAATGGTCAACCGACACGAAGTAAACTCCAGGCGAAACGAAACGTAAATATATATATATATATATATATATATATATATATATATATATATATATATATATATATATATATATACACACACACACACACTTATATATATGTTTTTATATATTGACTAACATTATCGAGTTATGCCTCGATTGAGCCTAGACTTACGTCTGGAGCGTTTAATTGCTTTCAGACGTAAGTCTAGGCTCAATCGAGGCATAACTCGATAATGTTAGTCAATATATAAAAACATATATATAAGTGTGTGTGTGTGTGTGTGTATATATATATATATATATATATATATATATATACAAACTGAAATGAAACCACAGACCAAAGTCCGGGCGTACACACGCAACACGACTCTCAACGTGAAGAATAGTGTGTGCAAAGATGAAGAGAAAGGCTTTAAAGTATGTAAGAAGGCTTACAATGGGCTACCAAAGAAGACTTCTATAGCTTTAAGTGGATGAACACTCGGCTCCCGCTGGTAAAATGTAGCTATATATGAGTTTACAAGTGTTTAAAATGAGAAAGCAATCAGTTTGGGGTGTGTACAAAGCAAATTAGACAGGGCTTCCTCGCCTTTTTCTCTTACAAAATGGCCACCCCAAGCCCTCTATTTATAGAGGATGGAGCCGCAGGTGTACCTGCTGCTACCCGGGGTGCCTCGGGCTCCGCGGGTCCCGCCATCTCAAAGTATGTGCACGCATACAACGTGATGTCAGCTCGAACTTTTAGAACTTCAATCCGGGAATTCGACTGAGGTGTATAAGACCTATTTCGAACCGCCGTTGTCGAGAGTTACGCAATGACATAGGATTAGAGGTTGAACGAAGTCAGGAAGATGGGACCATGCCCTCCGGTCTTCAAGCTTCAAATTTTATCCGTTACCCTGCGTAATAGTCACTCAGGACTGGACTTCCTTGGTTCTTGTGGGACATTATTGTGTAGAAATGTATGTGTGAGATGTTGAGACGGCGCGATGTGGCGTCAAGGTGGCAAAATGATGACTTTGCCCCTCACCGGGGTTTTCTCCGGCCTGGGATAATAAAGCAGACGTTGCTCAGGGTTATCTCGGAGATTGGACTGCTGTAACTCTCGAGGTGTCATCTCTGAGGTGTGCCTGTCTTCCTGGTGTTATCTCCAGATCTTGTACTGAGTGCCTCAGTGTGAGTACTGAGTGTTCGGAAGCTGTTTGCATGGCTTTGAAACAAGCATTTCCGGGGTTATCTCTGGAACTGCAACTGCAACTGCATTCCTTAGGGTTATCTCCAAGGTTAGCGCTGTTATTTCCGGTGTCGTGACTGAGACTGAATATCTTGGGGTTATCTCTGGGATGAATCGGCCTTCTCCGATGTAATTTTCAGTATTGAAACTGTATGCCTCGGGGTTATCTCCGAGGTTGGAACTGATACTCCCGGTGTGTGTTCTGGGGTTGAAACTGAACTTTCGGTAATATACGGACTGGATATGAGTTGTCTTCCAGGGTTATCTCTGAAAGACGAATCTGCCCTCCTGCAATGTCAGTAACATGTGTGCAAAAAATTTCGAGTGTTTACATGACCTTGTCGTAGTACGAAGCTAAGTTTGCCGAGTTGTCCCGATTTGCATCCCATTTGGTTGATAATGAGGAGAAAATGACGCGAATGTTTCTACGAGGTTTGAAATCCGAAATACGTCAATACTTCATTTCTCACAAACTTTGTTTATATTCAGATGTTGTGAATATGGCTCAATTATTGGAGCACGATAATGAGTCAGCCCAACCAAAAGATAACGACCAACAACAGATAATAATCGTACCGGTGGCAACAACCATCAGAACAATGATAACCATCGTGGAGGAAATTATCATGCCAAAAATGGTAACCACTTCGGTGGTAATCATGACCAAGATAATAGAAGAAATGATTCAAGTGGAAATTTCAAGAATAAAAGATTTAACGATGACGGGAAGACATCGGCAGCAGCAGCAGCACCAACACCAGCAACAAATTCAAGGGGAGGAGAAAGACCTCCAGTTAGATGCTACAGATGCGGAGAGGAGGGACACATAAGTCCAAACTATTCACAGCCTTCCAAGGTATGTTTTAGTTGTGGAAAAGATGGTCACATAGCTCGATTTTGTCCTGTAGCGAAATCAAGACCAGCTGGGACGTTGGCACCAAAGGCGAATACGGATAAAACAAAGTCGGTGGTTTCAGGAAGAGCGTTTTTCGTGACTTCTCAAAAAGTGAGTAACCCGAACAAAGTTATCACAAGTTAGTTAATCATAAATTCTTGCGAAGTCTATACCTTTTTAGATACCGGTTCTACCCATTCTTTTATTTCTCCTGCTTGTGCTCAACGTTTGAACTTGACCTCTGAGAAATTAGACTTTGACTTATCTTTTGAAACTCCGTTAGGAGAAACGTTCATTACATCCACTGTTTATAAATCTTGCTTGATTCAAGATGGGACCCTCACATTACCTGTCGATCTTATTTCTTTGAAAATACTTGTATTTGATGTGATTTTAGGGATTGATTGGTTAACCACTCATCATGCCAAAATTGATTATTTTCGTAAGGTTGTTAGTTTTCATATTCCTAACCAACCTGTTATGTGAATTCAAGCAACCAAACCACTAAAGTTAATCACTGTCATATCAAGCCATAAAGCCATTCATTTATTAAAAAATGGATGTCAAGCTTTCTTAGCCCAGGTCATGGACTTGAACAAAAATACGTCAGATTTGAATGATATTTTTATTGTTAGCGAATTTCCTGATGTATTTCCTGAAGAACTTCCCGGTCTATCCCCAGAACGTAAAGTTGAATTCTTTATTGACCTTGAACCTGATACAAAACCCATTTCCAAAACCCCATATCGAATGGCTCCTATTGAATTTCAGGAGTTAAAAACACAACTACAGGAGTTCGTACCCGAGCCTCTCGCTGGTGACTTCCTTTGTGGAATGCACCGAAGTCAGACTCTCCGTAGGGGATGCCATATTCATGCGGTGGTAAACTGATAGGTGCCATTGTAACGTGCTATCCAAGATTGGGATATGAGTCACAGTTGAGAGCAACCTAAGTCAATAATCAAAATACGTAGCTTTTTAGGCTTAGCTGGTTACTATCGGAGATTCATGGAAGGATTTTCTCGAATCGCTACTCCATTAACTCAGCTGATTCGAAAAGATACAAAATTCGAATGGAGCGAGGAATATGAGAAGAGCTTCCAAGAACTCAACATGCGGCAACGACGTTGGCTCGAGTTGTTGAAAGATTTTGACCATACCATTCAATACCACCCTGGAAAAGCGAACATGGTAGCTGATGCATTGAGTAGCAGATCGTGTGCGGGCATGAGTACGATGTTGTTAAGACAAAGACCCATTTCATATAACTTACAAATAATGGAGATTTAGTTAAATAATCTAGAGTCCTGCGTGAAAATGACGATATACGAGTAAAATCGACTTTAATCGAAAAAGTTAAGGTTGCTCAAGCTACAAACCTGGAGCTGATGAATATGAAGAAGAAAGTATAAGAATGTGTTATTTCAGAAGCAAGAGTCGAAATCTCAACCCTCGATTTATTGGTCCATTTGAAATCCTCGATCGAATAGGAACTGTGGCCTATAGACTCGATTTCATAACGTTTTCCACAGATCCATGCTACATAAATATATGAAAGACTTGAACCACATTATTGAGTTAGAACCAGACGAGATAACCGAAGATTTAATGTACGAGGAGGTACCTGTCAAGATCTTGGATAGGAAGGAGCATGTCCTATGCACAAAGGTTATACCACAAGTCAAAGTTTTGTGGAGGAACCATACTATTGAAGAAATGACCTGGGAGTTAGAATCGAAAATGAAAGCGAGAGTTGGAATCGAAAATGAAAGTGAGGTATCCTCACATTTTTGAAACACCTAGTACGTACGTTAATTTCGAGAAAGAAATTTCATAAGGAGGGGAGATTGTAAGACCCCGACTTTTTATAAATAAAATTGAATTTCCTCTCATTATTATTTTGAATAATAAGGTGTTAATTTGATATAATACTTTGGTTATGGGTGAAATGTGTAAATTTTGCAAAATAAGCAAGTGGTTATAAAATATTCATTGTTGTCGGGGAGTATTCGTTTGGTCGTGAAATATTCTTGTTGTCGAGGAATATTCGTACGATGACGCAACCATTTGTGGGCCCTATAACGGAAAACTATCAGATGAAGAAAACGACAAGTATGAATTTTTTTTATAAATAACGGTATAGTTGTTACCATTAACACTGTTGAAATACCTGGTGGTCAAAGTACAGTAATACGCGTGGTTACATAGTAGCACACGGTATTGTACAATATTTTTGGATTATTGATTCTTACGTAAGAAGGCACTACTCAATAATTGCTACAGTAATTATTATTCAATATTTTATTTTATTGATTCAATAATTGCTACGTTGATATTTTATATTATTTTTATTTCAATAATTGTCATTGCACAGTATTTCCCATTATCAGATCAATAATTCATATTATTTGAATAATATTATTAGATAGCATTATTGACAATGTCTAAGAAAGTTCTGTCTAGGAAAGGGGTTTGGTCACCTAATTACGCGCCAATAAGGAGAAATCCTTATCGGAAAGCCCACTCTTTCCTATGAACGACCTGGTTGTCATTATTGTGATTCTGTAATATTATTTATGAATAATTAATTATTGATTTATATGATAAGAAAATATTTATTTTATGTGGATATAAATGAAGGAATTAATGCTGAGGAGTTTTATCAGTATTTTGTCGGAATGAAGGTATTAAAAATCATCGGTATGTGGATTTCGGTCATTTTCTTTTTGGAATTTGGAAAAACTTTCTTCTACAAAGTTGTAGAGAATTAAATTTTCTATAGAAAGGACATAAAATTCGTATTTTTCTGAAAAAATGGCAATTTATTATGAATTATTAAAGTTTTGGAAACAAATATTTTTATTAAAAATATAGGTGGGCCCCACTTTTAGTTATGGAATTTTCTAAATTTCATGGGCCCCACTTATGGTGTGCTGAGTTTGGTCAAGTGGTGTGCATAATTTTTTTTATTAAAATATTAATTTATTAAATTTTAGTCTACTTTGACGTTCTGACATTTTCCTATAAATAGGGTGCTTAGTTAGAATTGAAAATCACACCAGAATCAGAAGTTTTCTCTCTCTATAATATCGAGCGTATTTTTGTGAGTATTTAGATACTTTGAGAGTTGCTATTCAGTGCAAGTTTTTTTTAACATTATATCCGATATCCCAGTCAGAAGTACGATTATTTTGAGGTAAGGAATGTTATTTTTTTTATAAATGATATTATTTCTTTCAATATCATTATACAGAAATATTGGTATGAATTTTATTGTAAAATTTTTATCTTTTCATGTCGAGGTTACTATTCACGTATACAACATTATTCACGTATACTGTACTATTCACGGATACGATACTATTCACGAAGTATGATTTTTCTTATGAAATTGTTGTCTTTTGTGTCGGAGTTACTATTCACGTATATGACACTATTCATAAAAAAAATTAAATTTTCTTTTCTTTTTGCAAGTTGTCTATTATGGTTACTATCTTTGATCGTATCCATATTTTGATCTTCATTATTAAATTTTGCTCCACAATTGATTATTATGGAGTATTTTTGAACTTGGATAAACTAAAGTACGAATTCCTAATCTTTGTCCTCTAATCTCACTAGATTCGTTTCTTTAAGATATTTTTCATTATCCTCAATCTTAAATGGTGATACTTGATAAATATCTTTGACCTGTAGTGCAAAGATGAATGATTACCTGATAAATATCTTTGGGTCGTAGTACAAATATGGACAGGTGTTGAGATGAATATGACCAACTTGTGATACAAATGAATATCTTTGCCCCGTAGTGCAAAGATGAATATTTGGTTCAAGATGTATATTGATTGATGTTGCATGGATAAAATATTGATGATGAAATTTTAAATTATAGATGATAGTAGACTTCATTCTCTACTTAACTCTTCTAATGAATTGTTATTTCCGCTGCGAATATTGATCTAAAACTTGTTAGCTATCATATTTTATCTAATGTATTGAAGGCTAACGATAAATTATTCTACATTATCTTAGTCATAATATCCTTTACTGGGCTAGTTGAGCTCACCCTTTTCCTTTTTGTTCTATTTTTCTTGTGACGCCCCCAAAATAGGTATACATCACCCATTCTGAGTTGCCAAATACATGGTATAAAAATCGAATACAAACTTCTTTTATACAATACGACAAAATGTAGCTGAGAGTTTTTATACATATATTGTTTAATAGACAGTATTCAAACTCAAAAAGAAGTCCTCATCACAATTATTGATACACTATTTCACAAAATAGTGAGGACTGCTAAAACAACTGTTTGGACCCATTACTCTACACCCCGACTAGTTCCCACTATATTCTCGCCTCTTGAGAAAAAATATGGAACAAAAAGGAAAAGGGTGAGCTCAACTAGCCCAGTAAAGAATATTATGACTAAGATAATGAATAACAAATTATCGTTAACCTTCAACAAATCAGATAAAATATAATGGACATTAAGGTTTAGATCAATATTCGCAGCGAAAATAACAATTCATTAGAAGAGTTAAGTAGAGAATGAAGTCTACTATCTTCTATGATTTATAAGTCCATCATCAATATTTTATCTCTGTAACATCAATCAATATATATACATCTTGAACCAAATATTCATCTTTGCACTACAGGTTAAAGATATTCATTTATATCACCAGTTGGTCATGTTCATCTCAACACCTGTTCATCTTTGCACTACAGGCCAAGGATATTCATCATGCAATCATTCATCTTTGCACTACAAGCCAAAGATATTCATCAAGTATCACCATTTAAGACTAACGATGATGAAAAATATTTTAATGAAACGAATCCAGTGAGATAAAAGGACAAAGATTAGGGATTCATACTTTAGATAATTCAAGTTCAAAAATACTCCATAATAAACCATAGAGTAAAATTCAAGAATGAAGATCAAAATATGGATACAATCAAAGATAATAACCATAATAAACATCTTAGACAAAGAAGATAAAATTTTATTTTTCTGTGAATAATGTCGTATTCGTGAATAGTGTCGTATACGTGAATAGTAATCCCGACACAAAAGGTAATAATTTCATAAGAAAAATCATACTTCGTGAATAGTACCATATTCGTGAATAGTGCCGTATACGTGAATAGTAACCTCGACATGAAAAGGTAAAAATTTTATAATAAAATTCATACCAATATTTCGTTATAATGATATTGAACAAAATAACATCATTTACGAAGAAAATAACATCCCTTACCTCAAAGGAACAGTACTTCTGACTGAAATATCGGATATAACACTGAAGAAAACTTGCACTAAATATAAACTCTCAAAGTATCTAAATACTCACAAAAATACGCTCGATATTATAGAGAGAGAAATCTTCTGATTTTGGTATAATTTTTAATTTTAACTAAACACCTTATTTATAAAAAAATGTCAGAACGCTAAAGCAGACTTAACATGCTACCTGATGGCTTTACCTGCTGCTATTCTTGCACACCACCATTGAAAAAAATTCTCAGCACACCAACAAGGACAAGAGTGGGTCCCACCCATTCTAGAAAATTTCTAAAAATGTTTTAAATTTAAACAATATTCATAAACTTCAATAATTCATAATAAATAACCCTTTTATCAGAAAAATACGAATTTTATGTCCATTCCATAGGAAATTTAATTCTTTACAACTTTGTAGAAGAAAATTTTTCTAAATTCCAAAAATAAAATGTCTGAAATCCACATACGGATGATTTTTAATACCTTCATTTCGATAAAATACTGATAAAACATCTCAACATTAACTCCTTCATTTATATCCACATAAAATAAATATTTTCTTATCATATAAATTAATAATTAATTATTCACAAATAATATTACAGAATCAGAATAATGATAACCAGGTCGTTCCTAGGAAAGAGGGGACTTTTCGATAAGGATTTCTCCTTACTGGCGCGTAATTAGGTGACCAAACCCCTTTCCTAGACAAAACTTTCTTAGACATTACCAATAATGCTATCTAATAATATTATTCAAATAATATGAATTATTGATCTGATAATAGGAAATACTGTGCAGTGACAATTATTGAAACAACAATAATATAAAATATCAACGTAGTAATTATTGAATCAATAAAATAAAATATTGAACAGTAATTACTGTAACAATTATTGAGTAGTGCATTCTTACGTAAGAATCAATAATTCAAAAATATTGTGCAATACCGTATGTTACTGTGCAACCACGCGTATTACTTTACTTTAACCACCGGGTATTCTAATAGTGTTAACGATAACAACTAGGCCGTTATTTATAAAAAAAACTCAAACTTGTCGTTTTCTTCATTCGATCGTTTTTCGTTATGGGACTCACAAATGGCCGCGCCGTCGTATGAATATTCTCCGACGACAAGAATATTCCACGACCAAACGAATATTTCCCGACAACAATGAATATTTTATAACCACTTGCTTATTTTATAAAATTTGCACATTTCACCCATAACCAAATCAATATATCGAATTAACATCTTATTATTCAAAATAATAATTAGAGAAAATTCAATTTTATTTATAAAAAGTTGGGGTCTTACATTTCTTCTTAGGAGGCGAAAATATAGCGGGAACTAGTCGGGGTGTGGAGTAATGAGTCCAGACAGTTGTTTTAACAGTTCTCACTATTTTATAAAATAGTGTATCAATAATTATAATGACGACTTATTTGAGTTTGGATATTGTCTAGAAGACAATATTTGTATTTAAACTCACAACATATGTATTGTCGTATTTTGCACGACAATTATAATAATGAAGTTTGTAGTTGTTTCTGTACCATGTATTTGACGACTCAGAATGTGTTGTGTGGACCTATTTTGGGGGCGTCACACATATCATGATTATAATTTTAGAACAAATATATAAAAGGAAACATATGTGAGTTGACTTACTAAACAAAATTACTCTTAAATAATGGTAAAATTAGTCATCACTGAGAGTCATCATATATTTTATTGTTTTGTGATGGCTTGAAAATTACATCACAAAATAATTTCTTTTTGTAATTGCAAATAAAAGTCGTCACAAAAATCTATCTTTTTTAATGATTGTCATGGTCGTCATAAAATATTGTTTTGATTATTTCTTACATTAAAATATTAGTGATAGCTTAAATGTAATCATAAAAAGGGTATATCTATAAGTGATGACTTAGTGTATCACAAAAAAATTTTTGATTTTGCTTTAAAATTTTGGTGTGATTGTCATGACCATCACAATTATAATACATTGATGGCAAGATTAGTCATCACTAAAAGCCATCATATATACTATTATTTTGTGATTGCTAAAAAAGTCAATAACAAATTACTATATTTTGTGATTGTTTTTAAAAACTGTCACAAAATTCTGTCACGTATTCTTGTTTTTCTAGTAGTGACTTATTGTAAATAATTTTACGTGTCACTAGAATCATCGCTAAAAGTAATATTTATATCTCTATATGTATATTAAGAGAAATTAAGTGAAAGGTATAATTAATGGAGGAAATTCTAATCCCCTAATTTCATATTTCAGATCTACATTCATTAAATTTTGCTAGTTTTAGACTTGATCCATCTTCTTGCCATTTTCTAAATAAGAATATAAGATTAACTTTTCCTTTTCTTTTTCTTGATATCCTGTACTATTATAATTCAATTATAGGATACATTTCATCATAGGAGCTTATTCCCCCCTCCCCCCTCCCCCCTCCCCCCTCCCCTTTTCTTATATATATATATATATATATATATATATATATATATATATATATATATATTAATTTGAGATCCTATAATATTACAATTTAATTGTAGGGATATATTACATAATAAAGATTTAGAAAAAAAATATAGGGGAAACTTACCTTAATCTGTAGCACTTACTGTGGTCTTATTTCTGCTGAGAGGTAGAATTAAATATGTGAACTTGCATAATAAAAAGAGAGACTTTTATCACTAAGCTATCTACTTTGCTCTAATATATGATTAATTTGAACATGTTAAAAAGATTGTTGATATTACCAAAACAAAAGTAATAAACATTTAACGATATTTTTGTAATTATTTTAATAACAATTAATTTATCAAATGTCTTTTATTGTTATATATAGTAACATAATTTTTGTTTTAACAATATAAACCCGTAAAAATATGATGAAGAGGCCTAGTAGTAAAATATAGATGCATTTGTGGTGATGGCAAAAATTTATAGATAGTCAGGAAAATTCGTGTTGCCCTTTGCAAGAAAGACTAATGAAATAAATGAACTTAAGATAATTAAAGGTAATTAATCTACTACCTATCTAGCTGCTATATAATTAACGGCACAAATTTAGCTTGGCTCTAGTTTCAATTTTGGTTAAACAATTTCCTTATAAATTAATTTTCTAATCAAATAAAAATTATTAGCACTTGAAATTTAAACATATCACACGTTTTAATTATATTCAATTCTTGATCCCTCACTTTCTTTACTGAATTATTTATAACTAAATTAAAATCGATTAACCCTTTTAATCTTAAAATAACACGTATGTGGTTTAATTATATTAATTTTAATTATAGTAAATTCATGTTCTATTTAAATTAAAATTCATTAGAACTTTAAAATTATAAGAAACTTAATAATTTAATAATTATCTTCTCTAATTGTTGATTTACTAATTTAATGTTCTATTTAAATTAAAGTTATTAGAACTTTATATGTCCATGAAAACATATGGTTGATTGCCTCTGAATGACTCCAATTTGATAAATTAAGAAGTAGATGTATGTTATTGGCTAAAATGACCTGGTAGCCAAGCAACTCATTCCAATTTCCATGCACTAGTTAACCAAATGAGATGAATTGAACGGGGCGACGACCTACGTAAAAGCCGCAATAGGCAACTATTTGGCTTTTTCGTACCGAGTTATACATTTGACTTTCGCCCAATTTTTCGTACCGAGTTATACTAGTATTATTATTCTTTTAGACAGGAGGAACTTTATCTTACCCTTTTAACAAGTCATAATACTTTTTCGTACCGAGTTATACATTTGACTTTCACCCTATTTTAACGCCAATTTGGCAACTATCCCTTATACATAAGCTTCCCCAATAATAGTAATAAAATAATATACAATACTAGTATTATTATTATTTTAGACAGGAGGAACTATAAATAGCAGGCCAACTATCATCTCTCTCATATCATATCCAATATCAAAGTCATTAATACTCAACAAGAATGAAGAGTGCACATCCTTTTTCCCAGCTTTCCTTTTTTGTCCTGTTTTTGTCAATTTTTTCATGGGCAGTAGCTTCATCTTATAATTCTCAACAAAATTTCCTTCAATGCCTCACTCGTTACTCTCATGACTCATCAATCTCCCAAGTTATTTACACCCCAAAAAACTCCTCCTACACTGAAACTTTGCTCTCCTCCATAAACAATTTGCGGTTCGCTAAGACAGAAACTCCTAAACCTCTAGTCATTGTTACACCAAAAATTGTGTCGCAAATCCAAATTGTTATTTATTGCTCGAAGAAAAATGACTTGGAAATTAGAATTCGAAGTGGAGGTCATAGTTTCGAGGGTCTTTCTTACGTATCACAAGTACCATTTGTTTTACTCGATATGGTTAATCTTCGGTCTTTCAGTTTTGACACTAAAAGCAAAACTGCTTGGATTGAAAGTGGTTTAACAAATGGTGAGCTTTATTATAGAATTGGCCAGGCAACTAAAACCCTTGGATTTCCATCTGGTTTGTGGGCTAATGTGGGAATTGGAGGAATAATTAGCGGTGGGGGTTATGGCATGATGAGACGAAAATATGGTCTTGCTGCTGACAATGTAATTGATGCTCAGTTAATTGATGTTCATGGAAGAATTCTCAATAGAAAATCAATGGGCGAGGATCTTTTTTGGGCTATTAGAGGAGGTGGTGGTGGTAGTTTCGGAGTTGTTCTTTCGTGGAAGGTAAAGTTAGTTCCTGTTCCGAAAATTGTGACAGTTTTCAGAGTCAATAGAACTTTGGAGCAAAATTTAACCAACACTTTTAATCGGTGGCAATCTGTTGCGCACAAGTTTCCCAAAGAACTTGACATCAGATGTACTGGACAAAGTATCCTAAGTGATACAAGTCCTCGTGACGATAAAAGAACAATGGTAATGTTATTTGAATCGTTGTACCTTGGAAGAAAAGACGAGTTACTTTCTGTAATGCAAGAAAAATTCCCCGAGTTAGGAATTGTGAGAGAAGATTGTTTGGAGGTTAGTTGGATGCAGTCTACGATGTTTTTCTCAAATTTCGAGGTGGACATGCCACCCGAAATTTTGCTCAATAGAACTATTTTACCTAGACCTGCTTTTAAAGGAAGATCTGATTATACTAAAGTACCAATTCCTAAAGAAGGGTTACATGGTTTATGGGAAATGATGTACAAAATTGAGCCACAAGCGGCGACGTTACAGTTTACTCCATACGGAGGAAGGATGAATGAGATCTCAGAGTCGGCTCTTCCATTCCCTTATAGAGCTGGAACTTTGTATATGATGAATATGTTTGCACTGACTGAAGTTAATGAAGCTGAAAGAATTGAATGGGTTAAAAGCTTAGGAAGATATTTGACTCCTTATGTTACCAAGTCCCCAAGAAGTGCTTATGTGAATTATGTCAATCTTTGGATGGGGACAAACAATCCTCAAGGTAGGACAAGCTATCAACAAGCAAGTAAATGGGGAAAACGGTACTTCAAAAATAATTTTGATAGGCTGGTCAAGGTGAAATCTAAGATTGATCCAAATAACTTTTTTAGACATGAACAAAGTATTCCTCCTCTTTCTTATTAACGGTCGGACGTACAAGTTACGACTTGATTGTTATTTTAATGTTCATATATTCTTTGTATTAATGTTTTAATTACAAATACCTAATAAAAATATGTTTCATCAATTTTATTTCAATTTTTAATATGTTCTGCGTGTTTTAATTCCACTATTAGATTCCTTTTTATTCTTTAATGATTACCTATGAAATTGTGCCATAGTAACAATTTGTATTAAACCCTAAATTCACATCTCAAACCTCGAAAAGCATCTGATTATTAGAGTAATAAAAAAATTACGTTATGAAGTACTCTCACATGGCTATGTTGTCATCCATGTATTCTATTATGAATCTCTTACTTAGTACAAGTTGATAAAATTATCATTTTCTATCGAAAAATATTAGAGGTCTTACATTTTTAATTTTAAAAAAGGTCTTAAATAATGTGTTATCATTATATTAGTTAGGTATATTATTTATAACTTGGTATAATATAAATTATTATTAAAATATTCACTATCACATAAATTGAGACATATTTGAAACCAAAATTTAAAATCTCTAACATTACTCTTTTCATTATATGTACTCATCGAATCGTTAAAAAATTCAACTGCACATTGCTGTGAAATTTTCTTTTTTATGTTTCTAATTCAATACAGTGAAAATGGAAAAGACATGACTTATTACGTAACTTACGTACTTGGGAGGAACATATTATTATATTTAGGAACAAGTTAGAAAATTTTAACCATGCAAATAATAAGAACATGAAAAATCATGACAATTCATAAAGTTTGAACTGATTTTGGTGGTATTGAAATCAAATCCAAATGTCCAAAAAAAATGTCTGCCAAGACTTATTGTGTGTATTATATGACTTGTTTCATTTATAAAGAGAGTTGTCCTATATATATAGGATAACCACCTAAGCTAGAATCAAGTGGTTTACAAAATCACCTAAGCTAAAATCAAGGGATTTACATAATCAAAGATTCCCAAAAGATAATTATGGTAATTTAAAAACAATATCCTAACTATTTGATAAATATAAAATTATCCTAAATAACAATCTAATGTTATTTCTCTAATACATCCTCGCCAAGCGAAATAAAGGTAATTGTTGGTTTTTGATTTTATGATGTTTTGAATGATGACTAATTTAAGTATATTAGACGTGTGCATGGTTCATGGTTTGTTATAATATTATTAAATATGCATGGATTATGGTTTATAAATGTTTTATAATATTAAAATTAATATGCATGGTTTATGGTTTATAATAGTATATCTAATATGCATGGGTTATGGTTATTACATGGTTTGGAGATTATTAAGGAAAATTTGAATTGGAGTTTTTTAAAGAAAATTTGATTTGAAGCTTATTAAGGAAATATTGAATTGGAGTATGTTGGTATTTATAAATAGTAACAGATATTATGGTTCTTAAAGCCAGCTAGCCCAAATTGGCTCCTCTGTTTCATCAGTGTATCTCGTGGGTGATATTTTAATTAAGGATATTATCTTGCTTAGTGGAGCCCACATTAGTTAGTGATATTTTGGTATTCTATTTTGAAAAGGAGACTTACAGAAGCTATTGGGTCTTATCCTTATTAATCTCCTTGTTCCTTTATTTAAAGTGTTTTAGTTTGACTTGAAAACATATCCTTGATTTACCAAATCTGTTGGTTTCTTTAATTGCTAATATCATGGGGTATACCAACTTTGTTATGAGTTTCCTAGTCTATCTTATGTTCATAACTGTTGGTCAATATTAGTAGCTAATAGTATGGGATTTAAATCATCTTATTTCTTGCTATGGGATTTAAATCATATGATTTCTTGCTAACAATTATTTTATAGCCGTTGAGTCTCTCTTTATATATAGTCTTATCTCATTGCTAAGCATAAGGGAGACAAGAAGCTAATTCACGTTGCTATACAGAGAAGAATCCTATTGAGAGCTTTCATTATTTATTTCCGGCTATTCATTGTACTGTCTATAATTCTTTGTGGCTGGAAAATAAGAAGTCTATTGTAATTTCTTCTATTATATTCAAATTTCCAACCTTGCTTGGCTTGATCGATCCAGTAGTGGATAGGGTCTGTTCAAAGAGAGCTTTCAAGGTTGCAGAGGTGCAAAGGTCTCAGTGGTGAGAAAGGTTGCAGAGGTGCAAATGGGGCAGAGGTGTCCATCAGTAGAAGGTTTCTTTGAAACAGAAAGTTCTTTTTATTGTATTTAATTGAATATTAAGTTTAATAAAAAGAGTCTCCAATCCTAATTGGGATTGGACGTGGATTAGGCCACTAGATTAGAGGATAGGGGCTGAACCACGTAAAAATTTTGGTATGATTTTTTACTTCTGTTTATCTCTTTAACTGTCATTCACGTTCTGCACTTTTTTGTTATTCACGCCACTATCCAAACACTAAAGCAGACAGGTATAGCTGTCTGATAATAAGAAACGAAGAACATAAGCTAAAGCAGACACTAAAGCAGACAGGCGTAGCTGTCTGAATTAAACCTGTTGCACAAAATTAAAAAAGTTTCACCGTTTATCACTTTTAGCTTGATCACCTATTCACCCCACCTCTAGGTGTGCACATACATAGAACTACAGTAATCAGAGCTTGAGCTTGAACTCGAAAGAATAGCCATGCGACTATAAAACCAGTGAAATAATAACGCATCGAATAATGGAGAACACGAACAATTTCCATGAAAGATAAAATAAAAACATAGCATGCATGATAAGTACTGCTTATAACCAATAAGACTGGAACGTGCTTGGTTGTTTGCACACTTAAAATAAATATGGACTTTCTTGTACTTCTTGTATTAGATTTCCATGAACACACTTAGAAAATTTCATTAATCCATCAAGATATGAGATGGGGGATGTATCAAGAGAAAACATTCGCGCATTTGGGGAATGAGGTGGAGATGATGAACAAACTAAAAATGAATTCTTGAAGATGTGCAAGTGAGAATGAGAATAGCCATTAGTTGCAGAGAAAAACGAGGACAATAATAGGGATTTTGGAATTTGGCAATTTGTGAGAACTGCCAAATAAAAATTGTCAACAATTAAAGGAAGATAATTGGAGGGAGATATAATTTGTGACGAAGAAATTATGTCAAAAGTAGAAACACTAATACTAGAACTGAATGACGAGTCAATAGGAGTATCATCGTCAATGCTTTAATGTTCTTGTGGAGGTATAGATGATGGACCGGGATGATGGTTAGGCAACACTGATGAGAGCGACTCTTTCAATTGTGCATAACTATAAAGAAAGCTAGAGAACAAATCCAATGATAATGAAGGATTCATTTGATAATAGTCTTGAACAAAACCACTGAAAGAATCATCAAGACCATCAACAAGACACTCAATGAGCTCGGCTTCAGGAATTGGTTCTCCGGCTCGATTAAGTGCGTATGCAAGAGATTTCGTCTCGAAAATATAGTTGATTACAGATTGACTAGAAATTTTCTGGAGAGAATGAAGTTGGTCAAGAAGGTTCTTCACATACCAATTATATTTTTCATAATCATCGTACATTTGAAAATCGTTGGGACATGGTTCCTGAAATGATTTTGGGTTAAGCCTCTTTTCCAAATCCAAGGAAACCATTGATAAAAGAAGAAGAATTTGAAGATCAAAAGAAAATAAACATCTCAATCAGGAAATAAAAAGATGATTTTTTAGAAGAAAGAAGTGATAGTAAAGTAGGGAGGAATAACAGAAGAAGAAGAAAAAGAAGAAGAAATATGGGACAATTGCTGAAATTCAGACATGTGATCAAGGTGTTTGGATTATGGTGCAGACTGTCTGGATAGTGAGACAATGGAACCGACACATAACAGTAAGAGGACGAAAGAGAATTAAGATAAAGAATGTTAAGCTATTTTAATGTCGAGACTAAGGATCGAAAGTTGTTAAGCTATTGAAAGCTCTGATACCAAGTTAAAGATTAGAGAAAGCTTAGTTTTGTATTATATGACTTGTTTCATTTACAAAGAGAGTTGTCCTATATATATACATATAGGATAACCACCTAAGCTAGAATTAAGTGATTTACAAAATCACCTAAGCTAAAATCAAGGGATTTACATAATCAAAGATTCCCAAAAGGTAATTATGGTAATTAAAAAATAATATCCTAATTACTTGATAAATATAAAATTATCCTAAATAACAATCTTATGTTATTTCTCTAATAGTTACTAACTATTTTTCTCAATGTAATCCTCTTATATAGTTCTCTTCTTAATGACTGCAGATGCCTTCTACAATAGTTGAAAGTGGAATGTGCAGATGATATTGCTAAATTGGGATTTATAGTAATAGTAGGCTTACTGTCTATGATATTACCTCTGATTGTATTGTTCCTCTTTTGACTTTATTGTTTAAGCAAATCACTTTGAAATTAAGAAAATAGTAAATCTATTATGACTTTTAATTTTTGAAATGTATCTTTTAAAAATGGCTACCACACAAACACCCTCAGACACTCCAGTACTAGAAGGATTTTTAGAACACTGTAACAGCATAGGTACCTCTTTCAATCCACATAATCTATATTAAAAACAAGTTATATGATTTTAGTTCTTAACAGAACCAAAATTATATTTAATAATCCACAACCAAACAAATTTTTTTTTTGGCCAAGTCTAGGTGCCATGATGGTCAATTTGTCTACACAAATAACATAATTACACAAGTAGATTGGATTAGATTTTAAGCACAAGTTTGTTGGAAAACAAAGTTGCTCCCTCCAGCTACAACTGATCATTGATAAGTGGGTTTCATAACTACAAATCTGGTATTGTTAAGCTTAATTATGTTATCCTTAATTTTTTTTAGTATCATTTTATTTTGTGTGTTTATTTATTTTCAGGACAGATGGAGGGACAAATAGGTCATTCTGGAAAAGAAAAGAATTAAAAATCATTAATATTGGAGCTGAATGACATTTTATGTAAATATGGTGAACCAGTCAAGCGCCTAGGCGCTTGGTCCAGTGTTATTTTGAGCGACTAGGCGTTCTAGCTCGGCCAAAGAAGGAAATTTTAGCCGTCGGGAAGGAAATTGAAGCCAATTAGGAATCTTAAAAAGGTTTTGACTATTACAACAACGGAGAAGATTTCAAAAAACAACGTAATAAGAGAATTGCATAGGAACAACAAGGGAGAACACGAAGGAGGATTGCAAGGGCTGAAGATCAAGAGAGAGACTAGGAGCAATTTCACAAATTCTTCTACCTTTCTCTAATCTTTAATTTTTGAACTTATCTGGGATGTTTGAATTTATGATTTGGATGATTTTTCCTTTACTGCTATGAACTAACTTTCAATTAAGATTGTAACGAAACTTGATATGTAGTTTAAATCGATGTTTCCTGTTTAATGCAAGTTAGTTATCATTGAATCTTTTATTATATTTTGCGCTTATTGATTAATTGTTTGGTCAACAATTATTGTGATAATCTATATAAAATTGAAAATTTGAGTATAGGTTGAGATCTGGCTATGATAACAATTGTTCATATAATCTGAATAAGGTTAATATGATTAACATGTAGGATATGAATATACCTCTGTGTGTTTTGTGACCATTGAAATAATTTGCGATTAAAACCCTAACTAACTTAATTCACATAGGAATATAGTGAGTTAATTGATTAGGGTGTTCCATATAATTATGTTCTTTAGAGATCGAATTTAGGAGGATTTATTTGTGTGTCTTTTAGAAGAAGTGCATGAATATTATACATAATTCTTAGTTAACGATTCATGCTAATTAACTAAATTAAATAGGAAATATATTGATTTAAATGAAATACTAAAGTAAGTTATAATCTTTACATATTAAATTTACATTTACTTTTGTGATAGATGTGTTAGTAATTAATTTTGCTAATTTTAATATTCATCTTGCAAACAATATTTCGTAGTTTAAAATAGGATTAATTGCATTGAAATTTGGCAGTTGATAAATATTAATCTATTTCCTCGTGGGAACGATATCCGTGCTTGCTAAATATTACAAACGAACGCGTATACTTGCGTGTTAAAGTGCTAGTGAAAAATTTGGCAACAACCACAAACACATTAACTGACGAAATTCAAACACTGACATCAAATATGATTAATGCAACTAGCTAACTCGGTTACGGTGAAGTTATCACATTCTATAATGCTATAATATTCTATAATTTTTTATTGCATTGATAAAAAAAAGTTGTATTTAACATTAATCCCTATTTGTGGGTAAACACAAATGTTACATTTGCTATATGCCTTAATATGGTATATGGTGTGACAAATTCACCATAATCGAATCATGATTAATCCATAGAAGTTAAAAATAATTTTTGTTTTCATATCTTTTTCAGCAGTGACAACCTTAATATACATATTAAATGTGTAATTTTTTCTATTAAATTAATGTGTAAACTTTAGTAATACTATGAATTTATTCATAGTAAAATTTAGGAATACTATGAATAAATAGTACTTCCTCCGTTTCACAAAAAGAGTCAAATTTCTTAATAATTTTTGTTCCACTAAAGAGTTATCTTTTTAATGATTGACCAATTAATTAGATGCATGTCATGACTTATTTACTCAAAATGAGAAACAAAAAGCATACCTCTTGAAGTGTATTAGCCTTTGATATGAAAAAACCTAGTGCAATCCCACGCACAATACAACCTAGTGGCGTCTCCGAACTACAATCCTTATGGGATAAGAATGGAGCTCAAATCCACATTTTGTAACAACTATGGTTTCGTCTGTGTTGGGCGAGATTATTGATTATATCAGTATACCATCTCTATGTTTTTGGGTTTTGGCCAACTGATTAATCTTAATATACTGAGGAGAGGAGACGTAAGTATTATAGGTGAAGTGGTTAAGACCACGTCCTAAAAACTATCCAATAGATAAGTTAAAACTCTACTTAATAAATTAAACAGGAATTGACCAAATTTAATTGAGTAATCTTACCAACTACCAAAATTGGTCAGATCCTCCATAGGCACCCCACCCAAAATTCAACATCTCCCACTCGCCCAAGGTGGGGATGACATAATCATCACATCTGCCAAAAATAGCTTAAACCAAAACATGTAAACATCTAGCTGCCGAATCGTGCGATCGCTGAGTTCACCTGTAATGCGAGAGCTCTATATCAAACACGTTAGGGCCAACATAGAGGAATCAACCCTTATAAATAAAAAAGTGTGGGAGCCCTCATGCCAAACTCCATTAGTTCACGTAGAGGCTACAACCCATAAACTCAAAGTACATCAGACACATTTGAATTTTCACCAGATTAAGTATCTTTAATCCTTAAGAGAGCTATACTTAATCACCTTTGGGCACAAGTCCATTTCTTATCTCACTTATTATTATATCTCTATCGAAGCGCTATAGTTGTCGACCATAAGTGTAGAATGAGATGAAATCAAATTATTTTCCATTCGCCCTAATACTACTCATATATGAACTAACTGCTTTAACATAGAATCTGTCCTTAGAGTATTATCAATCCTGACCTTAGGAATCGAAACCAAAGTAGCAACACTAATCCATGTCTTTGAAGTATAGTCAAAGATCACAAAGAGCACTCGATGTAGGAACAAAAAAATCTTGTCCTACAAAACTGACGCAGTGAGGAAACAGAGATTTATTCTCTCACCTCCTTTATATGGTTGCTAAAAATATGTAAACCTCTCAAAAAATAATATTTTATGGCCTTGTTATGCGGAAATCAGTCTAGTCACTTCTAGAGTGTTTAACTCGAACATTTCAAATTGTCCGCTTATTAAAGCGCCACATTTGAAATTTCACGTCCGGTTATCATGTCACGATAGATAATCTCATCAACATGAGCATATGTCATATGGTTATGTCGTACGGATCTTAGTTCAGTCGCTTCAAAAGTGTCTAACTCGAATTTCTAGATTGCTCATTTTCCCAAACGTCAAACCTGAAACTTCATATCCGACTATTAGTACAGGTTAATATAGATAGTGGGGCATACTATATTTGGTTAATCCAAGTTTACCTCATATTGGCACATGCCAAGGTGACATCATGTTTCATTTTGCTTGCTACTAAGCACCAATTGATTGTTATCTAAAGCATCAATAGCTTGCTACTCAAAGCGCCAATAAATGAACTGTCTCAACCTTACTCGCTTTTCAAAGATCCAAGGGTGATTGCTCGTGTCAGTGAGCCAATCAACCTGTTGACTTATATTTAATGTATGCATATCCAATATGCATAATAATTATGTGAACTACTACTATTTATCATATGCACTAAAAGAAAACAATCATAAGTGGGAACAAATGAATTTCGCATAAATGACAAATGTCTCAAAACAATAATGAATATCTCTAATACAAGTCAAATAATGAGTGATATCCAAGAAAATAAGAAATTACATTAAACCCTACGAAGCCCTAATAAATTAACATACTTACAAAAAGTATATTTAGGAATTGGCTTCGTCAAGGGATCAACTATCACAAGTCCCGTGGGCATGTACTCTAATATCACCTCGTTATTTGCAATATTCTCTCTGATGAAGTTCATCCTCAAGTCAATGTGCTTCATCCTGCAATGATACTTGGGTACATCAAGGACCACCGTGCTATCATATAAAATAGTAAATCCAAAGCATGAGAGACGACTCCAAGATCCTTAAAAAATCTCCTCAGCCACATGGCTTCCTGAACAACTAATGTACATGCTACAAATTTTGACTCCATCGTCGAAAAAGAAACACAAGTCACTTTCTTGCTACACCTAGTGAAGGCAACACCATATAGAAGAATGTGTGTCCTGAGGTCGAATTGCGTATTCCCCGGTTACCTCCTTAACTAGCATCAGAGTAACCAATAAAACACATGTCCGGTCCTCCATAGCACAACATGTAATCCAAATTACCCTTTAAATATTGTAAGATCCTCTTAATTTCCCTCCAATTAGCAATCCTAGGGTTTGACTGATAACGACCTTTTGCACTGACTAAAAACTGCAAAAATCTTTCACCCACAATACAACTTTTTTACATGGAATATAAAATCTTCAAAAACCATCTCCCTCACACAAACACAAAACCCACTCACCCTCTCTCAACTCTTAGGATGCTACATGACTTTTGGTTGTGTTACTCTTCAATAACTAAATATAAGACTCTATTTATAGAGTACCCACAATTTTCTTCTTCTTATTCAAAAAGTACACTTCCAAAATAAAACTTCTACTATATACAAATAGACTGCTTTGCAAAATAATACTTTTATTAAAAATAGGATATCTTAATTTTCATAATAGCAATTCTTTTCTGAATAAGATTCAAGGAGTATCCCAACAATCTCATGGTTACCAATAGTGTTGTAGATGAACATATTCTAAACCATATCCATCCAAACCAATTTAACATCTTGATTCCCAAGTAAATAACAAAAAGAAAAAAAGAGAAAAAAATAATAACATTGTTAATTTATTTGAATACTGAATATATGATGTCAATTATTCTATAGATATGTTGTTATTCAATCCAAACCAATTTAACATCTTGTTTCCTAAGTAAATAACAAAAAGAAAAAAAGAGAAAAAAATAATAACATTGTTAATTTATTTGAATACTGAATATAGGATGTCAATTATTCGATATATATGTTGATAGACAGATGTTAAACGAATAAGCATGCATTTGTATTTGTACCCGATACGGGTACCTTGAATATGGATAATATCCTTTAAAGTCAGGTACGAATAATATAAGTTTAAATTAATACAAACCCAGACGAAGTAATACTTAAAATAAGTCATACTTTTTATGTAGTTTATAATATGGGTGTTCATCAGTACTGTGATAACCCTAATTTTTTTTTATAAGAATTTAAATAAATAAATAAAAACAATAATTTTATTATGTGAAATATTGATGTAGATTTCATATGTGAATATACGAAATCCTGTATGTGTATGATTGCAAGATGACAAATATATATATATATATATATATATATATATATATATATATATATATATATATATATATATATTTGCAGCTAATTAAATTATTAAAAATAATTTATTAAAAAGAAATAAAATAAATAAAGAGTATAAAAATAATTTGCAAAATTAAATTATTTTAAATATATTACTTTAAATATTTTATTATTTATATAGTTTCCATTTGTATGGAAATTCTGGTGGCTAATAAGGTATTTTATGGGAAATAAATTATTTTAAATTAATTTATTAAATAAAATATTTTTATTTAATAAATAGTTTCTGCTTTGATGAAAATAATTTGTGGATATTTTATCCGAATTTTTAAAGTGCATTATGTATATTTAAATTGCATTATATATGATGCAATATGTACGGAGGGTACTAAATAAAATTAAATAAGCATTATAATAATAGAGCATGAGTTGTGGCATAAGCATGCGTTATATACATAGTAAGCAGGAGCTGGGTTCTTTTTAGTGGGAGTAACCTCCAAGCAATTATAAGGTGAGTCAATTAGAAAATGTGAGCCCATGTGCAAAATTAGGGTTCACATGACCTTATTAAATTAAATGCACAATTAGGGTTCCACGACCTCATTAAATGTGCAAATTAGGGTTCGCATAAACTAATAGAATGAAGATGAAAAATTCAGGAATAAATGTGCTAGACTCGGGAGAAGTCTCCACGTGTCCCGAGGCAGAAGACTCGTGGAGGTGGCTCGTTTTGAAAATTGATTGAGGGATTGGATTGGTGGCTAGAAGGACAGGGCAATAAGGGCATTATTCTAATGACTAAAGGGTATTTCTAGAATTTCCTTGAAAACATGTGCCTCATATGTGATTACTTAATTTCAGAAAACTCTATAAATACCCCTTCCATTCTAAGAAGGGGAGGACTCTTTTGGTAGCTTAAGGCTTGGATATTCCACCTAAAAGTACTAAAAAGATTGGAACACTCTCTCAACTCGAAGAACTCAAGAAGGCTCTTGGAATCCCAATAACCTTAACACGGTTTTCGGATTCTAGGGGTTCTGCCACGCGTCGTTGGAGTAATCACCTACCCGTCGTTCTCCCCTCTTCAATCAACCAATCAATTTCGTGCTCTTTGTGGATTTCTCTCCTCCTCAGCCAATACGAAACCCTAAACAAGCGCAAGACGCGATTTCCTTGCCCACATTTATTTGGCGACTCTGCTGGGGAGGTGTAAAATTCGTGAAAGGTATGCCAACAACTCGAAGTGGGAGAACTACAGGAAGAGCTGCTTCACCAACAAATAGTATTACCTCACCGGATCCAGTTCCAAGGCAAGCAACTCAAGCTTTCCAAGGCGTAAATCTGGATTTTGACCAACCAATTATTGAAGACGCTTCAGAAGGGAGTTCAACATCACCATACATGGCCAATCAACAACAAACCAACGCAGGAAGGCAAGGCGATGATGCAAGCGGAGAGCAGACGAATGCTGTGCAACTGGAGATGCTCAAGGCATTGAAGGAAGCACGAGAAGGCCAAGGGATGATGATGGCCATGATGCTGGAAATGAAAAGAAAGCAAGAGGAAATGAGGAATTTCTGCCAACAGTTAATGCAGATTCCCACCTTCAAGGCCATGTTCCCAGGCAGTTAGCAGGGGGAACAAGCAGGAATGGAAGACAACAATAATGGCAGCAATAACAAAGAGATCCAGATTATACCTCCATCGACAGAGAATCAATCGGTTCCAATCATCAACTTGGAGCCTCAGAACAATGGTGACGTGCCGCAACCTAGGTTGGAAGCAAGCCAACCTCAGATACACATCATCCCAACCGCTCTTCTAGCATTTTCATAAGTGCAAATACCAACCATTCCAAGTCATGTCCAGCGAGTGAGCCAGCAGCTGCCACAAGCGCCACCTTTGCACGATGTAAGCGTTCATCAACCAATTTCTCTAGCACAGCCGATACAGCAGTATATCACAACACCCGAGAGAGTTCACGCCACGAGCCAGTATATGACGAAGGATGATATGATCGATGTGATCAATCAAATTCATAGGAAGACATCCCGACCCTCGGAGTTAGACTTTACTCCGCCTTACCCGGCACACATTCGGAGGCAACCTTACCCAATAGGATATATTGAGCATCCCCCGCAGTTTCCAAAATACAACGGGGTGAAAGGAACCGCCAGGGAACATATTGCCAGGTTCCTAGAGTCGATGTCTCCGTGGCTGGGATATGATGAAGTGAACAACCACAACTTGTTGATGCGGGAATTCAACAAAACTTTAACGGATAGTGCCTTCAGTTGGTACTACAATTTGGAGAAGGGGTCAGTCCATGATTGGGATGACCTAAAATTATAATTTTTTAAGAAATTTTTCTATGTGCAAAAATAGGTAACCATTGTAGAACTCATGCGGTTCAAACAGAAGCCGAATGAGGAGCTATCAGATTACGTTGACAGGTTCAGGGCCCAGGCACAGAAGTGTGCAGAGCCAAGTGAAGAAAAGAACTTGGTTAGCATTTGCAACAATGGCGCCTTAGATTCCTTCAAGCCCCACCTCATTACCAAGGCTTGTGATTCCTTCGTGACCCTCTCATCTTTTGCACAAGACTTGGGAGGAATCATGACACTACCCACTAGCCATGCGACTGTTACATGGAGGGGCAAGAGGACAGCAATTGTGGCTTTGGCTGACTCTCATTCAAAACCACAAGGGGGCAAGAGGGAGAAGCATGAGAAAAATTTTGATCGAAGCAAAGGAAGGCCTAGAGACAAATATGCAAGAAAGTTAGTCCCAGAGGCTATCACATGCAGTGAGAAAGCATTCAGGGGTCCATACGAGCAATGGATTGAATATGGGGTGGTGAAACCCCCAAGGCCTAGATTTGCAGTAACGGAAGAGATGAAGAGAAGACCGAACTTCTGTGTATACCACCAATACACGGGACATTCCACTATGGACTGTTACAACCTAAGGAGGATATACCATGAGAAGCTGGCAAATGGGGAGATTGAACTTGGAAAGGAAAACAGTGTTCATGACAAGCCACTGCCAAATCACAAGGGGAAAGAAGCATGCAACACTATTATCCATAGCACAATCCCAAAAGTGGAGATGATGATGGAAGAAAAGGAGGAGTGTGACCCAGGCCTGCAGGTGACGGCGTTAATGAATGGGGTCAAGTTCAGAAATTTTTTTGATCAGATAGGATTGGCCAAGGAAGCAAGGATTGAGGCAACCAGGGCAATCATCAAGGCGGCCGAGACACAGGAGACTTGCATGGCCATAAGCAAAGGATTTGTGAAGACGATGGAGGAAGAAGAAAATAAGATATCTAGAGAGATAAGATACCCGCACAACAGGCCGCTGTATGTGACAGCAATAATCAATGGCATCAAAGTGAGGAGGGCATTCATTAACAATGGAGCGTCTGTAAATATTATGCCCTACACCATGTTCAAACGGTTAGGCCTGCCAGAGAAGAAGATTGTGAAGGAACAAACAAACATTACAGGATTCGCCAACCAGAGCACAAGAACCCTAGGACATATCAAGGTAGATATGCAAGTTGAGAAGATTCGAGGGTCTGTAATGTTCCATGTTGCAGAGGTGGATGCAGCATACCATGTCTTGCTGGGAAGGGCTTGGCAAAATGACTATGGGGTGGTACCTTCAGTCTTTCATTAATGCTTGAAAGCTATTTGGAAAGGGAGAGAAGTGAAGGTACCAGCAACTCGGAATCCCTTTGGACCAGAGGAAGCACACATCACCGAAGCAACTTTCTTCAATGATGTCGCTGAAGAGGGAGAGAACCAAATCGCGAGGCCATGCCTGATTCCCTAAGACTAGCAAGTTGGGACGAAGTGCAGGAAGATAAGTTTGTACCTGCAGAAAAAGTGAAGAAGAAGACCTCGGAACATGGAGAATGTTCCAAAAATATGAAGCCAGTAGTAGTAGACTTGGAGAAGGAAGGAAGAGAAGAAAAGAAAAGGCCAGCAGATCCTGAAGATGCCAGAAATATAATAAATGCTAAGCGGATAGCACAGTCTGAGGATGGCCAAAAGGCAAAATGGGAGAGGGTTGTTAAACCTGATGGAAAGGTGGTGTTTCGATTGTGACGGTGTGAGGGGGAGAGCCTAAGGAAGCGTGTGAACCCAATGGCTCAGGAGGTGTCCCCCACTCCAGCAATAATAAAGAAGGAGAAGTTGTGCAGCAGGAGGTAGGACCAGCTCTATAATGCTTTGAGGATGGGCCAAAACCTCGACAAAATGAATTAGAAGAAGTTGATTTGGCAACAGATGGAGGAACGCCAAGACCGACTTATGTCAACAAGGAGCTTGATGCTAGCCAGAAAGAGGAGCTCATATAATTATTGCAAGAGTATAGGGATGTCTTTGCTTGGAATTACGATGAGATGCCCGGAATTGATAAAGATCTTGTAGAGCACAATCTAAACATAAGCCCGAGAATGAAGCCAGTGAAGCAAGCACCTCGTAACTATGCACCTGAAGTCGAAACCCAAATAAAGGAAGAAATCAAAAAGTTACTGGAAGTAGGGTTTATCAAGCCAATTCAACATCCAACATGGCTATCCAGCATTGTACCGGTAAAGAAATCAAATGGACAACTGCGAATATGTGTGGATTTCAGAGACTTGAATAAGGCATGCCTAAAGGACATGTACCCATTACGCAACATAGACACTTTGGTAGATGCAACGGCTATTCACGAGATGTTGTCATTTATGGATGGGTTTATGGGTTACAATCAGATAAAAATGTCCGTAGAAGATGCAGAGTTGACGGCCTTTCGTACCCCGTTTGGGAATTTCTACTATATAGTAATGCCATTCGGATTGAAGAATGCGGGGGCAACTTATCAGAGGGCAATGCACGCTATATTTCATGACATGATTCATGATATAGTGGAGGACTATGTGGATGACATAGTAGTGAAATCCAAGAAGGCGACAACTCATGTGGAGGACCTGAGGAAAGTGTTCGAGTGATGCCGAAGGTACAAGTTGAGGATGAATCCGAAGAAGTGCGCCTTTGGAATGACGAATGGAAAATTCTTGGGCTTCTTAGTACACAACAAAGGTTTAGAGGTGGATCCAAGCAAGGCGAAAGCAGTTACAAAGATGCCCCCACCAAAGACGCAAAAATAGTTGAAGAGTTTTCTAGGAAAAGTCTCGTACATGAGAAGATTCATGTCAGCATTAGCCGAAGTCACAGAACCTTTCGGCAAATTGCTAAAAGGAAAGGCACAATGGGACTGGGGGCAAGACCAACAACAGACCTTTGAGAAGGTAAAGAGAATTTTGGCTTCAGCACAAACGATGGTAGTACCACAAAGAGGAATGCCATTGCAGTTGTACATCACATCTACCAAGAAGTCTATAGGTGGATTGATCACGCATGAGATGGATGGAGAAGAGAAACCTGTGTATTACATTAGCTGGATAATCAGTGGACCGGAAACCAGGTATTCACGGGTGGAGAGGCATTGCCTAGCATTGGTGTTCATTGCACAGAAAATGCGGCATTATTTTCTAGCGCATGAAGTAAAGATTGCAACAAAAACTGATCCGATCAGATATCTATTGATTAGGCTAGCATTAGTAGGAAGACCCGCCAGATGGATGATGATTCTTTTAGAATACGACATCAAGTGTGTAACATTAAAGGAAATCCGATGTCAAGCCTTGGTAGACCTGCTAGCTCAATTTCCAAATGGAGAATATGAACCCCCTTCTGAGGATCTTCCGGGTGGAGAAGTAGAATCAATCGAATTGATGCTCGACGACCCAGAATGGTGGAGTTTGGCTTTTGATGGATCATCTGCAGAAGGAAAAGGCGGAGCAGGGGTGGTGTTGACCACCAAAGAAGGTAATGAAGTGGCCTTGTCATACAAATTAGATTTCCCTTGCATAAACAATGAAGTAGAATATGTGGCGTTCATACTAGGATTGTTGGCGGCTCAAGAATTGGGAGCCAAATATCTTAAAGTAAAGGGAGATTCAAACCTCATAGTGCAGCAAATAAGAGGTCAATTTAGAGTGAAGGAACCTATCTTAGTGCCATATCGAACTGTAGCACAAAAGGTGATAGAAGCTTTCAAGAAGGTGGTAATTGAATATGTGCCAAGAGGACAAAATAAACAACCTGATGCACTAGAAACGGTAGCATCTCGAGTCTATGTCCAAGGAGAAGATTTGGATGTGAAAGTAATGAAGAGAACCCTCCCAACCATGGTGCTAAACTTGTTCCCCAAAGACATGATAGATGATTGGAGATATGACATCTCCCATCAATTGTAAATAAAGGAAGGAACAATACCAATCGTGGAGCTACAGAAGTATAACATCATCAAAGGTGTCTTGTATCACAATGAAGCAGATGGTGTATTGACACGATACTTGGGGAGGCAAGAAGCAAATAGAGTCTTGCATCAGGTGCATAAAGAGAACTGCGGGTTTACAGACATAGGCCTGTATCGTAGGCTGCAACGCCAATGGTATTATTGGCCTGAAATGAAGAAGGAAGCAGATGCCCTACAACGCAAATGTGTTTCATGCCAAGAATACCCTGGGGAGGATGAATGCACCTTCATGGATGACATAGCGGATTGGCGAATCCCCTATGTAGAGTTCTTACAAAGCGGGACTCTTTCGACCGAAAAGAAGGACGCAATTATAATAAAGAGGAAGTCACAACGATTCTTCTTACAAAATGGAGAATTGTTCAGAAGAGGTTTCAATGGCAAGCCCCTATGGTGTCTGGAACTAGGCGAAGCCAAAGATTTGGTTTACCAAATGCACAAGGATGAACATCAAGGGGGAGCCAAGTTGTACAAACAACATATCAATCATGGTTACTATTGGCCAAAGATGGAAGAAGATTGTCTAGAATTTGTTAAAAAGTGCCATATTTTTCAAATACGTGGAAACTTGATCCATGCCCCCGCCGTGGATTTGTGAACCTTAGCAACACAATGGCCCTTTCATACATGGGGAATAGATCTTATAGGTCCTGTTCACCCTAATTCCAAGGGCAATATATGGATTTTAACTGCCACCGAGATGTACACAAAGTGGGTGGAAGCAGTACCCTTGAAGAAGGCCACAGGACCAACAGTGGCAAATTTTATCAAGGAGCACATCATTTGCCATTTTGGGATCCCAAAGATCATTTTGTCGGACAATAGAACTCCCTTCATCAATAGGGACATCAAAAATCTGATGGAAAGATACAGGGTGAAACATTACAAATCATCACCCTACTACCCGAAAAGCAACGGACAAGCAGAAGCGACAAACAAAACTTTGATAAAAATCTTATCAAAATCCTAAGATGATCATCCGAAGAAATGGGCAGAACAACTACCAATAGCGTTATGGGCATATCGAACTTCAAAAAGAAAGCCTACAGGAGAAACCCCATACGCCTTGGTTTATGGTGAAGAAGCTATCTTGCCCGCCGAAATAGAAATACCTTCGGCTCGAATGAGACTTCGAAGCTTAGTCGAGGAAGAGAGCCGACCAGCTGCCCTGGAGGCCTTAGCCGACTTCCGAGACAAGGCTAAAGAAAAGCTTGAACGGTACCACGAAAGACTACGACGACAATACAATACCGCGGTGGTACCACGACAAATTCTGGTGGGAGACCTGGTGCTCAAAACAGCAACTCAAGTCATGAGGGGGACCCCAGCCACCAAATTTTACCCCAAACGGGAAGGCCCGTATAGGGTACGAGAGATCTCCGAAAGCGGGTATTGTAAGATATCTCGTGTGGGATCAGATGCTGTCTCAGGCCCATTAAACTTGAAATGGGTAAAGAAATATTATACATGAGAAGAGCATCACAAAAAGTTATACTTTCAACTTCAAATGTAATCGAGGCACCTGACTAACAGCCCTCGAAAGTTACACTTTCAACTTCAAAAGTGATCGAGGTACCTGAATAACAACCCTCAGAAGTTACACATTCAACTTCAAAAGTAACTAAGGCACCTGAGTATAAGCCCTCAAACCCGAAAGTTAAACTTTATCTGTAAAAGTGGAGAACGTTATGCTTTATTCGGCAAAAGCAAGAAAGTTACACTTTATCTCTAAAAGTGGCAAACGTTATGCTTTCTTCGATAAAAGCAAGATTTACTATATAAAACGTTATGCTTTTCGTTAAAATCAATTTTTATTATCAATAAATTGACAAACTTTCACTTATACTTGAATGTTTTTTTTTTATTTTTCTTTTAAAAAAAAAGAAGAAGTATAAATTCAAGTGTTGGTTTGTGAAAAATATACATACATGTTTTTGGACAAAATTCATATTTTCTTGTAAATACCTATTGTTGTCATGGAGTATTAATTTGAATAACCTGGGATTTAATGATAAATATTGAGTTTCAAGGAATCATTCAAATTAAAGGCAATCAACAAGGTTAAAGAAACCACGTTCTGATAAATGAAATACGTGTAAATAAGTTTCTGAAATAGGAAATCGCAAAAAAAACTACTACAACAAGTCATGATCTAAAGGCCAAGACATATCAAACTGAAGTGGAGGCATAGCTAAAGCCTCCAAGTCAGCAATGGCAACATCTCGAATCTTCAGATTTGCAGCTTTCAACTCCCTAACCTGTTGGGTAGTTGACTATAAGTCTTGCCGCTGGCGCTCTACATCCCGAAGCTGGTTCTCTAAATCTTGAGACTGAATCTTTAATTTGTTCGCGGCTTCGTCAAGATTAGAAAGCTGCACTGAAAAGGATTCATCTTCACACTTACGTACAGCAACCTCCGAACGTAGCGCAACAAGATTAAAACTCAACTTGAGAAGATCAAGCCTAGTACGAAAAGGAGACATGTCAACACCCACGGATGCAAGGTCGTCTACATCATCACTAAACTGCTTCAGGTCCTCGACTCGCAATGAATATAAGGAAAGAGTGTGCAACCCAAGAACAAGTCCTGCGAGTTGATCTAGGAAGAAGGTTTGGGAGGAAGCCGCCTTAACAATCAGTCGGTCAAGCATCCGCGGGAATCGAGTTAGGAGACGCTCCAGACTTTCCCAACTAGAAGCTACTATCTGGAAATCCCTCCATGAAAAAAGATCCTCGCTTGGATTGAAGGAAGCTCTGGCAGGAGCAACTTTAGAAACCACCATAGAATCTGTCGAGACCAGGGATGGAAGAGCAGAAAGATGTTGTACGTCTGATGATTCCTCGAAGCCTTGGTCACCTGAAGGATAACCAAGGTCATTATATGGTGAGTGGGCAACATCCGGATGGAGAGCATCAACTAACGCGAGTGCCTCAACAGGCAAAGGCAAATCTTTTATCTTCTCGCTCTAAAAAACAAAATGTCAAAGCAAAATATATTATAAAGAAAAAGAGGAAAGGATATTCAAGAAGAATCATATGCTGAATAAAGAAAAAGACTCATAATATAGTCAATGGAAAAAGAATCGGGCGATGCCGCAAAAAGAGGAATGTCATTTAACCCTCCCAAAGTGGTATCAATAATGCCCTCCTGAGTAATCACCACCTCGGTAGAATCCTTCTGGGGAGGATGAACATCACCAATAGTTTCAGAATGATTCCCCCTCGAGGAAGTAAGAGTCTCGTCAATATCTTTAAACCCATCATGTGGAGAAGTCATGGGAAGGTTTGAAGAAATTGTTGTATAACCTACAACAAGACTTGAGCTCTCATCGGATAAAGTATCCTTAGCATCAAGGCTAACACAATCATCGCGAGGAGTAGATGACTCAATATCAACAAAGATAGGTTAGAGAGGCTCACGACTAGTGGAAGCCGCCGCGGAAGCCTCATTCGAAGTACCATACATAAACCCAAGAGGAATGTCATCATCATTTTCATCGACCACGGTAACCTGAAAAAAAAATAAAGGAATCAATTACTCAATGATATGTGAAAGCAGTAATACAAGGGATGAAAGAAAAATGAGAATAGTACGACAAAATTACCAAAATTCTACGACGCTTCTTGATCGGATCCTCGACTGTCGGGATACTAGGATCAACATTATCAAGGGGCCATTTTGCTAATGGCTTTATGATAATCCTGATAGGATGACGACTGATTGGAACAATGGCAGAAGCAATAGGAGGAGCTATCCTAGAATCAGTAGTAGTAGCTGCTCTCGTTTTAGAATGAGTAACTCTCATCTCCTCGACATCAGAGGATCCCTGGGGAGGAGCTATAGAAGACACCCGAAACGGAGCCCATGGGGGAAGACTCTTGGAAGTAATGGGAGCCTGTGAGGGAAGAGTATCTGGGTCATCTCAAAGAGGAATATCTGCTAACTGAGGGAGAGACGACTTAGGCATCAAAATGTCAAGCTCAGTCAACCAGCTACTGGCTGGCCAAAGTGTTGAGCGAACATTGGGCTTGGGAGAACATAGCAGTAGGCCCCATTGGAGACGTTTCAGAATAAAGACTGGTAATGAACAAGTCAAGGTATCATCCTCCCATATTTTAAGATTGACCTGCCAGTAATTACGTTCACCAGTAGTATATCGCCCGCTCCTGGAATCATCTGGTATAACAAAAGGAATGGATCTATAAGGATCACTTGGTAACCTCGAAAATGCCCATGTAAAAGAAGGGGAGGTAGAGACGAAATTGAGAAAAGCAGCCTCATAATTCCCCCGGCAGGTGTGACCGAAAGGGAGTTCCTGGTTATATCTGAATTGTCTCATGACCCTGTGAGGAGAATACAATACAGTGCCAAAACTATTATTCTCAAGGAAATAGGGAAGCTCGGTCGATCGAAGGAAAACGAACCAAGACAATGCTGAACCACTCAAGTTGGTTCTGTTGAGGCTTGAGTAGGTATGAAATTTATGCTTGTAAAAATGAGGTAGATGACCGCAAGCCCCTGAAACAATGGTATAGGGACGAGCAGTGAAGCATGAATAATCATCAAGGAAAGGCCGCAAATTAGTACTGTCAGGACTAGGTCGGTGGTCAATCCAACGTGCCATGCGAGGAATGATGTTGCGTGATGGAAAAGAAGGAGACTTCTTCTTCTTCTTAGAAAGATGCTCAAGATTGGAATAGCCCGAAAAGCGCTCAAAAAGAAAGATCTGAAGGAAGGAGCATGAAATAAAGCAATTGACATCATACATGGGTAAATAATATATACATATATACATATATATACATATATATATATATATATATATATATATATATATATATATATATATATATATATATATATATATAATAAGATAAAGTTTAAAGGAAAAGGAAAGCAGTTTGAAAAAAAATATAGGAAAGTAATTACCTCCCAACAGATTCTTTCAATGCAAGGGCTATTTCGTCTAGGCGACGATATAAGGTCCCTAGGAAGAGAGAAGCAAGGGGAATCTCCGAGCCTCGGGACAACAACGCTGCCAAGCTGAACATACGGGCAGAAGGACCGTCTATAGGAGACCTAGGAAAGAGGAAGCGGGACAGCCACATAACTAGATAAGCCGCCAGAGGAAAGGGACAAGTTTCTTCACGGAAGGCAAGAACAGACTTGTCGTGAATAGAGCTGTCCCACTGGTTGGTCTTGTAGTCACGAAAGAAGTAGCGCACCCAGGATAACCAAGAATTTTTCTGCAGACTTGAGGTCTCGAAGTCCGAAAGGAGTGTATCGCCCTTGAAGCGGCAGATGAAGTGGGAAGATTGCTTGAAGGCCTCCGTCAAGTAGGCAACACAGTCATCATCACTAGTGGACATATTAGAGGGACCGTAGGAGTTTGAAGCAACAATAGGAAGGCTACAAGATGTAATTTAAAATAAATATATATATATATTTCAGAAAAATGAGAATGAATGAAAGGAATAAAAGAAGAGAACTTACTGATAGAGGGCATAGACATCCTCTAGAGTAGGGTTGAACTCCCCCCAGGCAGTGATGAATGTGCAAGTAGAGGAACACCATCGTGAGATCAACACAGTAAGATCGTTATGGTCTTGGTGGATACGTAGGTCTCTACACAGTTGAATACAACAAAAGATGCTCGCATTCTTGAGTATTTCCACATATTCAGCGTTTCCAAGGATCTCGTCGGTCCAATCCTACCATCCTTGAATGCGACCAGATGAATCTGACAGGAAGCGAAGGGGACTGAAGGGGTACTCTTTCTTCTCTATGCATAGGCGGGGAATGCAATCGGCATGAGGAAAGTTATCCCAACCTCTAGAAGCTGGGGCATACAGAAACAAGCCTTTTTTCTCTGGTGGAGGAAAAGTTGTATGGTCATAGTCTCTAACTCTATCCCAAAAGATGTCAGAAGGACCAAAGAAGGGAGCTCTTCCCCAATCGGTGATGAATGGGGACTCCTTGGTAGTTCTGCAGAGCATTCAGGTGAAAGGGCCTACAAGCAAGGGGAAGATCGTCATAACAATTCTAAAGAAAGCAAAGAAAGGATTTGAGCTTGAAGTACTCACCATGGTAAAGAGGAATGTTCGAGAGTCAAGCTTCAAAACACGTGAAAAGAAGAAGAAATAGTGACAGAAAGAGTTAGGGAGTACATTTATGCAAGAAAAAAATTCCCGAAAATTTTCAAAAAAAACTTCGGACATCCAAAAGGCATCCTTCGGAGCCTTTTTTGGACTTATAACAGTATATGTCATGGCATAGCGATGACTTTTGTAGGGCTCGTCAATACGGTCGTTTTGATATATTATGGGCCCCGAAATTCCAAACGGATCAAAAGTTACGCTCCAAATAGTAACGGCTCCTCCCAAAACTTCATTATTCGCCTAAAACATTGATTGCCCCCTAGGATTCGCCCCCTAGGGTTTGGCCCCTAGGGTTTGACCTCCTAGGGTTCGCCCCCTAGGGCTCAGTCAAATGGGGTGGTTTTGTCGCATACAAGTAAATCATTTTTTCTCAAATGTCAAATCTTTCTTTATTATCCGAGGGAAAAAACCAAGATGTAATCAAGGTAATGGGGCTCGGAAGACAAAAGAGAGTTTGGAGAGTAAAAAAAAATTGCTAAGGTTCGGCTCCTAGGGTTCGACGCCCTATAGGGTTCGGCTCCTATAGGGTTCGGCCACTACCTAGGGGCTGTTTCCTTCAAAAAAAATTATAAATAATAATAATAATAATAATAATAATAATAATAATAATAATAATAATAATAATAATAATAATAATAATAATAAAATAAATTGCAAAGGTTCGGCGCCCTATAGGGTTCGGCGCCCTATAGGGTTCGGCTCCTATAGGGTTCGGCCACTACCTAGGGGCTGTTTCTTTAAAAAAAAAATTTGCTAAGGTTTGACCCCTAGGGTTCGGCGCCCTATAGGGTTCGGCTCCTATAGGGTTCGGCCACCACCTAGGGGTTGTTTCCTTTTAAAAAAATAACTATAGGGTTTGGCCCCTATAGGGTTCGGCCACCTAGGGGTTTGTTCCCTCGCATACCTTTGAGGTCCTGTTGCTCTACTAATCCACTGCTTGGGATGAATGCTCCTTCACCGCGAAAATTATAGCCTTTTTCTGAGGAATTCCGAGGGAAAAAACCAAGATGTGATCAAGGAGATGGGGCTCGGAAGACAGAAAAAAGTCTACAATTACCTGAAAAATATATAGATGAAACAATTATGAGAAATTGGCTAACGAAGACTCCAATAAAGGCTGCACCCCTAATGGTCTACAATTACCTGGTGTTGGATACCGCAAGGATGTCCCTGATGGTGAGACTTGTTAATGTGGCTGCAATTGAGATGAATACACGTGTGTTCGTGGCTCCTAGCGATTATGAGACAATCCTAATTGAAGTTTAAAATCTCAATTATTGGACATATGCACGCAAGTAGCACCTACTTAATCAAAAGCAAGGCATACGACAATGGATTATGAATATGGACTCCTTACTTCTCCAAAATAAAGATAAGTAAAAAGTTTATTTTTCGAAAAGAATAAAATTAAAGTTGATTTTATTCCCAAGAAGGGGTAATTTTCGAAAATGGCTTAATTATATGCATATATATATATACATATATATGTATATCAAATAAAAAAAAAGATTTGGTTTATTTCCGAAATAAAGAATGATTTGATTTTATTTCCAAAATAAAGAAAGATTTGATTTTATTAAGATTTGATTTATTTCCAAAATAAAGAAAGCTTTGATTTTATTTCCTAAATAAGATCTTAAGATTTAATTTACCAAAAGAAGGATTTTATTAGATTTAATTTTATTTAATGATATTTGATTATTTTTCTTGTTTTCAATTTCCAGGAAAAATAAAGAAATAAATCTTGGGCAAGTTATGGATATATTTTTGGAGGATTTGCCAATATGTCCAAGGAAGAGCTCCGCTAGGTTTTGCCTCCCTAGGGTTTAACCCTAAGGGTTTGGCTACCTAGGAGTTCCCTTTGCTAGGACCATCGTCTTCAAGACCTGTAAACCCGCAAAATCGTTCAAGAGCTTGAAGTATTCTTGCACGATCGTCTATTGGGAAATGCGACTCTCGCGCAGGGGGCAAATGTGGGCCCATGTGCAAAATTAGGGTTCACATGACCTAATTAAATTAAATGCATAATTAAGGTTCTACAACCTCATTAAATGTGCAAATTAGGGTTCGTATAACCTAATGGAATGAAGATGGAAAAGTCAGGAATAAATGTGCTAGACTTGGGAGAAGCCTCCATGTGTCCCGAGGCAGAAGACTCGTGGAGGCGGCTCGTTTTGGGAATAGATTGAGGGATTGGATTGGTGGCTAGAAGGACAGGGCAATAAGGGCATTATTCTAATGACTAAAGGATATTTCTAGAATTTCCTTAAAAACATGTGCCTCACATGTGATTAGTTAACTCCAGGAAACTCTATAAATACCCCTTCTATTCTAAGAAGTGGGAGGACTCTTTTGGTAGCTTAAGGCTTGGATATTCCACCTAAAAGCACTAAAAATATTGGAACACTCTCTCAACTTAAAGAACTCAAGAAGGCTCTTGGAATCCCAATAATCCTAACACGGTTTCTAGATTCTAAGGGTTCTGCCACGCGTCGTTGGAGTAATCACCCACCTGTCGTTCTCCCCTCTTCAATCAATCAATCAATTCCGTGCCCTTTGTGGATTTCTCTACTCCTTAACCAACACGAAACCCTAAACAAGCAGGCGCGATTTCCTTGCCCACAGAAAACAATTAGGAGCTGGCAAACCTATTGATCAATAGAGTGGATAACTCAACAAGTTGACAAACGTAGGAAGCAAGAAAAATCCTTTTATAAAACTCAATTAATTCCTTCAAACTTAGTTTCCTTTTCTGTAAACAAACTTCTAGTTCTTTCATTCCATGTTTTATATTAAGTCAAAGGGAATTGAAGTTTAAGAGCTGAAGGAGAAATCCAAACTAAAATGTAAGTTACCTATGTTTGCTTCAATTGTTAATTGATGAAGAATAAATGATAATTGTGGTATGTTTATATGGTTGTGATTGATTTATATGAAATCTGGTATGAGGTATGTTCTCAAAGTTTTGAAATCTGAATTAAATTAGGATTAGATTTATATGAAATTGAACTTCTAAAGGCCTGCCCTCAATTATGTGTGTTAATGCCCAAAGAAGAAAATTGGTTCATCAATTTTGGAAATCAAAAGAATTTTATAAGTATTTTTTTTAAGAAATCTGTGGAGATAGATGAATTTAAATCTTATCTAAACTTTTCCTGGTTGTTTGAAATCAGTTTAAAATAATTGAAATGCATGATAAACTAACTTTGGTACATGAACTTCGAGCTTTGCAAAAGTAGAGCACTGTCTGGGTTGAATTCGAAGTAGCGCATCCATGTCACTTCCCGGTCAATGACCAGCGCGGCCGTGTTGGTCCCCAAAAACTGAAAATCATTTTCTTTGTGTTCTGTAGTTCTTAGCATGCGTAAATGGACTTTAAATGCTTCCACGAATATTTGTTAAAATGCTTATGATAGCTTTGCATGGATTGTTTGGTTTCAACTTTGTTTAATAGATATTTTTCAAAATAAAAAATAAAAAGGTTTTTATTTTGAAAAGAGGATAAAGAACCTAGCTTAATTGGAATTCTTAAAAATTCTGGATTCATATAATTATATTGATTGTTGAATAAACTTAGGATAGCAAGGAAGATCAGAGTTGAAGTAAATCAGTTTTAGACTAATCAGGGAGCTAGTAGCGCAGCCACGCCACTTCCAAGCCTAAAAGCAGCGCTTGCAGAATCATTTGGACTTTTTATTTGTTATCTAAAGTTTAAGACATGCTAGTTTAACTCTCCTAAGGTTCAATACATGTGAAGCATGATATATGGCATGACAAAATATAATTTAGCTACATAAAGAAAGGTTAAATAAAGAAATTTTAATTGAAAGTAAATTATATTGAAAACAGAAACAAGATTTTGTAGAATAAAACCAAGAACTATATATGTGGTATATATGAACTACACATATGAATGAATATGTACACAGTATAGCTAAATGTGTGCATAAAGTACCTGATTGTAGTATGTTATATATGATCATAACTAATGTATGCTTGATATATATACTTGGAATGTATGAATTGATTATACATGGCTAATGGATACCTATATATATACAGTCCCCTTGAGTTGAGGGATCCCTCAAATAGTGTTATTTGAGGGATAGAGCGCTCAACCGTTGGATCTATTTTAATGACTTTATGTGACTGAGATTGTTTTACATTTTTTAACCCGTTTTTCCCAAATAACCCAACACGTCCATTAGAACTTATATCTAGAATTCATCATTATAACTGAAATAAAAAATTACCCATTAGATGTTTGATTCTCTTGCTTCGTGTCTCTTGACTTTTTTTTTCTTTCAACAATAATAAGTCACACGAATTTTTACAAATCCATATTAAATTTGGAGATGTAATCTCAACTCAGATTTAAAAAATCCAATTCAAAAAACCCTCGTACATCTCCTAATCAACGCCCACAACCTAGATTTTGTTGGGGGGGAAAAACTACGTGGATACCTTGTAAAAATAGAAATCTTGCAAGTTGAGTTGAAAATTGTGAAAATGGTGGGTCATCTCTTCATCTCGAAAGGGTTGGTCTTCTCTTAGGCTTGCATGGGACTCTTCCTCTTTTCCCTTTTGCGCGCCTTAGGTTTTCTCCAGCATTGGATGTGTTGGGTTATTTGGAGAAAACGGGTTAAAAAAGATGTAAAATCTCAGCCACATAAAGTCATTAAAACAGATCCAACGGTTGAGCGCCCTATCCCTCAAATAATACTGTTTGAGGGATCCCACAACTGAAGGAAACTGTATATATATATATATATATATATATATATATATATATATATATATATAGGATATTCAAAGTAGAATTAAGCAGTAATCGTAATCTACGCGCAAAGCAAGTATCTTATCCATAACTTTCTAAAGTTTGTACAAGCAAGTATCCCTAACCTATGCACTTTTTGTATGTAAAAGGCTTATTATTTCACGAGAATCTCAAACTTATTTCTATTTTGTCAAAAATCTTGAATTGATTATACTTAATCAAATTCCTTCTATTCTTGCAAGTATCCTATCTATAACTTGTTTGAATCTTATATGAGCAAGTTTCCGTAATTTATTTATATTCAAGCAAGTAGTTTATATTTGTATGCTTGTGCAAGTTCCTTAACTTGTGCAATTTGACGTTTAAACGCAAATTCCCTTTTATACTTCAAAGTTCTAAAATTCTTGTACTGTTTAAAGATGAGTTTAAGATTATCGTTTTGGCTAGACTCACATTACAATATTTTGTCATAAGTCTTTAACATAATTTTAAGATAGGTAGAGTTGTCCAACCAAATTGTTTTGGTTTTGAACTCAAGTTTGAGTATAAACATCCCATATTTGGGAAAAACTTTTATGGTGCCAAAAAGGTAATAAAAACAAGCATGTAGTGTTGATTAACGTAGAGCATAAATGGCTGATCACTCATCGTGCCTGGGAGTGAGACGGTTAAACAGTTGAATTACTATTATATCCATTTATAGCAAGAAAAACAAAGTTCAAGGTCTACTGACCGCTCAGTGTCTATAGAAACTACGTCATTTCAAAAATGCAAGTGTTTTGATTTGTTATTCGGAAATTGTTTCAATAGCTTCACAACTGTTGATCCGTTGTAGAAGTATTCTCAAAGAAAACATTTAATTCTTTTATATATCATTTGTTGTATGCTATTACTTACTGAGCAATTGAATGGCCATTCTTTCTTTGAAATTAAATGTTTTCAGTGAAATGTGAACGCATAGAAGGATTTGGCAAAGACAAGGGAAACGGAGAAGGTGGATGAGTAATTGAAAACTTTTATATGTATTAGGTAAGTGTTTTGTAATAATAATACAATACATATAATGTAAGAATGTATTTAAAGGTCATCGTGCCTGGGGTTGCGAAACTCTGATGTAATCTTTGTAATTATTAATATATTAAGAAGGTTCTATGAATGTTATCGTGTAACAACAAGTACGGGTTTTAAGTATTCGATTTTGGGGGCATCACAAGTACCATACTCTACCGAATCGGCACATACCGTACCGAACTGGTTATCTAAAATCTAGAAAAATAGTTACCGAAATTGGTACTGAAATATCGGTATCCTTAACTGATATACCTGGTACATTATAAACGTTACCGGTATCCCGAACCAATATACCTGGTGTAGTAAAAACACAGTACCAGTAAATACCGATTACATATCAAATGTTTTTTTTCTTTCATAACCATCTTAATGCATTGACTGTATATCACTCTAAAGCAATAGAAGAGATATAATTTCTTACAATTATGATAACACATTGCGTGTGAGAGAAAGGCCAAGATGTATAACTCGTACATCATAATCTATATGTATTTCTTGCGTAATTATTTCTTTAATAAGTACACAAGTGCTCTCAAATTTTGTTCAAAACAATGATTATTTCAATTATATATATTTGTATGTATGAAAAACAGAGTAGGGGCATCATTTAAAAAGTGTATCCCTGGATCAGATTTATACATACGAGATGGACCGGGAGAGATGCCAATATGAAAAAGAAGAAATGGAAAACAAAAAACCCATCATCTATATTTACAAAGAGAAAAGCTACGAAGCCAAAGAGTTTGATTTTCTTTGTATTTAATTTCTTCATTCTTGTAGTCAGGGGCGGATCAAGAATTTATTTCTACCAGGGACGAATTTTAAGCGCTTGAGCAAATGTATTGGCAACATGAGCAATGCCAAGAAAACACTCAATAACGCACTCATGTTTGTTCACATAACATAAAGCAACGACAATTTGCTTTTTAATTGATGAATCACAAGCCTCATCAACTAACAAAGAGAAAAAATTATCCACGATCACTGAAACTAAAACTTTTATGCTCAAAAATGCAGCGGCACTACAAATGTCTTGTTGGGTTGAAAGTGCAGTTAATTTGTGGTTTCTTGGAGCATTTTTCAACATAACTTTATTCATTTCATCATTGTTCTCGGATAAAAACTTTAGAATAGACAGAAACATCAAACCTCATCTTTTCGAAGCATATGATTCATCATCACCACGGAAAGGCAACCCCTCACTAAAAAGTAACCAAACACATATAATAAATGAGAGCAAATGAAGCTAATAATCTTTTTTTCTTGGTCAGATATATTGGCAAGTTTGATATCTATGTGTTCATTTTGGCTACTCAAATCTTCACAAGCTATCATGCATTGGCTATTAATACTATTAGGTGACTCTCCAACATGTTCAGATAAGTATTCAGTCTTCTTCCAATTATTAAATCCCTTACCGACAAATGTATTTCCACCCCCTCAACCATCAATGTCAACTTTGAATAGATAACAATATTAGCAAAATATTGCATCATTCTTTTCACTATATTCCTACGAACCGGCATACTTTTTGTACCATTCAAGATTAAATCTATGTTTCTCTCTGTAAATAACAGTCTAAGTGAATTTGGATAGCATTGGTTGATGAGGACCCTTAAGCAAATATCATCGGCGAATACTCTATATCTTGTTAGCATCATATTCCATTATAGATGGTCTTAGTTCCGGATCCATAACAAGTTCCTCTTCTAAATTGAATTCAACTTGGGGTTGAGAATTAATATTTTGAGACGGTTCTTGGATAGGGGTTCTATTTGAGAGATTTTGAGTATTCATTGACTCGAATGGATTGTGATGTTGATGAGTCATTTTTGGAACGTTTAAATTTTGACCACATGTCATGAATACCTAAATCAATCAAAATATAAGTATATAACAACCCCAAACAAACAATTATATTATGCAACATAAATAGGATCCTATAATATACAACAAATAAATATTCATAATCCAAACTAAAAAAAGAATTTTAAAATAAAAAAATTAAGATACAATTTAGAAACTTACTTCGGTTACTTGTCATAGTTTAATTTGAATGATTCCCAAACAATTATAATTTAACTCGTATGCTTAAAATCTCAAACCAAATTTTCTTTCTATATTCAAATAAAATCAATTCATAACATTCAAAATCAACTCACAATTCATAAACACATCAAACTAAAAAAATGGAGAAGATGAGAAGTCTCAGAGCGGTGGAGATGTAGTACACTCTGTACGAATGTAACTGTCGCGGAGACATAATATGGTTTAAAGGATGAAGTGGAATGAGCAACGAAACCCAAGCAGAAGCAGACACCAAGTAGGAACGAGTGTTAATAAGTATGCTCTGTAATTTGTATTTAAAATTAGAATGTAATTTTTATTTTTTATTTTTTTGTCCCCTCTAAGTTTAACTCTTACATTAATATGCCCCTTTGAGTTTATTAACTTATATTTCTAACCCTACCCTTATACCTATAAAAAAAAAGAAAAAAAATCAGAATACGCTGCCTATGCTACCCTGCTAGTACATCTGCCCCTGCTTGAAGCCATCAATTTACGTACAATAGAAGATCTAGTTACAATATATAACCAATTGCTACAATTCGAAGATTACCGAACATAAGAAAATACATACGGATCCCGATCCAATGAACTGGTATTTATTGTTGGCAAACCAGTAGAGAAAAATGAATTATCCGATTTAGTATGACCAATTTGTGGGAAATACCGGTTGTATCAAATTATTTGCATAATCCTAGTTTACGATATGCATTCTTGTATTTATTAAAATTAAAAGCGTTGATACTGGAATGATTATTTATTGAAGAGCTACTTTGGCTATAAATAGCTGATAAACACGTAATTCATACATTTAATTATCCCTAATTTTGTCCTTTTAATTATATTAGTTTATTAAATTAATATGTTTTATTTTATTTTGTAGGATTTAATAATTGTTGCAATAAAGTCAAAATCTTGGTGATCAAGGGATATTTAATGCTTTTATTCATATAAGGAATATCCAAGAAGAATCCTACAAGGAGTAGGAAAGAGGTTGAAAAATCTTGGTGTGCAAGTCAAACCCAACAAGAGAAGACAAGTATATCTAGAAGATCTTTTTGAGAAATTGATTGGGGACAAAACTGTCCAAGTTCAATTAGGGTTTCAAGTTATTTTTCCTATAAATAGGCCTCTTGTTTTAGAGAGAAGGACACCACTTGTTATTTTCTTTTTCTTAGTTCTTCACTAGGGTAGAAGGGAGTAAGATATTTAGAGTTTGTTTTTCTCTTATTTCAATCACGTGTGAAACTACTGTCAGGGAGTATTTGTATCTTTCTTTTATTTATATAATAGAAATTCTCTTTTTAATTATTGTTCTTATTTCATGCGAATTGTAGTACTAATATTATTTATTTTTATTTTTAATTCCATGGCTAGCTAAATTTCTAATACCTAGGATTATGATGAAACTAAGTATTTCATAATAATATTTTCTTTCCGTTCCAAAATTAATGCCTAATTATTTTCGCCTTCATATTTTCCTCCGCATAAATTGCATATGATTTTTATATTGATTGCGAGGTTTTGATAAGTTATAGTTAATCTGTGAATTTTTCATAACTTATGCTTGCCCATATTAATTATATGAATCATTATTTTTAAAGGGAAGGGAGAATAATTTGGGAGTTGATTTAGGAAATAAGAAATTATTTATTATGTTAATATTTGGTGGATTCTGATTCCTAGGTATCTTTTCTCATTAATAGTTTTCGTTATTAATTAGTAGTTTGAATAATTTAATTAATAAATTTTTTCCACTATATTTATTTCTAATTCGCCTAAAATATTAATTAAGGATATATTAAAGAATTAATCTAGTCTCTGTGGGTTCGACCTGTACTTGCCAGTTCTTCAATTTGACACTGTGCACTTGCAGTTACATATTTTTATCACATCAAGTTTTTGGCGCCGTTGCCGGGGACTAGAATTAATTTTTATTTATTCCTTAATTTTTATTTATTCGAATTAGCTTTAACTCTATATTTTTTTCCCAGGATTATTGAAGTTGGTCGAAGGAGCGAAAAGATAAAAATTTTGTTGCTGCGCTTTCTTCGGTACTTCGTATCTCCATATTTTAAAAAAAAAAATTTAGCTTTTATTATTATTAATATTTTTTTTATTTGCCGCATTCATGCATTCACTCACGTAGAGCACATCCTGTTAGATTTTTATTTTTATTTATTATTATTATTTTATTTTTGTCAAATATAAACTGTGGTGATTGCTGGAGGATTGAGGTACGTCAAAATTTCTCATTCTTTCGTAATTCACATAGTTTTAGGACACTTTATTTGTTTACAGTTTTTTTTTTGTGTATTTTCATCTTTAATCTAACAATAAGGGCACAACCCTTAACAAGATAAGGTGGGGATTTCATCACCCTTCCTTGGCCCACAAACAACCCAATTTATATTTTGCATGACCATGACCTAATAAAATCAAGTAGACGTTGGCCCCTAGGACTCTCGAGCTCAATTAGGACAAGAAACTCCAAGAGGAGTCTGAATTTTAAATTAATCAAACTACTGGTGTCTAGGCAAGTGGTTCAAAAGGTATACGCCTAAAGATTGTGTGGTTAATCAATTAGTCACCGTTTCTACGGAGAGACTCCCACCTTTCTTACACTTACCTGGCTAGTGGTGTGATTAATTTTGAATTTGGTGGACCTTGCGGTGTAACTTGGAACAGTTAGGAGCTGTCTAGATTTTAATTAGGTTAACTTAAGAAGTAAATTTATTGTTATTATTTTTATTTTTTTTTGTTTTATTTTTATTTTTTATTTTTTTTTTTGTGCTTATCTGCTTATTTGTTAAGTAGTGTATGCAAAAAGAGTGGATTAGGGACGAAACATCCCGATTAGTGAGAACACTTGATTTTTCGAATTTCTCTTTAAAAGATCTCACTTTAAAAAAAATGGAGGGCGCACAAACTGTTTCTTTAAGGGATCGATGTTATCCTTCCCGCTCTGCCCAACCTTCATGTATCAGTCTACCACCGGTAACTGGTAACAATTTTGAACTTAAGCCACATTTTATAAATATGTTACCTAGGTTCACAGGGATAGAAGATGCATATTTATTTATTCAGGAATTTGAGGAAGTTTGTGCCCTAATAAAAATTCAACAATTGTCTGATGACTCAATTAGGCTAAGATTTATAACATTTGCTTTAAAAGATAATGCTAAAAAATGGTTATATAGCCTACCAAATAATTCCATATCAACCTGGGAGGGATTTGTTGTTACATTTCTAAAAAAATATTTTCCAAATCATAAAACTGCTAAAATTCGGACTGCAATTCATCAATTTTGCCAACATGAAAAAGAGTCATTTTGGAAATATTTTGATAGATTTAAAAATATGTTATCCCAATGCCCACACCACGGAATTGAGAAATGGAGATTGTGTCAAATTGCTTACGAAGGTTTAGACTATCCCACTAAAACAATGTTAGAGTCAATGTGTAAAGGGGATTTTTTGAATAATGATGAGGAAAAGGCTTGGGAGTTTTTAGAAGACTTAGCAGAAAAAACCATGCAATGGGAAACCACCCGAGAGACAGATAAACCTATTTCATCTAGGGGTGTTCATACAATTGACAATTCAATTGCTACCGAAGTTAAGTTGGCTGGTGTACTTAAAAGACTTGAAGCTTTAGAAACTAGGGGACAATCACACGTGAACCAAGTCTCAACACCAACACCTTTGTATCTAAGTAATTCATCAAGCCATGTGATTGAGGAATGTCCTAGAGTCATGTCCCAACTCGAAGAATATGAACAAGTCAATTCAATGTTTCAAAGACCTGCGAATGACCCATTTGCACCCATTTATAATCCAGGTTGGAGAAATCATCCTAATTTTACATGGAACCAAGGACCCCACCCGAATAACTCTTCAAATCAGGTCAATCGGTCTCTAAATCAATCTTTTCAACCTTACCAAAAGTTAAATCCTGGTCCGTACCAAAATTCAAATCCAGCACCTCAATATCCACCAGTTTTTTCTAATGAAAGTGAGAGGAGACTTAGCACCTTAGAGAAAAGTGTGAGCACCTTAGAGAAGAGTATGGAAACTGTAATAAAATCTATTTCTCGCCTAGAGATCCAAATGAGTCAATTGGCCACTACAGTTAGTGAAAGAGAGAAGGGTAAACTTCCTAGTCAACCCGAGACTAATCCAAAATTTTCAGTTCCTACTCAAAAACCTTATCATGTTAATTCACTTGAAAACAACCAAGTCAATCATGTGAATTCTATAATTTCTTTAAGGTCTGGAAATTATTTTAATAATCATGCTGGCATTGATAATGAAGAAGAGAAAAATTTAAATGTTGAATCTAACAATCCATCTTCAAAGTCAGCCCTACCTGAAAAGCCCACAAACTCTGAGTCAGTAGGCCCACCTACTAAGCTTGTGTCAAAAGATGATCAAACCACACCTTATGAGTCAATTGAAAAAGTCTTTAAACCAAAAGCCCCATTCCCTCAAAGACTTATTTCAAACAAGCAGCCAGCCCAGTTGGACAAAATTCTAGAAGTGTTCAAACAAGTTAAAATTAATATTCCTCTTCTAGATGTCATTCAACAAGTTCCCTCATATGCTAAATGTCTAAAAGATTTGTGCACACATAAAAGAACTACTCATGTTCCTAAAAAAGCTTTTCTAACAGCCCATGTTAGTTCTATCTTGTCATGTCAAGTCCCTGTGAAGTATAAGGACCCCGGTTGTCCTACAATCTCATGCATCATAGGTGACACATTAATTGAAAAAGCTTTGCTTGATTTAGGAGCTAGTGTGAACCTGTTACCATTTTCTGTGTATCAAACCTTAGGCTTAGGGGAGTTGAAAAAGACAAGTGTCACACTCCAACTAGCTGACCGTTCTGTTAAAGTACCAAAAGGAATAGTTGAAGATGTACTCATTAAGGTTGGTGATTTTGTCTTCCCTGTTGACTTTATTGTCCTTGAAACCCAGCCTGTTGCCAATCCCAAGGGTCAAATTCCTGTCATTTTAGGTAGACCATTTCTAGCAACTTCTAATGCGTTAATCAATTGTAGAAATGGACTGATGAAATTGACATTTGGAAACATGACAATTGACTTAAATGTGTTTAATGTGGGAGAGCAACCTAGTGATTTGTTTGACCAGTTCGTTGAAGTGAACATGATTCAACAAATGTCGGGAAATGAGCTTATGGGGGAAGATGAAATTATTAACTTTTGTCTAAATCATTTTGGTCAAAATTGGGATGAAACTGAATACTTGAATGAGGTCAATGAGATGTTGGACTCCACAGTCCAAAAATCTTACTCTAGATTGGAACCTATAGTTGAGTCAAGTTTGACACATTTTGAGCATTTTCACGAGAATCAAATTGACCTTCAATCCTCTTATGATCATTTTGAGTCTACCTTGGGTTCATTCGAAGCGCTTTCCAGAAACACTAAATGTGATTTAACAAATGAATCAAAGGTTGTGGACAATGATAATATTCCATGTTTAGATAATGAGATCATATCTCCCATTTCAGATAATGCATGTGTTAATCAAGTGGTGTCTAAACATCTTGGTCTAACAGTTATTCAAAATGATGAAAATGTTTTAGTGCCCCATGGTAACAAATATGGATGGCAAGTTTGGATAGATTTTATGAAGTTAGAATTTTTCAAAAGGAACCATCATTTTTCGTTATCATTCTTTGACTCAATTTTAAAAGAATCAGTCGGGTATGCTCACAATTATTCTTCTGTTGCAAATTTTAACTATTTCCAATTACCCAGACCTCCTGAAAATCATACGCAATCCACTCTAGGTTGTCTGTTTGTATCCCTGATCATTTACAGCCGCATAGTTTTTAGGATGCATAAAATTTGTAGATATGTACATTTGTTTTCTTTCTCACCACATTTTCTTGCAGAACAAATGCCCCGCATCCAAGGTATAATTTTTTTTCACATCTTTGTTCTCTTTTCTTCATTTGCATACATTGAGGACAATGCATGATTTAGGTATGGGGGGAGTTTGTTTGTATTATTGTATTATATTTTTTATTTTTTTTATTTTTATTTCTCTTTTTAGGAAAAAATAGTAAAAAAAAACACGAAAAAAGTAATAAAAAAAAAATTTGTTTGACTTTTTATGGATTGAATTAATTCTAATAAGTGTTTGTGGAGCAAAACTCATGAGTAAGATTGAAAGATTTAGAACTCTTGAATCTTTGATAAGGTACAAAATCTTAGTTCGAAATACCATCTGGATTAAAATTGATTTCACAAGCATTTTTGCACTTCACGTTTACACTAATTCTTAGTTCTGGGGTATAAACCATGATTCGAGTAATTTCAAAGAAAAAAAAAGAAAAAAAAAGAGAAGAAAGAATGAAAAAAATGAAGTTGAAAAAAGTTGAAAAAAAAAAAGAAAAAGAAATAAATAACTGCTTCAATGTCCATTAAACGAAATAACTGGGTATCCAAGCCTCGGGAAGCATCGATATTCACGCTGAAAAGTGTGATGGATAAAAGCAGCTTGACTAGTCTAATTTTATGGCCTTTGTTACTCGAGTAAGTAAGCCCTTAGGGGTGTCTCTACACCTAGTGCCCTAAAGCCATCTGGTTTGGGAGTCATTGGTCCAACGCTCGCTCTACATGGGTAACTCTGAAAAGCCTAAGAAAATGAGACATTGCACAAGTCAATAATCAAAATTGAAAAAAAATGGAAAAAAAGAAAAAAAAAATGAGCTTGCTTGATTTTCATGGTAAAAATTCCTACTAAGAGTTACATCATATACACATGCATTTATCACATGGAATTGATTTAATGAAGGATGGTGTCTAAAATAAAAAGATTGAGTATTTTTGATAAGGTGAAAGTGTGATTTTGAATTTAATCTTGCTTATGTATAATGCCCATAAATATTTAGAAGTTTTCTTTCAATTTCATAATTTGTTGAACCCAAAAAATATATTTTTGAATTTTGTGGGTATATTCACTGCAAACCCTCACGAGACACAACTCGTCCACTTGGGGTAACCTTGGGGTTTAAAGGCTTGTTGCACATGCTAAGTGCAATCGTGTTTCCTACCGAAATGGGGTAGTGTAATTTTTATTTTATTTTATTTTTATTTTACTCGAGGACGAGCAAAAGCTAGGTATGGGGGTATTTGATAAACACGTAATTCATACATTTAATTATCCCTAATTTTGTCCTTTTAATTATATTAGTTTATTAAATTAATATGTTTTATTTTATTTTGTAGGATTTAATAATTGTTGCAATAAAGTCAAAATCTTGGTGATCAAGGGATATTTAATGCTTTTATTCATATAAGGAATATCCAAGAAGAATCCTACAAGGAGTAGGAAAGAGGTTGAAAAATCTTGGTGTGCAAGTCAAACCCAACAAGAGAAGACAAGTATATCTAGAAGATCTTTTTGAGAAATTGATTGGGGACAAAACTGTCCAAGTTCAATTAGGGTTTCAAGTTATTTTTCCTATAAATAGGCCTCTTGTTTTAGAGAGAAGGACACCACTTGTTATTTTCTTTTTCTTAGTTCTTCACTAGGGTAGAAGGGAGTAAGATATTTAGAGTTTGTTTTTCTCTTATTTCAATCACGTGTGAAACTACTGTCAGGGAGTATTTGTATCTTTCTTTTATTTATATAATAGAAATTCTCTTTTTAATTATTGTTCTTATTTCATGCGAATTGTAGTACTAATATTATTTATTTTTATTTTTAATTCCATGGCTAGCTAAATTTCTAATACCTAGGATTATGATGAAACTAAGTATTTCATAATAATATTTTCTTTCCGTTCCAAAATTAATGCCTAATTATTTTCGCCTTCATATTTTCCTCCGCATAAATTGCATATGATTTTTATATTGATTGCGAGGTTTTGATAAGTTATAGTTAATCTGTGAATTTTTCATAACTTATGCTTGCCCATATTAATTATATGAATCATTATTTTTAAAGGGAAGGGAGAATAATTTGGGAGTTGATTTAGGAAATAAGAAATTATTTATTATGTTAATATTTGGTGGATTCTGATTCCTAGGTATCTTTTCTCATTAATAGTTTTCGTTATTAATTAGTAGTTTGAATAATTTAATTAATAAATTTTTTCCACTATATTTATTTCTAATTCGCCTAAAATATTAATTAAGGATATATTAAAGAATTAATCTAGTCTCTGTGGGTTCGACCTGTACTTGCCAGTTCTTCAATTTGACACTGTGCACTTGCAGTTACATATTTTTATCACATCAATAGCCATACAAAATAAATAAACACAACCCACATTCTCAACTAGAAACATGTACAAAGAACAATTCAAACACTAACAACATTATCCTAAATAATAGGACACTTATTAACAGAAAGATAAATATTAAAAGTTATTAATTATAAATTAAAATATTTTTAATTCATTTATATCTTTTTTAAATAATTTTTAAATCAATAAAATCATTTTAAAACTATTTATTTAATATAATTAATAAATAAATTTAATATTATTAATATTAAATTAATATCATTAATATTAAATTATTAATGAAATTGTCCTTTAAATATTAAAAGTTATATTTTCTACCTTAGAATATTTTTAAATACCTTATTATTATTTAAAATAATTTTTAATATAATAAAATCATTTTTAATTAATTTATGTAATGCATTTATTAAATAACTTAATTATCATTAATATTAATTTATTAATAAAATTTATCACAAAATATTAAAATTCATTAAAAATAACTTAAAATATTTTCTTATATCATAATATAATTTTAAATGATTTTTTAAGTATTAAAATTATTTTTACATAATTTATTTAATATAATAATTAAATAAATTAAATACCTTTAATATTTTAAAAATATTAAATATTTATAAAATATATTAAAAATTATTAAAAACTAATTTTTAGACTTTAAAATAATTTTTAGTAATTTAATTTGTATTTTTAATAATTAAAAACTAATTTTCTCTAATTTTTAAATAAAATAATTAATTTTAGAAAAAAAGTGTCGCTAAAGACTGCCTATAGCGACAAAACCGTCGCTATAGGTGTTCTTCACGTTCTTCACCCAAACCCAGAACATTCATGTCAGTTTAGAGTGGGTAGGTTTGACCAAGTGTATTTCAGTGTATATTGTGTTTCTGGACAGATTGTTGGTCAGATCTTATAGTGATAGTGCAAGACTACATGATACAACAACAAAGATGGTCATAACATGCATCAAATGAAAGATCTAAAGGCCTAAAGTGGTTGTCAGAGCTGTTCTTCATTTCTGGGTTTGCCCAGAAATGAAGAACAGATCGTGGGTCTTACTTTGGGCTTCCATTACATGCTTGTCTTGTAATCTTTTTATGATCTAATGATTTTAGTGTATATAAAACATGTAACTAAAGAGATCAATTACAGAAAACACATCTAACAACAACACATAAAGCAGATAAGGTCCGGTCAAAGCCATGTCAGAACCGTGTTCTTATGTTTTATGGGTTACCCAGAAAACTGCAATCGTGATCGTCCGGGCTAGTTTGATCATCAATTAAATCAAATCCGTATGTTATTTAGGTGATCTATAAGCCGTAATCTGTAGTCCATATACTATACAACAATCTTGTTGCAACAACAGAAACAAAACAATAAACAACTAACATATCAAAGCCTATGAACTCGCTGTCAAACCGACTTGGGGAAATCTGGGTTACCCAGAAATCTCCCGGTCAATGCCGGTCAACGTGGTTTGACCACGAATAACATGAAATTTGTTCATGTTCTGACCTTGATACAAGTTCCAGTTTAAAGAGCTCATAGCATACTATAAGATCAAAGCTTAAAACAACCAAAAACATAAACAGAGAAAGATCTACAGGGTCTGACATTACGTTGTCAGACACAAAAAAAAAATTCCCAGATTTTTAAAAATTTCGATTTTGAGCACTTAGGTGTTATGGATCTACAAGATACCAACCCAGATCACTTAAATAGACTACAAAAAACATGTTTTAACATAAAATCATAACATTAACATAGCAACTGAGATCAGATTTCAAGTTAGGGTTTATACCTTCTTTGATCAAATTCTAATTCAAAGCTACTGATTTTGTTATGGGTGTTAGTGGGGCTGGTTTTGGGGAATGAATTGCCAAAGGATTTCGTGGGTTTTGAGTTGAGAGAAAATGGTTGAGTGTTTTGTCTAAAATGAGCTAACAATTGATATTTTCTCTCTCCCAAACTATTTATACAAGTCTTAGATGCATGTATTGGCTGATAAAAGGGCTGATGTGCTGGAGATTTAGTACAAGAGTAGGTCAAGAGTTAGTCACCAACTCCTTATCTTAGCTAGATTTACAAGTTAGCTCAAATAATGCAAAAAGGGTAATTTGGTCATTGGCCTTATAAATTTAATGGCACATTTGTAACTTGTCCAACCCTTAGGGTTTGACCCTAAGGTTATTAAAAATTTAAATTTCTAGGATTTCAATTTAGGGTTTAAATTAGAATTAAAAAAATTTAACTTTCAAATTTTGAAAATTAGGATTTCCTAATTATGTTTAGTTTTCTAATTATACATGAACATTAGGGTTTTAATGTCCGCTAATTAACATTTAGCTTACAATTAACAATTAGGGTTACCAATTTAGCAATTTAGGGTTTTAAATTGGAAATTAGGGTTTCTAATTTATAATTAGGGTTTCCCATAATTAGGGTTTCTAGTAAATTAAGATTTTACCTAATTAAGTATAATACCTATAATTATTTACTTTAACACGATTACTAAACAACTTAAAAAATTCTTAAAGTCGTAATTGACTTTTTGAATTAGGGTTAACAAATTAAAAATAGGGTTTTGACATGCTACACCATAATTGACTAACCATTATCAGTCTATGCGTAAAGTAACTATTTATAGCACTGATATAAAAATAATATTATATTATTATTCCCATTCCTTAGCCAAAAATCCAAAATTAGGGTTTGGATTTCATATCTGATTTATCTTGTATATATAGCATTATTAATTAAGTTAGAAATAATTAACTTGAATAATCTGAACAAATTCATATAATGAAATATTTATTATAATAATTCTAATAATCATTTCATATATTATTTAAATAATATATAATCATATTTTCATGGAAAATAATTAATAAAAATATTTCTACTATAAAATTTATTATTATAAGAATATACTTTATAATAATCAATAATTCTGAAATAAAATTATTTTTAATTATTCATGTAATAAATTTATTTTTATTTATCACATAAATACATACGCTTTGACTTATACATATTCACCATATTTATTTTAATAAAATAAAAAAAAATTATACGCAAAATTTCTGATTTATTTATATAGAAAATTTCGGGTTATTACATCTTGAGCTGGTGTTTGAAGACAAACTTCTTTTGTTGGTTGTGCTTTAGCAGGCTGGGAATTAGATAACAGGATAAACATCCTATTAGTAGTCATGTCGGTTTGGATGATCAGACCTCTTGATGGATGATAAATCCTACACTTTTCTGACTGAATAAAAATTGCTAGTCCTTTCTCCTGCAACTGCTCTATACTTAAGAGATTATTCTACAGCTCCGGCACATAAAACACATCAGTTATGAAATGGTTGAAGCCATCTAGAACACAGTCTCACATTTCCTTTCCCAATGACACTCATCTTCATGTTGTTTCCCAACTTTACCATTTGCTTAAACTCTTCATTCAGTTCATAAAATAGGGCTCGATCACCACACATGTAGTTGCTGCAGCCTGAATCAAGGAACCATGCATCTCCTCTGTTTGCACCATGCATCTCAACGTAGGCCATAAGCAACATCTCTTCAGTTTTATCTAACTCATCGTAATTGACTTGTTTATCCTAAAGTGGACACTCATACTGATAGTGTCCAAGCTTGTGACAATTATAGCATTCGATGAGAGCCTTGTTAAAAGATCGACGACCCCTTCCTCTGTCTCTTCTTCATCTAAAGTCAGCTCTTCCACGTCCTCTGCCACCGTTTCTCTCTTCATATGTCACTTTGAGTGCCTGCTCTTCACTGAACTGCCTGCAAAACTTTTGTTCGTGTACACTCAACGAACTCTAGAGTTCATCGATAGAGAGTTCATCGATGTCCTTAGATTCCTCGATTGAGCAGACTATGTAGTTAAATCTCTCAGTCAAAGACCTAATTATCTTCTCTACCACCGTGACATCCTTCAACTGCCCTCCGTGTGCACGCATTTTGTTAGCTACTGACATAACCCTTGAAAAATAATCATTGACATATTCACCTGATTTCATTTCTAGGGTTTCAAAATCCCTTCTCAAAGCTTGCAGGATCGATTTCTTCACACGAGTGTTTCCTTCATATTTCTTTTTCATCGAATCCCATATTTTCTTTGACGTATCCTTGTTCAAGATTGTCTCAAGGATAGTCATGTCGATGGTCTGAAACAGGTAATTTTTTGCCTTAAGATCTTTAAGCTTTATCTCTTCGAGTCCTTTTTTCTGTGCATCGGTTAAAACCACACTGGCTTCCGGTTCTGCAATTCCGGTCTCCACAAGTCCCCAATACTCCTCAGACCTGAGGAAATTCTCCATTAACATGCTCCAATGGTCATAGTGACCATTAAAATGTGGGATGGAAGGCTGGATGAAATTCCCTTTCTCATCACTCGCCATCTCTCTCTCTTTCTCTCTGTTCTCTTCTCTGGATGCAAATCACTCAAAAACTATAACTTTCTTTTGTAAGCTCTAATACCAGTTTGTTGATACTGGAATGATTATTTATTGAAGAGCTACTTTGGCTATAAATAGCCTTACAAAATAAACAAACACAGCCCACGTTCTCAACTAGAAACATGTACAAAGAACAACATCCCACGTTCTCAAATAGAAACGTGTACAAAGAACAATTCAAACACTAACAACATTATCCTAAACAATAGGACACTTATTAACATAAAGATAAATCTTAACCATAACAAAAAGAATGTGTTAATTTTGAGTTTAAAAATATTTTAAGTTGACTTAAAAGTCAACAATGATCAAATAATATAGAACAGATGGAGTATTATCCATTAATTATTATTAATCTATGTAAATAAATTACAAATATGACCCCAATATAAAAATAAAAAATAAAAAAATTAGATATTTTTTTTTAATATATTTAAACACTATAGATAATTTAGTGGGTATTACATAAACTTCATCTAGGAAATTGTATTGATGTTATAGTAAGTAGTTTCACAAATTTTAGAGATGATAATTTTTTAAAGTGCTACTCTATTATACCTTAAATATATGTAATTGTACTTATAATTCGTTATTATAAAATAAAAAAGATAATATTTGCACTACAAATTCTTTTTGTTATTTGCATTTATTTATAGAATATTGCTCCTTTTTAATCTTACAATGGAATGACAATGGCTCGAGAAACTTTAGATTTATTTATCAATTCTCAATTAAAACATACTAAAATATAAATTTGCATATCTTAAAAAGATTATCATCTTAACGTTGCATCAATTGTCAGAAAATATATCCCAAAATAACTATATTCTGAAATTATAATAAATTAGTTTAAATAATCTTATCATATATCTCATTTTTACAAACAAACCTAACCTAAGGGTAAATGATAAAAATAAGATAATATCCTTACTATTTTACAAATATTTACAAATATGACATTTTTTGTGTAATGCATTAATATATAAAATTAATATTCTTGAAATACTACTTTAATTTTATATTTCTAATATGTCATCTTATATAAACCAATTTATTGACGACACCAACAACATTTAATGACCCAAAAAACCCTTGAACTTGTCAATTTTTTTTCAGTTTTAACACGCGAGCTCTTTTAATTTCACAAAAAAACCTTTCAACTCTAATAATTGTGCAAAAAGTGGAATTGGAATCAATTAGAGTTGAACCATGATTAACTAAGATTGATGTGGTATCCTACATGTTAATCAATAATTATAATTATTTTTTTATTTATATTAATTATACTTTTTAAAAATAAAAATAAAAGTTATAAACAAAAAATTATAAAGATATATATTTAAAAACAAAATGGCAGAAATTATACTTTAAAAAAAAATTAAAATAAAAGTTATAAAGTAAAAGGGAAAAACGCGAAGCAATAATAATAAACATAAAAACAAAAAATGTAAACATAAAACTAATTAAAACAAAATCAAAAGATAAAATGTAAACAAAACGAAGAAAACCAAATCCCAACCCTGCTAACCATCTTCCGAGAATCTGAACTTGTTGCCGCCTACGACAGACGATGATGAAACGACAAGGAGAGCTCGGCGAGAGGGGAGACACCGAACAAGCTCCAAACATATACCAATTAAAAGGCCTAAATATGGATTAATATCCTGAACTTTTAAATTTTTTTCTACTTTGGGGATCGTCTTCTCAAGTTTTTTAATTAAGGGATTAAACTTTTAATTTTTTCTGATTACGTCTAATTGATAGTTCCAAGTCAGAAAATTGATGACAAAACGACACGTGACTAAAAAAAAATACTTATGTATAATAATGAGTTTCATTTTAACATTTATTAAAAAAATTTTACTAAAAAGGATAAATATATGACCATTATTAATTTTTTTAAAGTAAAATTAATATTTTAACCTTTTTATTATAAAAAAATTAATTATATTGATTATTGATGATTATGAAATAAACTTAAAATTCATGGTATTAATCTATATTTAGGCTTTAATTTTTTTATACCAAAAAAGATAAAATTGTCATTATATTGATTATTAATTATTATAAAAATTAAGGCCTAAATATAAATTAATACCATGAATTTTAAGTTTATTTCATAATCATCAATAATCAATATAATCAATTTTTTATATCGAAAAGGGTAAAATATTAATTTACTTTAAAAAATAAATAATGGTCTTATATTTATCCTTTTTGGTATAAAAAATTATTTGAATAAATGTTAAAATGAGACTCAATATTACACATAAGTATTTTTTAGTCAAGTGTCGCTGCCATGTCATCAATTTTCTGACGTGACACGCTACAAGAAAAAGTTCTAATTCCGACGGAATATTCCGTTAGATATAAGCTTATTCCGTCGGAATAACCGTATTCCCGACGGAATAGTCTGTCGGCCATTCTGTCGTAATAAAGGTCGTCAGGGTTTAGTTCATCGACAATTTCGTCGGAACTAAATATGGTAGACGAAATTAATACTGTTGACGACTTGTTCTTCGGGATTAAAGCAAAATCGACAGATTGTCTCTGACGGACGAATTCTATCGATAATAAATGGGAGCTCGAGTAATCCCTAAGGCCGACGGAATATTCGTCAGAATTATTTAATATTCCGTTGGAGATATGAATTTTAAAAATAAATTAAATACTTGATTTCTGATGGAAATTTCATCAGTTTTAGGGTATTACATCGAAAATAATATTTTTAATGATATTTTTATTTTTGCAGTTTCTAGGTTTTTAAACCCCATTTTTGTACCTGTAATAAAGTTTATCCCAACAATACATATAGTAATATATTTCACATATAACATAACTATAAAAACCTGCTTTATCTCATCAAACATGCATACCCAAATCTAACAAGTGTCAATATGAACTAACTCATCAACAATAACAAATATAAGCTAATATTCCATAAATTACACAATATCATTTACAAAACTCATATAGACTCAACTAAACTACAATTTTTTATGTAAGACCCCAACTTTTATAAATAAAGATGAATTTTCTATAAATATCAATTTTGAATATTATGGAGTTAATTTGATATAATGTTATAGTTGTGGGTAATATTTATAAATTTTGCAAAGTAAGCATGTTGTTATAAAATATTCGTTTGGTCGGGGAATATTCTTTTTGTCGGGGAATATTCGTACGACGGCACAATCATTGGTGGACCCCACAACGGAATTATTGTCGGATTGAGAAAACGACAAAATTATCTTTCTATAAAAATAACAGCTGAGGTGTTACCGTTAAAATCGTTAAAACTGTTGAACTACTTGGTAGTAAAAGTACAGTAATACGCGTGGTTGCATAGTAGCACACGGCATTGATTATTGATGCTTACGTGAGAAGTCACTCAGCTATACTCAATTATTGCTACAGTAATTGCTGCATCATATCTCTTAAATTATTGTCATAGTATCATCTGTATAATATGTTATATTATTGAGACGTTGTGGTAAGTTTGGTTATTTTATGGGGGGCCATATGTCATCATCTAAGAGTCTCTTCGTCAATAGTAATTACCGTCGTCAATAGTAATTACCGTCGTCAATAGTATTTACCTTGGTCAATAGTATTTACCTTGGTCAATAGTAATTACCTTCGTCAGTAGTATTTACCTTGGTCAATAGTATTTACCTTGGTCAATAGTAATTACTTTCGTCAATAGTAGTTGTCCCTTCAATATTACCAAGAGTCATTTGACCCTTCGTTAAGACCAAGAGTCATTTGACCCTTCGTTAAGACCAAGAGCCACCCTCAGTTTTTCTATAAATAGAGGCCTAGGGCTTCATTATTTTTCACGAATTCATTCAAGCTATAGAGAGAGAAAGAATAGAGAGAATAAGAGAGAGAGAATAAAAGTATTCTGCTACATCACTTTTCCAATATCCAGTTCTTTTAAGGTAGGGAATATTATTTTTTTTATATTCATGAAGAGAACTTCTGTTATTCCATTTGTTATTATTCTGTTGGAATAACCAGTATACGCGGTCTACCCTATACTTGGTGACATTCTTCTATTATTCTGTTGGAACATCCTGTCTGTGTGTTTTACACCGGACCTGGTTCCGTTTATTATTCTGTTGGAACATCCTGTCTGTGTGTTTTACACCGGACCTGGTTCCGTTTTATTATTATTCTGTTGGAATATCCTGTCTGTGTGTTTTACACCGGACCTGGTTCCATTATTTATTATTCTGTCGGAATATCCTGTCTGTGCGTTTACGCCGGACCTGGTTCCATTATTTATTATTCTATTGGAATAACCTGTCTGTGCGGTCTATCGCATGCATGGTGATTTCTTTTGTTATTCCATTCTTTATTGCACTCAGTTGGTTAAGTTTTGACTTCTATACTCCATGAAATTTGTGGAATATCCTTGATAGTTGCGTTTCATCCAGTATCTTTTCAAGAAAATATTCTTCTAAGTATTCTTGAATTTTACTCCACAATGCAGTATCATGTTGACAATTTGGACGTTGTTAATTCCTGGATAAATTAATTCTTGAACTTGTTTTATTGAATTCTTATATCATTGTCATCATCCTCATGTTTATAAAATGTTGAAAGTCATCTGTGGCATGTAGTGCATAGATGGACTTGGTATGATTATGACCAGGGATTATTCGGTATAATCATGACCGTAATGTTACGAATGATGTGGTAAAAGTCCTCATTGGCCCGTAGTGCATTGATGGACAGTTGTTGGCATGATCATGACCATTAATGAATATACGAATATCCTTGGCCGTAGTGCAGGGGTGATTCGATGATGTGGATTATTTTATTAAGCTGAGTCTCAGCGATCACAGTGTTGGAAAATCTTTTAAATCATAAAAGATAGTAGAGTTTATTTTCTACTTGACTCTTTTAATGGATTGCTTGTTCCGCTACAGTTAAACTTGATGTCTATTATATTTTATCAGTTTAACATTGTTGAAGGCTAACGATAATTTATTCTGCATTATCTTAGTCATAATATTTCTTACTGGGCTAGTTGAGCTCACCCTTTCTTTCACTGTTCTCTTCAGGAAATGAGAATGTAGCTGGGACAAGTCGGGGTACGGAGTGATGGTCCGAATGATAGTATTAGTTAGTAGTCCTCACTATTCTATGTAATGGTGTGTTAATAAATGTAATGAGGACTCATTTTGAGTATGAATACTCTCTAGAAGATAATATTTGTATTCAAACTCACAGTTTATGTTTTGTCGTATTGTACACGACAGATGTATTAATCAGTTGTATTTGTATTCTGTACTATGTATCTGACGACCCAAGATGGGTGATGTATACCTAATTTTGGGGGCGTCACATTTTACAAGGCAAAAAGCACATTTATTCCCTTGTGGTCGTCGACCTGTAAGCATTTGGCCACTGAACTTTAAAAAAATGAAATTGACCCACTGAGCTTTTAAAATTTTTTTAATTGGGCCATTCCGTTAACAAATGTTAAAATTCTTCATTTATTTTCTGACGTGGCTTAAAAAAAGAAAAGAAAATGACATGTAAATGCTGAGGTGGATAATCATCAACCTTCACTCGGGTCAACCCAACCTGTTCACATATTAAATGGGTCAAACTCACGTATTTTAATTCTAAATAATACAAATAATATATCAAAATATTCCTATCAGATCTGGGTCAAAACAAACCCATTTATCCAACCCACGAAGAGAGAGAGGGAAGGGAAAGATAAATAATGGAAGAAGTGTCAATCGGATCATCAAAGAAGATGATAGCTACACAGGTCTGTTCTATTTTCTTGGATAGTTTGTTTTCCCATTCTTCCCTTCACTGAAAGTAGTATGCACACAAGCCAATCATGTTTGATGATAAAGCATATACTTTGTAACAATCTTATTCATTTATTAATAAAAAGTATTAATTTATTATAGGCTTTTAATTATCTACATGATGCTGCTTTATAATATGTGATAAACTCATAGTTTTAAGCAATGCTTTTAGAATAATGGTGATGATCATTCTAATGAGATCTAAATTCTTAGAAAGTTTAAAACTAAAATAGTTCCCAATCGTTGGATTACTAAATTAGGGATTAGTGAATCCGGATAGATTGGTACATACGTTGCTTGCTCATTGGATGAGGATGATTAATCTCATGATCATTTGTGTGGAGACACTAAAGCAATTATGTAGGTGCTTATTAGAGAATAAGTTTCCTGAACGTGGCTCGCTAAGGAATACCTAATGGAGTTTTACTTGCCTATCAATAGGAATTCATGTAGTGATAGTAGTACAAGTAATCCTTAGACTTGAGATCATTTGTGACGACCCCAAAATAGGTATACAACACCCATTCTGAGTCGCCAAATATATGGTACAAAAAATAAACTACAACTTCAATAATACAATTGTCGTGCAAAATACGACAACACATACTGTGAGTTTAAATACAAATATTGTCTTCTAGACAATATCCACACTCAAATAAGTCCTCATTACAATTATTTAAACACTATTTTACAGAAATAGTGAGGACAGCTAAAACATCTTTATAGAACCATCACTCCATACCCCGACTAGATCCTGCTATGTTCTCACCTCCTGAGAAGAAAAATAGAACAAAAAGGAAAAGGGTGAGCTCAACTAGCCCAGTAAAGAATATTATGACTAAGATAATATACAACAACTTATCATTAGTATTCAACAGGGAAAAATCTGATAGAATATAATCGACAACAAGTTTTAGATCAACAACTGTAGCGGAAACAGCAAACTATTAGAAGAGTCAAGTAGAGAATGAATTCTACTATCTTCTAAGATTTAAAAGTCCATCATCAATATTTTATCCCTGTAACATTAATTAATAATTATCTTTATCCAAATATTCATCTTTGCACTACAGGCCAAAGATATTCATTTGTATCAGCTGTCAGTCATGTTCATCTCAACACCTGTTCATCTTTGCACTACAGGCCAAAGATATTCATCAAGTAATCATACATCTTTGCACTACAGGCCAAAGATATTCAGTAATATCATCATTTAGGACTGAAGATGATGAAAAATATCTTAAAGAGAACGAATCCAGTGAGACAGAAGGACAAATAGTAGGGATTCGTATAACAGTTTATCCAAGATCAATAATACTTCATAATAATCAATTGTGAAGCAGAATTCAAAAATAAAGATCAAAACATGGATACAATCAAAGATAGTAACCATAATAAATATGTTGGACAAAAAGGAAAAATTTTATTTTACGGTGAATAGTGCTGTATTCATGAATAGTGTCGTATACGTGAATAGTAACGTATACGTGAATAGTAATCCCGACACAAAAAGTTCCAAATTTGATAAAAACTCATATCAATATTTCAGCATAATGATATTGAAGAAAATAATATCCCTTACCTAAAAATAACCGTACTTCTGACTGAATATCGGATATGAGGCTGAATGAAACTTGCGCTGAATAGCAACTCTCAAAATATCTAAATACTCACAAAATATACTCAATAATCTAGAGAGAGAAAGAGAGAAAACTTATGAATTCTAGTGTGATTTTCAATTCTAACTTAGCCCTCTATTTATAGAAAAATGTTAGCACGCCGAAGCAGACTTAACCTGCAACCTGATGGCTTTACTTGCTACTATTTCCACCCACCATATTTGAATAAAAATCTCAGCACATTTCTTCACTAACCAAGAGTGGGGCCCACCAATTCTAAAATTTTCCACCAAAATGATTAACTCCGAAAATTCAATAATTTCTGAACCAGTCATCTCGTAAAATTCATAACAAATCATACGTTCATTTTTAACGGTTCAAAATTTATGGACATATACTCAACTTATATATGTATAACATATCCAAATATTACCACGATCCAACGGTCGGATTAAAAATTATAACCCTCGTAAAATATCTCAAAAACCCTAATTTGATTTTCAATACCTCCGTTCTGACAAAAATACAGATGAAACACCTCAACATTAACTCCTTCATTTTTAACCACAAAAATATATCCAATATTTATATCCACATAAAATAAATATTTCCTTAATATATGAATCAATAATTAATTATTCACAAATAATATTACAGAATCACATTTATGACAACCATGCCGTTCCTAGGAAAGAGGAGGCTTTTCAATAAGGATTTTTCCTTACTGACGCGCAATTAGATGACCAAACCTCTCCTTAGACAAAACTTTCTAGACATTGCCAATAATGTTATCTAATAATATTATTCAAATAATATGAATTATTGATCTGATAAGGGAAAATACTGTGCAGTAATAATTATTGAAACAACAATAATATAAAATATCAACGCAGCAATTATTGAATCAATAAAATATTGAACAATAACTACTGTAACAATTATTGAGTAGTGCCTTCCTTCGTAAGAATCAATAATTCTAAAATACTGTGCAATCCGTGTGCTACTGTGCAACCACGCGTATTACTGTATTTTAACCACCGGGTATTCCAACAGTGTTAACGGTAACAACTACGCCATTATTTATAAAAACTCAATTTTTATCGTTATCTTCATCCAATCGTTTTCCATTATGGGACCCACAAATAGCTGCGCCGTCGTACGAATATTACCCGACAGAAAGAATATTCCACGACCACACGAATATTCACTGACCAAAAATGAATATTTTATAACCACTTGCTTATTTGAAATATTTGCGCATTTTACCCATAACTAACCACATTAATCAAATCAATCATTTCTATTTCAAAATAATAAATAAAGGAAATTTAATTTCATTTATTAATAAGTTGGGGTCTTACATCATTATAGTATCTTGTGTATGATGAATTATATTTTGACTTATTCCTTAAGACCCTTAGGGTATATCAAAGGGTATGCTTGGGTATAATAAGTTGTACATGGAGATAATGTATGATCAATAAAAAATATACCACTTCTAGTAAAAGAAGAGAAATGTCATATGTGATTCGATAAATGACAACACTTGGCCAAGGCAGAATAAAATTAGAAAGGAGTTTCTAATTTGCATTATTTGGAGTTGTGCATTTAAGGATCGAAATACATATAATTAAATAAAATAAGACTTGACAGTAATTTCATGTCTTATATTTAATTGGGACATTGTATGGTGGAAGGATTGAATTGTATGGTAACTATTTACTCAAAGGTTCTTTTATGATTAATGTTGAAATCTATATTATCTGGAAAGTCGTTAATCGCCAGGGAGGCTTATCCCTATTGTAGAATAAATATTATTTATTTAAATAAATTAATATTTTAATTTATTTATTTAAATAAGATTAAAATTGTTCTAATTGATTTATTCACAACCGATTTAATATGGAGAACCTAAAGGGTCACACCATAAAAGGAAGAATATTTATTTAAGAAGTTAATGGCATAATCGTAATAATAAGTTAAGTATATTTAATTTAATATACGGTGATAGAATAAATTAAATAGCTTAATATTTATTATTTAATATTTTGGAAATATTAAATATAAATTAATAAGAGAAGTCTTATTATTATTATTATTATTATTATTATTATTATTATTATTATTATTATTATTATTATTATTATTATTTATTTATTTATTTCCTAAAGGAGTTTGGGAATTAATTAATAAAAGTACTCTCATATATTCCTAATAAGATTAGGAGGTAAATTAATTAAAAGATTTTAATTAATTATCCCTAATAAGATTGGGAGCATAATTAATTAAAGGAATTTAATTAATTAAAATAAAACTCAATTCCTTAATTGTTAAGGAGGGTTGCCCACATCTATAAATAAGAGGAGTCTTATTATGAGTGAGAGTGGTTATTGACTTTTTCACAACAGACGTAATTCCAATTGTTGGAGAGTATACTCCTTTTCTATGAGAGATAGAAAAAACTAGAGTTTTGCTAAATACCTCTCTTTGAATTTTTCTTCTTCCTTGGTGGATCACCTCTAGAGGCCAAACACTTGGGTGGCTAACGTTGATCAAAGGAAGGAATCAAACCCGGTGGATTCAAGTTGAACGTGAAAAGGATTTGAAGGTGAACTTGTACCTGAGGAAGCTCGAATCTTCAAGGGTATGATTTTTGTTCTTTATCTTTTCGTTTAATTAATAATTGTGCATAAAGGATGATCCAGGTATATGGTTTGTAAAATTTTACAACTCTATTTTATCACGTTTTCGCTTATTTTATGCAATTTAATTGCGTTCATAAATATTACAAACCTAACATTCACTCCCCTCCTCCCTCCATACGCACTGCTTCATTTTCTTTCTACACAATTATAACCCTTCATTCTTCTCTCTCATCTCCCTTTTGTCACCAATATTCTTTGATATTGATGGATCTGTTCTAATTAATTCAATATTTCTAATTGAATTTTTATCTATACTTTTACAAAAAATAATTGATGGAAATCATAAACAGGGTCTCCAAAAATCGATTCCGTCACTCTCCTCGGCTGATCGGCGATTACCTGCTCTGGCCCCTCACTCTCCTCGGCTGATCGGCGATTATCTGCCCTGGCTCGTCACCTCAAAGGCTCATCGTCGACCATGGAGTCGACCGTCTCTGCTTCTTCCACCTCGGTGACCTCCAATGGTAACTCTGTCTTTGCTCACCTTGTTCGTGCTCCTGAAGATCCTATTCTCGGGATACCTTTCATTCCTCTTTTCTCTCTCCTTAAACCTCTAGTTTATTTGTTTATATGGATCATTTTTTCCTTTACATTAGGCAAATTGATAGTAGTTTCATTGTCCATATGTTAAATTCCTTGAATTTTTATTTATAAATTGGTGGGCAAGTTATGGAGCTGGATTAGCTATAAGTATATGATATTACGCTGTAAAATCTTGTTATTCAAATTCTATTGTATGTATCGTCAGTTTCGTCGAAAAGGGTTGTAATACTGATTTGGTTTTGTTTCTCATTTTTTGGTTTGGTTTGGTAACATCCTGTTTTGGTTTCTCATTTTTTATATTTTGAGTCTGAGTAGCCAAATAAGCCGACCCAGCTATTATGTGTATTGATTTTTTTTTTAAAAAGCCACGTAGGAAAAATATGTCAGATCTTTTAACGTCTGTTAGCTAAATTAGACGGAATGACCTAATTAAATTTTTTTAAAAGTTCAGTAGGTCAATTCAATTTTTTTAAAGTTTAGTGATTATATGCTTACAAGTCGACGACCACAAGGGGTAAAGGTGCTTTTTGCCTTTTTTTACAATATGTACAAATGATCTACAATTAAATGAAAAAATATATATACAAATGATCTATACACTAGTATGAGGGGGATCATCAGGAGGGAGTGGACGACGATGCTGCTCTGGTGTATGAAAATATGCATCATCATCCCCCTGCTCTCCATCGTCATCACCAGCATGCTGAGCATCATCAGCCTACTTAGCATCGTCACCCTATAATAGAATTAAAAAATATAAATCATTAGTTCGTATGAGAGAATTAAAGAGACTGCTAAATGAAAATAAAATAACATACAAAATACCTAAGTATGTGAGGGCTAACTCTCTATCGGACCCAAAGCCTCTAATAGTAGGGTAACCACCATCCAGAGCACCTCGTCGCCTAACGTGGCATACTCCTACGGTAGTCCAGTACTCTCAATGATGGCCCCTGTTGCAATATCATGAGCTAGCTAGTGAAGGAGAGAACGACTAGGCAACTCCTAATGAAGGAAATCCAGATCTGTACGAAACATCTCCGACACCACTGCTATGACCCTCTAGAATAGCTTGTCGTCCATACTAGCACCCGTATGAGATGGTCCAACATGTGCTCTCCAACGCTGGCGCTGGCTAGAGCTTGCGAAAATAAATATAACATTACGTACTAAATTAAAATTTATATTATTTTTATAAATTAAGATATAACGAGAAACATAAGACATATATTATTACCTCCAAAAAGGGTATACGACGATATCCTCGGAAGGCCCAACACGCGATACTTGCTGGTACTGCTAGTAGGGGGATCCTGAGACGCGACCCATAATCTCAGATCCTCATCCCGAGATAATTCAATCTCGGGCAGAGGGATAATGGAATCTAACGGCTAAGAATCCCCCTTAGCATCCCGCAACTCAGCTACACACTGGTTTCGAAGCTTCTGAAATCGATGCTGTAATTTATTTTATATACGTGAGTTAATTATATCATTTTATTAACTACCTAATATTAATAATAACTAAGAATTAAGATTAGTCTTACCCGCATAGCTACTGCTACGAGAGAAATAACAGATTCCTTAGGCGTGTGGGCTCTATCCCAAAACTCGGTCATGGAAGGACGTCAGTTCATGCTCCCAAACATAGCCATATGATAAATACATTCAAACCTTTATTAATTATGCTAATGAAAAATGACTAACTAAACAGCAAAATACACAATACTTATCGACTTCACCTCCTCAAAGGATTGAGCCAGTCGTGTGTGAAAATCAGAGTGTGTGCACACCTAGAAAGGGGGATGCATAGGTGTATCTAATTTATTCGATTAACAATGAAACTTTTAAAAAAAATTCTGCTAGCTGAATTATCTAGACAGGTTATTGTATGTCTGCTTAAGTATATTAAACTATTATGCAGAACTTACAGTGTTGCAGAAGCTTCTTCGAATTATTCAAACAAGACAAAATCAGTCTCCTTAGATATATTTATAAACCTATTATGATGTAACTTCTTTGTTGTATCATTAATGAATCTAACGTGTGTTTAGGTGAAGAATTTAAACAATGCAGGTAAAATAAATAGTAAATAAGTACACCAAGATATTTTACGTGGTTCAGCCCTTAACCACTAATCTACTAGTTTAAACAACGACCAATAGCAATAGGTATTGGAGACTATTTTATTAACTTTAATATTCAAGCAATTACACAGTTAACTCCCTATACAAAGTAACTCAGATAATGATGGGCACCACTGCACCTTGTTGCACAGCAGCAACCTCTTGGTCCACAATAACCTTTGCTCCACAATAGCCTTGAGATTCTGCTTTGCACTATCTTATCCACCACTAGATCAAACACAAATCACAGTAGGGTTGTATACACTTTTTCAATTCGTTGTATACTGAAGCTTTAGATAGGAGGATATATATATATATATATATATATATATATATATATATATATATATATATATATATATATATATATATATATATATATATATATATGTTATGATATGTTTCTATAATTAATCTGATTTGGATATAAATTGATGATATTATGTTATACTTAGTTATAATCTGATTTGGAATGTTATATAAATTGATTTGAATTTCAAATAATGGTTTGAAATGATATGAAAATGTATAATATTTGCTATTTCTGACAGAATTCCCGACAAAATTTTTGTCAGAATTCTTCAATTGCAAAATTACCTACAAGTATATTTATTTATTATTTAATTAGTTTCCCAATATTAAAACAAACTAAGTAGCATTTACTTAGTTTCTTACTAATATAATAAAATGTAAATGAATTAAGTAGCATTTACTTAGTTTCAAATTAATAAAAAAATAAAATAATTCAACATAAAATAAAATAAAAATGAAAATAAAACAAATGAAATAAAATTAAAATAAATTACTAAAAAAATAAAATAATTTAACATAAAATAAATTACAATAAAATAAAATAAATAAATAAAACAAAAGAAAACAAAATAAAAAAATAAAAAAAAACAAAAATAAAAAAATGAAATAAAATTAAAATAAATTACTAAAAAATAAAATAATTTAACATATAATAAATTACAATAAAATAAAATAAATAAGTAAAATAAAATAGTGCTCAATAAAATAAAATAAAATAAATAAAATGAAAATAAATTACTAAAATAATAAAATAATGTAGCATAAAATAAATTATAATATAATAAAATAAATAAATAAAATAAAACAAAATAAAATAAAATAAAACAAAATAAAATAAAATAAAACAAATAAAATAAATAAAATGAAATGAAATAAAATTAAAATAAATTACTAAAGAAATAAAATAATTTAACATATAATAAATTACAATAAAATAAAACAAATAAATAAAATATAATAGTGCTCAATAAAATAAAAATATTGTTGTTAAAAATAAAATAAATAAAATGAAATGAAATAAAATTAAAATAAGTGAGAGAATGTTGTCATCAGCAAAAAGTGAGAGAGTGTTGATTTATGATTTTTATTTTAATGATGAAAACAAATGTTTTGTATGGAGTTATTTTGTGATTCATATATAAGTTATGGAATGTTTATACAAGATATCAAGTGAACCTGTGTGAAGAAAATGTGTTCAGTGCCACCACCGGTTAGGTCCATAGAACTTTACATAGAAAATCAAATGTAAGAATTTCTAGCTCATTTAATTAGTTTCAAGATAATTTCATTGTGCAAAAACTTATTTTAAAAAGAATATTTCATATGCTTAAAAGTTTCCTATGTTATTATTTTTGGAAGCCTGGTCTATTCTTATTTTAAAGAGTTGTAATTTCAAATTCAAATCTTGGAAGCCTCTTTTGGAAACCGAATCAATCCTGTTTGTATTTCTTAGAGCTGAATTTTCAAATTCAAAAGATGGAAAGTCATTTAGAAAACAAAATCAATTATAAAAATCTTAGCCTAGTTTTACAAAGCCAAAAGATTTTTTCCTGGATGATTTACTGCTGATAATCCTTCTAAATATTTATTCTTTGATTCTAGCAGTTTAGCTTCAAATTCAAATCCCCTCCTTTCTTAGTTCTGTTCATATCTATCTTTTGGGATTCTAAATTTAAGGAAATTGGTTTCCTGCCGTTAGCCTTTATATATATATATATATATATATATATATATATATATATAGGAAGGATCTAAAGCGGACCAAATAAGCGGACCAAAGAACGGACCAAGGCAAAAACACGCGGGTTTCAGGGTTCGGGTCGGACCAACCCGCGGGTTGACCCTGAAACCCGCGTGTTTTTGCTTTGGTCCGTATTTTGGTCCGCTTTAGATCCTCTCCGTATATATATATATATATATATATATATATATATATATATATATATATATATATATATATAGGGAGAGGATCAAGAGTAGAATTTTTAAGTAATAGAACTCCCTTAAATAATAGAATTGTATCAAAACGACGTAGTTTTGATAAGACGCGGTGGCATTTTTGTAAATAAGCGGTGGCATGGTATTTACAAAAATGTCACCGCGTCTTATCAAAACTACGTCGTTTTGATACAATTCTATTATTTAAGGGAGTTCTACTACTTAAGAGTTCTACTCTTGATCCTTTCTGTATATATATATATTATATATATATCCTCCTATCTAAAGCTTCAGTATACAGCGAATTGAAAAATCATTCTTAACAACGCTCCTATTGAAATAATTTTAGCAATTTGTTTTTGCCTTTATATTAATTTCCTGTTGCTAGAAATTTATAGATATTGTTATAATATTCATTCTTAATCAAAAAGTGTATACAACTCTACTGTGATTTGTGTTTGATCTAGTGGTGGATAAGATAGTGCAAAGCAGACTCTCAAGGCTATTGTGGAGCAAAGGTTGTTGTGGACCAAGAGGTTGCTGCTATGGAACAAGGTGCAGTGGTGCCCATCATTATCTGAGTTACTTTGTATAGGGAGTTAACTGTGTCATTGCTTGAATATTAAAGTTAATAAAATAGTCTCCAATACCTATTGGTATTGGTCGTTGATTAAGCCATTAGATTAGTGGTTAAGGGCTGAACCACGTAAAATATCTTGGTGTACTTATTTACTATTTATTTTACCTGCATTGTTTAAATTCTTCACCTAAACACAAGTTAGATTCATTAATGATAACAACAAAGAAGTTACATCATAATAGGTTTATAAATATATTTAAGGAGACTGATTTTGTCTTGTTTGAATAATTCGAAGAAGCTTCTGCAACACAGTAGGTTCTGCATAATAGTTTAATATACTTAAGCAGACATACAATAACCTGTCTAGATAATTCAGCTAGCGGAATTTTTTTTGAAAGTTTCATTGTTAATCGAATAAATTAGATACACCTATGCATCCCCCTTTCTAGGTGTGGACACACTCTGATTTTCACACACGACTGGCTCACAATCCTTTGAGGAGGTGAAGTCGGTAAGTATTATGTATTTTGTTGTTTAGTTAATCAATTTTCATTAGCAAAATTAATAAAGGTTTGAATGTATTTATCATATGGCTATGTTTGGCAGCATGAGCTGATGTCCTTCCACGACCGAGTTTTGGGATAGAGCCCACACGCCTAAGGAATCTGTTATTTCTCTCGCAGCAGTAACTATGCGGGTAATACTAATCTTAATTCTTAGTTATTATTAATATTAGGTAGTTAATAAAATGATATAATTAACTCACGTATATAAAATAAATTACAGCATCGATTTTAGACGCTTCAGAACCAGCGTGTAGCTGAGTTGCGGGATGCTAAGGGGGATTCTTAGCGGTTAGATTCCATTATCCCTCTGCCTGAGATTGAATTATCTCAGGATGAGGAGCTGAGATTATGGGTCGCGTCTCAGGATCCCTCTACTAGCAGTACCAGCAAGTATCACGTGTTGGGTCTTCCGAGGATATCGTCGTATACCCTTTTTGGAGGTAATAATATATATTTCTTATGTTTCTCATTATATCTTAATTTATAAAAAGAATATAAATTTTAATTTAGTATGTAATGTTATATTTATTTTCGCAGGCTCTAGCCAGCGCCAGCGTTGGAGAGCACATGTTGGACCATCTCATACGGGTGCTGGTATGGACGACAAGCTATTCTAGAGGGTCATAGCGGTGGTGTCGGAGATTTTTCGTACAGATCCAGATTTCCTTCGTTAGGAGTTGCCTAGTCGTGCTCTCCTTCACTAGCTAGCTCATGATATTGCAACAGGGGCCATCGTTGAGAGTATTGGACTACCGTAGGAGAATGCCATGTTAGGCGGCGAGGTGCTATGGATGGTGGTTACCCTACTATTGGAGGCTTTGGGTCCGATAGAGAGTTAGCCCTCACATACTTGGGAATTTTGTATGTTATTTTATTTTGATTTAGCAGTCTCTTTAATTCTCTCATACGAACTAATGATTTATATTTTTTAATTCTATTATAAGGTGACGATGCCGAGTAGGCTGATGATGCTCAGCATGCTGGCGATGACGATGGAGAGCAGGGGGATGACGATGCATATTTTCATACACCAGAGCAGCATCGTCGTCCACTCCCTCCTGATGATCCCCCTCATACTAGTTTATAGATCATTTGTATATATTTTTTTTCATTTAATTGTAGATCATTTGTATATATTATAAAAAAGGCAAAAAGCACCTTTATCCCCTTGTGGTCGTCGTCGACTTGTAAGCATATGATCACCGAACCTTAAAAAAATAGAATTGACCCACTGAACTTTTTAAAAAATTTTAATTTGGTCATTCCGTCTAATTTAGCTAACAGACGTTAAAAGATCTGACAAATTTTTCCTCCGTGGCTTTTTAAAAAAAAAAATCAATACACGTAATAGCAGGGGCGGCTTATTTGGCTACTCAGACTCAAAATAAAAAAAATGAGAAACCAAAACAGGATGTTACCAAACCAAACCAAAAAATGAGAAACCAAACAAAATCAGTATTACAACCCTTTTCGACGAAACTACCGATACATACAATAGAATTTGAATAACAAGATTTTACAACGTAATATCATATACTTATAGCTAATCCAGCTCCATAAATTGCCCACTAATTTATAAATAAAAATTCAAGGAATTTAACATATGGACAATGAAACTACTATCAATTTGCCTAATGTAAAGGAAAAAATGTCCATATAAACAAATAAACTAGAGGTTTAAGAAGAGAGAAAAGAGGAATGAACGGTACCCCGAGAATAGGATCTTCAGGAGCACGAACAAGGTGAGCAAAGACAGAGTTGCCATTGGAGGTCACTGAGGTGGAAGAAGCAGAGACGGTCGACTCCATGGTCGACGACGAGCCTTCGAGGTGACGAGCCAGAGCAGATAATCGCCGATCAGCCGAGGAGAGTGATGGAATCGATTTTGGAGACCATGTTTATGATTTCCATCAATTATTTTTTGTAAAAGTACAGAGAAAAATTCAATTGGAAATATTGAATTAATTAGAACAGATCCATCAATATCAAAGAATATTGATGACAAAAGGGAGATGAGAGAGAAGAATGAAGGGTTATTATTATGTAGAAAGAAAATGAAGCAGTGCGTATGGAGGGAGGAGGGGGTGAAGGAAAGAATGGGAAAACAAACTATCCAAGCACAAAGAACAGACCTGCGTAGCTATCATCTTCTTCGATGATCCGATTGACACTTCTTCCATTGTTTATCTTTCCCTTCCCTCTCTCTCTTCGTGGGTTGGATAAATGGGTTTATTCTGACCCAGATCTAATAGGAATATTTTGATATATTATTTGTATAATATAGAATTAAAATACGTGAGTTTGACCATTTAATATGTGAACGGGTCGGGTTGACCCGAGTGAAGGTTGATGATTATCCACCTCAGCATTTACATGCCATTTTCTTTTCTTTTTTTAGGCCACGTCAGAAAATAAATGAAGAATTTTAACATCTGTTAACGGAATTGCCCAATTAAAAAAAAATTAAAAAGCTCAGTGGGTCAATTTCATTTTTTTAAAGTTCAGTGGGCAAATGCTTATAAGTCGACGACCACAAGGGGATAAAGGTCCTTTTTGCCTTGTAAAAAATTATAGTTTAGTTGAGTCTGTATGAGTTTTGTAAATGATATTGTGTAATTTATGGAATATTAGCTTATATTTGTTATTGTTGATGAGTTAGTTCATATTGACACTTGTTAGATTTGGGTATGCATGTCTGATGAGATAAAACTGGTTTTTATAGTTATGTTATATGTGAAATATGTTACTATATGTATTGTTGGGATAAACTTTATTACAGGTACAAAAATGGAGTTTAAAAACCTAGAAACTGCAAAAATAAAAATATCATTAAAAACCTTATTTTCGATGTAATACCCTAAAACTGATGAAATTTCCATCAGAAATCAAGCATTTAATTTATTTTTAAAACTCATATCTCCGACGGAATATTAAATAATTCCGACGAATATTCCGTCAGCCTTAGGGATTACTCGAGCTCCCATTTATTATAGACGAAATTCGTCCGTCAAAGACAATCTGTCAATTTTGCTTTAATCCCGAAGAACAAGTCGTCAACAGTACTAATTTCATCTACCATATTTAGTTCCGACGAAATTGTTGACGGACTAAACCCCAACAACCTTTATTACGACAGAATGGCTGACAGACTATTCCGTCGAGAATACGGTTATTCCGACGGAATAAGCTTATATCTAACGGAATATTCCGTCGGAACTAGAACTTTTTCTTGTAGCATGTCACATCAGAAAATTGATGACATGGCAGCGACACTTGACTAAAAAAATACTTATGTGTAATATTGAGTCTCATTTTAACATTTATTCAAATAATTTTTTATACAAAAAGGGATAAATATAAGACCATTATTTATTTTTTAAAGTAAATTAATATTTTACCCTTTTCAATATAAAAAATTGATTATATTGATTATTGATGATTATGAAATAAACTTAAAGTTCATGGTATTAATCTATATTTAGGCCATAATTTTTATAATAATTAATAATCAATATAATGACAATTTAATCTTTTTTGGTATAAAAAAATTAAAGCCTAAACATAGATTAATACCATGAATTTTAAGTTTATTTCATAATCATCAATAATCAATATAATTAATTTTTTTTATAACAAAAAGGTTAAAATATTAATTTTACTTTAAAAAACTTAATAATAGTCTTATATTTATCCTTTTTAGTACAAATTACTTTTTAAATAAATGTTAAAATGAGACTCATTATTACACATAAGTATTTTTTTTAGTCACATGTCGCTTTTTTGTCATCAATTTTCTGATTGGGAACTATCAATTAGACGTAATAAGAAAAAATTAAAAGTTTAATCCCCTAATTAAAAAACTTGAGAGGACGATCCCCAAAGTAGAAAAAAAATTAAAAGTCACTACAAGAAAATACTCTAACAGCGACCAAATATATCAGCGACCGCACTTACGGTCGCAGATATGCTTTTTAGCGACCAATAGTAGCGACCGCAAGTGAATATGGTTGCTAGATTATATTTGCGACCGAACTCGGTCGCTAAGTGGTCGCTGATTCAATTTTACCTCCTAAAAAATTGGCAGGAAATAATGGTGCGTTACTTGTTTGCGACCACTCTCCATCAGCGACCGTATTCGGTCGCTGATAAGTCCACATCATTAAAAACTAGCGACCGCATGCCGTCGCTGATGCCGGTCGCTGATCATTTTAATCTATCAGTGTTTCGCTCGGCAGTTGCAGAATCAGAAAGGAAAAAAAAGAGGGGGACCGAAAAGGGAGAAGAGGAAGAAGGGGGAAAAGAGGGAGAAGGAACTGGTGGTTGCTGTCGCGCGATTGGGTTGGTGCTACTCCTTCAATTGGTGTTAGGTATCAAATTCTATAACAAATATTTGATATATATATATATATATATATATATATATATATATATGTGTGTGTGTGTGTGTGTGTGTGTGTGTGTGTGTGTGTATTATGTTATGTTTGAATATTTGGGATTTTCTTCTTCTTTTTGGCTACTGTAGCTTGTGGGTTTTGATTGAATGCGATTTTTTGTTAATTTGTGGTTCAAATGTTTGATTGAATGGATTAGTCTCCAATGTGAGTATAATGGGTTAGTCGTCAATGTTAATATTTTTTGTATAATGGGTTAGTCTCCAATGTTAATATTATTATTGTTTATTGAATATTCCTATATGCTACTGCTTCTCTTGATTATTTTTCCTCTGTTTTTGATGAATATGGGCCAATTCATTGTCATTAAGTAAGATGTTTTGTTATCTTGTTTAGAATATATGTATGAATTTACAGGCTTTTATAGAGGGATACATATATAAGCTCTGAACACATATATAAGCCATAATAACCCTAAAGTGATGTATGTTTGATCCACACAACTATTTCTTAAGCGACAACTGCTAGCTTAGAGTACCCATGATGTTTACAACTGTTGAGGCTGAAATCTCAGTTGGGGTATTTCCAATTTTTCATGAGTTGGCATTTATGTTTGGCACTTGGCTTACACGCGTGGGGCATTCCATTGCAAGGGGGTGCTTAACTAACGTGTTTCATTTGATGACTGAGATATCTTTGTGGTCCAAATCTTGTTGGGTAGGGTAGGATGATAATTGGGATTGACAAAATTTATGCTTATGCATTTATTCTGATAATGAATCTTTAATTTGTTGAGCTACTTTTTCATGAGGGGATGAATTATGTGGCTCACTTTGCCGGTTATTCAATGTGTTTGTTCTTTGATGGTTTATTTTTCTTACATTTTTTTGAGAAAGCAAGAAGTAGCAAGCACAACTGGCAGTTCTAAAGAAACATAGGTTTGTTGATTTATAATGTAACTATATTCGGGTTATTCCTAGGTCACACGTTAGGGGTGAGTTGGCCTATATAATTGTGAGCGCAAGGAGTGCTATATACTTTTAAAGAAGAGGAGATGATATCGAATTGAATTAGTTGCACTTACATTAATAAATGTCAAACCACTAATATTGGAGTCTAATATCCAATTGGTGCTGTTAAATGATGTAGGGATTTTAAACTAAGTGATCCACTAGAGCCTATTAAGGGACTATTGGAGCTGATGGGCTGGGCTTAGGGCCGCGAGGCTACACGAGGCCACGCCAAGCTTAGCCAAGTCTCATGGGGCCAAGCCAAGCTTGGGTGTCGGCATGGTCAGCTATTGGGGGGATGTTAAGCCAAAATAGATAGTGCTAAGTAACTGTTAGTGCAACAGAGAAGGTATCTAGACACACTTGGTCAATAAAGAGACTGTTTTGGCTATAATAGAAAAACAAGGGTATTTACCACTTATGTATACAAGAATAAAACTACAATATGTTATAGAAGCTATAAATTGCTCAACCAAGTTATGAATATCCCAAAATAAAAAAGATTATAGAAAAGGACTATTTTGGGTATAATCTTAAAACATGATAGACGCCTTAGCACACTAGTTGATATAAATGAATCTCCAAGATACTCAAAAGTTGTATTAATATGAGAACATGAACTGTAGGAGTCTGAGTCTCAAGGTCAACCTATCAATTGGTTGGATGTGTATGTGGCCACCCGTGATGGTCTGCCTGATGTTGTTCAAATAGCGGTAATAAGTTAACTTTAAACATATTACAGTCATGTTTTTTAGCATTTTTTTTATTTTTAACTATTTATTTGTTGACCTTCTAACAGGACACTTATAAGGGCTTAATGAACGAGCGCTATCCTGAAGGCACCCCGCGTCCGGCGATTGATCAAGAATTATGGGAGAGGGCGTCCGTCGTGAAGAAAAATTATGTTAAAGGCCAAGGACAAAGACGACACCCGACCATCAGTGGCACAGGCAGCTCTGCAACCCAGTCTACATAGTCATCAGGTCATCTAGCCTATCATACTCTTGCTGACTGTGTGAGAGCGATCTGTCAAAATCGTGATCTTCTTCTTATACTGGGCGAGCATCTGCATTCTCTGAATCCTGATGAGTTGGCGAAGGCAATGGCAGAAGCAGCAGCATCACAGCATCAGGGTGGCGGCCAGGTACTTATATGTTTCATTACGTACATTGTCTATTGTTTAGCTTTCCCACTACTAAAAATTCGACATATAGCGACGAGCTATAGCGACGGTCGGCACGGAACCGTCCCTATAGAGTATCTATAGTGTGACAACCCCAAAATAGGTCCATTCCACCCAACCCATTCTGAGTCGTCAAATACATGGTACAGAAAACAACTACAACTTTATTACAACAATTGTCGTGCAAAATACAACAACACATATGCTGTGAGTTTGGATACAAATATATACCAAATGTGACTCATGTTCCAACCGTGGACATCACCTCACAATAACACCTTACATAAAGGTATAGTCAAAAACTGTTTTAGAAATTAGAATCTTTGGGAAGTGCTCAAGGAAACCTTCGTACATGGGAGCCCATGCTTCTAGGTTATGATAGATATCATATGGCCACAGAATTATCCTTGGTTGACCCAATAGACCCCAAAGAAAAATAAGAAGGTTACTATCATATTCTTCCCAATGGTGAGTCTTCTCTTGACTTATCATTATCTCCACTGTCTCTAATTGAGAATTATACTTCAAACAAACACCAAGATTATATAGGTAGTGCTCGTAGATATACTCAGCAAGTGGATGAGCACATCCCTGTCTTATGATGACACGAGGTTGTATGTCGTTAGACATCTTGTATGATAGTGGCAAACCACCCTTCCAACGTTGGGTACACCTTACCCTATTGGATTCACCAAATATAACTACTAAATGAACTTTTCTATACTGCTTCGGGAGAACATCCACAGCTAGAGACCACCGTTCTATTTTCCCGTTACCCTCGCTCGACCCAGCTACACTCTTATTACCTGAAAGGAATTGTGAAGCAAAAGGGTGAGCACAACTAGCTCAGTAAAAAATATCATGACTAAAGATAATTAAATTATCAATAGCCTTCATCAATAATAAATCAGAGATTTAGAATATATGGTAAATGATAAAAATTTTAACCATAGTTGCAGCGGAACGAGCAATCCATTAGAAGAGTCAAATAGACTATAAAGTCTATTATTTTCTCCATGTTAAAAATCCACCAACAATGTTTTATCCCTGTAACATCAATCAACAATTCTGGTCCACAATCATATGAATAACTCATAATCATAACTGTAGTTCTAAATTCCTCTTCTCATCTAGGACGAAGATAATTTTCATCACCTGAAACATCAAACATCATGGTTATACCAAATCACAGTTCATGTTCATAATCATACTAATAACTTCATCTTTGCACTACGGGGCAAAGATATTCATCAACAAGTCATCTTTGCACTACAGGCCAAAGATATTCGTCAACAGTTCATCTTTGCATTACTGGCCAAAGATATTCAACAACAGGTCATCTTTGCACTACGGGCCAAAGATATTCATCAACAGACCATCTTTGCACTACAGGCCAAAGATATTCATCTACAATTCATCTTTGCACTACAGGCCAAAGATATTCCTCAACAGTTCATATTTGCACTACATGCCAAATATATTAATACCTCAAAGAATATATAATCATTTAAGAATTTATATAAACAATAATTATAACCATGTTGATCATTTTACATTTGCACTTAAGCTAAAGATATTCAATTATAAATTCAATGGTCATGATCATACCAGTCAACAATTCAACTTTGCACTACTGGCCAAAGAGAACCCATAGTCATGATCATACCAAAAATCTACCCATCTTTACACTCAAGTCAAAGAGAAATATCATCATTAGGGTTATAAAAATGTTATATATGATAATAAAATCAATATAATCAACATATAGATTTAATCTCAAGAGTAATATTCATAAATCAACTATAATTTGGTTAGAAAAAGAAATCAATTTTGTCGTGAATAGTAACTCGTGAATAGTAACTCGTGAATAGTAACTCGTGAATAGTAACCTCGACTCAAAAAGGTAGAAATTCCACAATAAAATCTATACCAATATTTCGGTATAATGATATTGAAAGAATAACATTTATTAAGCTTATAAACAATTTATTTAAATTGTTTACACTTTACTAATTAATGCATTTAATCATCATAAAATGTCAACTCTTAAGATTTCATCATCAATAGCCAAAACCCTCATCAAAAATCTGCATATACCTCATATAGGATTCTCAAGCCATAAAATCCTATTTTCTAATTTTCTTACTTCACATAACATATTTAATTTATTTTCTCATAACTAGTCCATTTTCATGAAAAATACCAAATCAGTTCCAAAAATATTTCTTTTCTGGGATTTATCATAATATAGTCCCATATTGAACATATATTTTTCTCAGAATTTTTAAAAGTCATTTACTATTTTTCATATGGCCAAAACAGCCGAATATTTAGACATTTATCAAAAATTGTACTTTTGTCTAAAAATTCTGAAATTAACAGAGTATACTTCCATCATATACATGTACTCCCAATAAAAATTTCATCAATTTTGGAGTTAACCACAAGAAATTATAAGCAGTTACTTTTAAAATAGTCTTTTCTCATAAAATTCATAACTCTCAATCTATACATCCAAAAATCACCATTTTTGGACACAATCAATAAAACTCATCAAAATATCATTTCAAATTTTTCCAGAATTTTTGAAGTTCAGAAAAATTATGAAACTGAAAATCATAACAACCCTTAAAATCCATTACTATCCCTTACCTCAAAAGAGCAGTACTTCTGACTGGATATCGGATATGATGTTGAAGGAAACTTGCACTGATGAATAAAAACTCACCAAGTATCTAAAAACTCACAAAATATGCTTCATAATATAGAGAGAGAAAGAGAGAAAGCTTATGTTTCTGGTGTGTTTTTCAATTCTAACTTAGCCCTCTATTTATAGGAAAATTTTGGTAGGTTTGACCTGCAACCTGATGGCTTTACCTGCTACTATTCCCACCCACCACATTTGAAATATAATTCAGCACATTTCTTCACCAACCACAAGTGGGACCCACCAATTCTAGAATTTTCCACCAAAATGATAAACTCCGAAAATTCAACAATTTCTGAACCAGTCATCTCGTAAAATTCATAATAAATCATACGTTCATTTTTAACGGTTCAAAATTTGTGGACATATACTCAACTTATATATGTATAACATATCCAAAAATTACCACGATCCAACGGTCGGATTAAAAATTATAACCCCCGCAAAATATCTCAAAAACCCTGATTTTTAATACCTCCATTCCGACAAAAATACGGATAAAAATCTCAACATTAACTCCTTCATTTTTAACCACAAAAATATATCCCTCATTTATATCCACATAAAATAAATATTTCCTTATCATATGAATCAATAATTAATTATTCACAAATAATATTACAGAATCACATTTATGACAACCAGGCCGTTCCCAGGAAAGAGGGGGCTTTCCAATAAGAATTTCTCCTTACTGGCGCGCAATTAGATGACCAAACCTCTCCTTAGACAGAACTTTCTAGACATTGCCAATAATGCTATCTAATAATACTATTCAAATAATATGAATTATTGATCTGATAATGGGAAATACTGTGCCGCAACAATTATTGAAACAACAATAATATAAAATATCAACGCAACAATTATTGAATCAATAAAATAAAATATTGAACAGTAATTACTGTAACAATTATTGAGTAGTGCCTTCTTACGTAAGAATCAATAATTTCAAAAATACTATGCAATACCGTGTGCTACTGTGCAATAACGCGTATTACTGTATTTTAACCACCGGGTATTCCAACAGTGTTAACGGTAACAACTACGCCATTATTTGTAAAAACTCAAATTTGTCGTTTTCTTCACCCGACAATTATTCGTTATGGGGCCCACAAATAGCTGTGCCGTCGTTCGAATATTCCCCGACAGAAAGAATATTCTACGACCAAACGAATATTCCCCGACAACAATGATTATTTTATAACCACTTGTGTATTTTGAAAAAAAATCATATATCACCCTTAACTTTAACATTTATCAATTTAACCATTTACTGAATAGTAATTATAAGAAAAATTGAATACTTTTATTTCATAAAATTCGGGGTCTTACAATCTCCACTCCTTATGAAATTTCGTCCCCGAAATTTACGTACCTGGTATTTCAAAGAGTTGAGAATACCTTCCTTTCATTTCAAATTCCATCTTCTCTGTCATCATAATTTCTCCATTGCTCATCTCCCATGATAACTTCATTTGGTTTCCTCATTTGTTGGGAAGTCATGACAACCGCCATCCCTCGAACTACTCGGCTTTGACTTGTCTGGAGCAGCATTTGGCGTCATCATTACCGTTGGAATATACATTTCTATAGGACATATTCCTCCCTTAACTGCCTCTTCGTACTCCTCATTCATGATCTGAATCATCAATCTTCGATCCATATCGGATTCAGGTTGACCGCTATGTACAGGGTAATTCAAAACTCGATGTTGGGTTCTCCCAATTGCTTTCCAAAAAGAGAAATTCATATCATCTATTTTAGCCTTCTTAGATCGAACATCTCTTTCCACAATATCCACGTGTCGTGCGGCTTTTGCCCATGCATCACTTATTCTCACTCGTTCAATTTTTTCTTCTTTCAGCTCAGATTCCATTTTTATCATCTTATACTCTGCCAAAGAATGCTTCTGTTCAAGCATCACATATCGGGTAACACAAGCTTGAATTGTTGCATCCTTTTGTTCCACGATCGCCTGTCGTTCTTCTGCCTGCTCTTCTAACTCATGAATACGATTTTGAAATTCTACATTTTGATCATATAATACCTCTAATAAACTCTCCTCTGGTACTTCTTCTTCCTCTTCTTCCTCAGTCTCAGCTGTTACCTCTGCGACTATCTCGGGTGTAACTATCAATTCTTCACTCACCACATGGATATCTCTAATTCCTTCTTCGTCTGACATCACATTATCACGGTTAGTGATTAGAGGTATCCCCACAGTCTCATTCACTCCATTATTAGCATTCTCAGCTGCCATTCTCAAATACTGCCATAAAACAAGGGTTAATTAAACAAATTAACATATCACATAACATCCCAATATTATGACTGACCAACAAATAAGCTTAGGTAGGACACACTAGCGAAGGATTTACTCATCTCTCCCCTCCTAGTTGTATTCCCCGATCTCCGCCAGAGATCATATCCCTAAGCTCTGATACCACCTGTGACAACCCCAAAATAGGTCCATTCCACCCAACCCATTCTGAGTCGTCAAATACATGGTACAGAAAACAACTACAACTTTATTACAACAATTGTCGTGCAAAATACAACAACACATATGCTGTGAGTTTGGATACAAATATATACCAAATGTGACTCATGTTCCAACCGTGGACATCACCTCACAATAACACCTTACATAAATGTATAGTCAAAAACTGTTTTAGAAATTAGAATCTTTGGGAAATGCTCAAGGAAACCTTCGTACATGGGAGCCCATGCTTCTAGGTTATGATAGATATCATATGGCCACAGAATTATCCTTGGTTGACCCAATAGACCCCAAAGAAAAACGAGAAGATTACTATCATATTCTTCCCAATGGTGAGTCTTCTCTTGACTTATCATTATCTCCACTGTCTCTAATTGAGAATTATACTTCAAACAAACACCAAGATTATATAGGTAGTGCTCGTAGATATACTCAGCAAGTGGATGAACACATCCCTGTCTTATGATGACACGAGGTTGTATGTCGTTAGACATCTTGTATGATAGTGGCAAACCACCCTTCCAACGTTGGGTACACCTTACCCTATTGGATTCACCAAATATAACTACTAAATGAACTTTTCTATACTGCTTCGGGAGAACATCCACAGCTAGAGACCACCGTTCTATTTTCCCGTTACCCTCGCTCGACCCAGCTACACTCTTATTACCTGAAAGGAATTGTGAAGCAAAAGGGTGAGCACAACTAGCTCAGTAAAGAATATCATGACTAAAGATAATTAAATTATCAATAGCCTTCATCAATAATAAATCAGAGATTTAGAACATATGGTAAATGATAAAAATTTCAACCATAGTTGCAGCGGAACGAGCAATCCATTAGAAGAGTCAAATAGACTATAAAGTCTATTATTTTCTCCATGTTAAAAATCCACCAACAATGTTTTATCCCTGTAACATCAATCAACAATTCTGGTCCACAATCATATGAATAACTCATAATCATAACTGTAGTTCTAAATTCCTCTTCTCATCCAGGACGAAGATAATTTTCATCACCTGAAACATCAAACATCATGGTTATACCAAATCACAGTTCCTGTTCATAATCATACTAATAACTTCATCTTTGCACTACGGGGCAAAGATATTCATCAACAAGTCATCTTTGCACTACAGGCCAAAGATATTCGTCAACAGTTCATCTTTGCATTACTGGCCAAAGATATTCAACAACAGGTCATCTTTGCACTACGGGCCAAAGATATTCATCAACAGACCATCTTTGCACTACAGGCCAAAGATATTCATCTACAATTCATCTTTGCACTACATGCCAAAGATATTCCTCAACAGTTCATATTTACACTACATGCCAAATATATTAATACCTCAAAGAATATATAATCATTTAAGAATTTATATAAACAATAATTATAACCATGTTGATCATTTCACCTTTGCACTTAAGCTAAAGATATTCAATTATAAATTCAATGGTCATGATCATACCAGTCAACAATTCAACTTTGCACTACTGGCCAAAGAGAACCCATAGTCATGATCATACCAAAAATCTACCCATCTTTACACTCAAGTCAAAGAGAAATATCATCATTAGGGTTATAAAAATGTTATATATGATAATAAAATCAATATAATCAACATATAGATTTAATCTCAAGAGTAATATTCATAAATCAACTATAATTTGGTTAGAAAAAGAAATCAATTTTGTCGTGAATAGTAACTCGTAAATAGTAACTCGTGAATAGTAACTCGTGAATAGTAACTCGTGAATAGTAACCTCGACTCAAAAAGGTAGAAATTCCACAATAAAATCTATACCAATATTTCGGTATAATGATATTGAAAGAATAACATTTTTTAAGCTTATAAACAATTTATTTAAATTGTTTACACTTTACTAATTAATGCATTTAATCATCATAAAATGTCAACTCTTAAGATTTCATCATCAATAGCCAAAACCCTCATCAAAAATCTGCATATACCTCATATAGGATTCTCAAGCCATAAAATCCTATTTTCTAATTTTCTTACTTCACATAACATATTTAATTCATTTACTCATAACTAGACCATTTTCATGAAAAATACCAAATCAGTTCCAAAAATATTTCTTTTCTGGGATTTAGCAGAATATAGTCCCATATTGAACATATATTTTTCTCAGAATTTTTAAAAGTCATTTACTATTTTTCATATGGCCAAAACAGCCGAATATTTAGACATTTATCAAAAATTGTACTTTTGTCTAAAAATTCTGAAATTAACAGAGTATACTTCCATCATATACATGTACTCCCAATAAAAATTTCATCAATTTTGGAGTTAACCACAAGAAATTATAAGCAGTTACTTTTAAAATAGTCTTTTCTCATAAAATTCATAACTCTCAATCTATACATCCAAATATCACCATTTTTGGACACAATCAATAAAACTCATCAAAATATCATTTCAAATTTTTCCAGAATTTTTGAAGTTCAGAAAAATTTCGAAACTGAAAATCATAACAACCCTTAAAATCCATTACTATCCCTTACCTCAAAAGAGCAGTACTTCTGACTGGATATCGGATATGATGCTGAAGAAAACTTGCACTGATGAATAGAAACTCACCAAGCATCTAAAAACTCACAAAATATGCTTCATAATATAGAGAGAGAAAGAGAGAAAGCTTATGTTTCTGGTGTGATTTTTCAATTCTAACTTAGCCCTCTATTTATAGGAAAATTTTGGTAGGTTTGACCTGCAACCTGATGGCTTTACCTGCTACTATTCCCACCCACCACATTTGAAATATAATTCAGCACATTTCTTCACCAACCACAAGTGGGGCCCACCAATTCTAGAATTTTCCACCAAAATGATAAACTCCGAAAATTCAACAATTTCTGAACCAGTCATCTCGTAAAATTCATAATAAATCATACGTTCATTTTTAACGGTTCAAAATTTGTGGACATATACTCAACTTATATATGTATAACATATCCAAAAATTACCACGATCCAACGGTCGGATTAAAAATTATAACCCCGCAAAATATCTCAAAAACCCTGATTTTTAATACCTCTATTCCGACAAAAATACGGATAAAAATCTCAACATTAACTCCTTCATTTTTAACCACAAAAATATATCCCTCATTTATATCCACATAAAATAAATATTTCCTTATCATATGAATCAATAATTAATTATTCACAAATAATATTACAGAATCACATTTATGACAACCAGGCCGTTCCCAGGAAAGAGGAGGCTTTCCAATAAGAATTTCTCCTTACTAGCGCGCAATTAGATAACCAAACCTCTCCTTAGACAGAACTTTCTAGACATTGCCAATAATGCTATCTAATAATACTATTCAAATAATATGAATTATTGATCTGATAATGGGAAATACTGTGCCGCAACAATTATTGAAACAACAATAATATAAAATATCAACGCAACAATTATTGAATCAATAAAATAAAATATTGAACAGTAATTACTGTAACAATTATTGAGTAGTACCTTCTTACGTAAGAATCAATAATTTCAAAAATACTATGCAATACCGTGTGCTACTATGCAATAACGCGTATTACTGTATTTTAACCACCGGGTATTCCAACAGTGTTAACGGTAACAACTACGCCGTTATTTGTAAAAACTCAAATTTGTCGTTTTCTTCACCCGACAATTATTCGTTATGGGGCCCACAAATAGCTGTGCTGTCGTACGAATATTCCCCGACAGAAAGAATATTCTACGACCAAACGAATATTCCCCGATAACAATGATTATTTTATAACCACTTGTGTATTTTGAAAAAAAATCATATATCACCCTTAACTTTAACATTTATCAATTTAACCATTTACTGAATAGTAATTATAAAAAAAATTGAATACTTTTATTTCATAAAATTCGGGGTCTTACATATAGCGACGGTCCGCACGAAACCGTCGGTATAGAGGCTTTTTAAGAATGAAACCCTCCCACTTTCCCCCAAATCATTTCCCCCAAATTATTTCGGTATCTTCACTCTTTCTCTCTCGTTACAGACGAACGGTGCAGTAGTACTCAGGGTTTTAGTGCAAAATTGAACAAAAATTTTGAGCTATTGAAGCTTAATCAAGGTATAGGATATGGGATGGTGAGGCGGTTGGCGAAGTCGGAGCCAGAGGACCGAGATTGAACAATTTTGCCGATTGCTGCTATCATCCGCCGGTGCGTGGAGAAGTAAAGATGAAGAAGAGCTCGGGAACAGGCGTCTGACGGTCGATGATACAAACGACCAGCCACAAGAGAAGCTGGTGTGCGTCACCAGCGGCGTTTCTTTCTTAGGCTTCGCTATTGTGAATCAACTTCTAGTACGTGGCTATTTCGTCCGGATCATCGTGGATAACGAAGGTGAGGAGTTTTTTTTACTGGTGTTCTTTTGCTTTATTTTCGTTTTGTTTGATTTATTTTTTGGCTGGAGGAAAGGCATTAAAGGAAATCTTAAGATTCGCCAACAAATTGTTTGCATTATTTTTTTCTACTACTGACAAACTTCTCACCTTTGAAATCCAGTCTCATTTTGCAGTGATTCATGTCGAGAACAAGCTAATGTTTAGTCTAATTTGCTTTCTTTTTTCTCTCTTTATCTATGCGTGTTTATCGATATCTGATTGTTCAGTATTTTTATTTAATGTGTCTTCAGTGAAAGGTATAGAAAGTGAATTCACACCTTGTGTTTGACTTTGGGTTTTTGAGATAAATTTGTTTTCATGGTGTATGATTGGAAGAGAACTAACTTTTTTGATTAGTCTTCTTCATTCATTAATCCAAGTATATTATCGATAGCTGGGTCTTGTTTGCATTTTGTTTTTCTCACTAGCTGTATGGTAGCAATTGTGGATGATATTCTTATTGGTTTAATTAACTATTTTATTTCCTATTGTGATGCAGGTTAAATTTAGTTTCAGTCTTCTAGTCTAGAATAAACAGAATTTCTGTCCAACAAATGACAAATTAAGCTTACTTTTGGTCATTGTAGTGTCGATAGTCAATTAGGCAATGTTATATTGGTTTCAGGGTTTCTATGAAGTTGAGAACCAAGCAGATTGGTCAGCTTTTGATGAACACTATCGGTATGTAGTATGCTTCATAACATTTTCTTTCATTGCGTCAATTGCCAATTTCTGCAACATTAACAGTGTTTTTGTTTAGAAAAAATTTGATCTGAGATGTTACTTTCTGAAATCACTTAGTTGGATTTATGAAATCCCAAATCAAAACTCTGCTTGCATCGAACTTATTCATCATATCATTTATGACCTGATTCATGAGTGATTTTCATTTTAAAGATAAAACAAAGATATTGCATGGAATGTTATTGTTGTAGAGGCCCACAAAGATGCACAAAAAGCAACTCTATCTCAAAGCAAGTGGTCAGGATCTTCACTGGCCGAACAACTCCAGAGTATAATTGTCTTTTAGAATTAATTAGCTTGCAACTTTTTGGCGAATTTAGTATGTGCTTTTGACATCTTTGTTGAGCTATCTAGAGATGCACTAGATAATACTCCTTTTGCCATGATTCCCGCAAAATACAGTGTCAAAATGATAACAGAAAAAATTATCTGCATTACTCGGAACATAATATATTATATGATATGTGGGTTAATAATTGTGTGATGGTCATGGATTATTTGCACTTGCAAAAAATAAGAAAAAGAAAAGAGAAAAAAATCCTGAGGGGTTCTCTCCTATTTATATCCATTATCTTCTCACCTTATCAAAAAAATAATAAACTTGTCATTGCTTGAGGAATCTGAGTCCATTGAGCACAGAATAGTAGAACAGTCGATGTCCAACGTAATAGAGTTTTTCCAGGGAGGAAAGGTAGAGCAATCAGATATTCATGCCGTGCAAAATGAAGTGGCAGTTGGACAGGATTATACCAAGCATTCAATGGCTGAAATTTTGGATAGCTATCAGGAAAACACGAGTCTTATTCGAGGGAATTCTAAAGTGGTCAGTTGTCTAATTTAATAATTTCATGCACTTCTTTAGTTTGAACCTTTATCTGTTATTTGACCAGTTTAGTAGAACAAAAGGAAAAAGGCTGCAGCTTGTTGTGTCAACAAGGAAGATGTCTGCAACTGCATTCCGACCACTTGGAGTTTGCGCAGCAACATTAGGAAGTGGAGCAGATACAGATGATTGTTCAGCACACTCATTAACCGTCTCCTGTAAGTTCGGTTCATGTTTTTGCTGTGACTTTTGAGTTTTAAATTTCTCAAGGATAGCTTGCCTTCGCTTTCTGCTCTCCTCTTTAATTCTGTCAATCTCTTCCTCTTCATGTTCTGCAAGTTGCAATACAATTCTCTCCTGATAGTTTCCTTGTTCAACTTCACCTCTTCTCAATTTTTTAGTGTCCCTTTTTGAATCATCAACTTTAGTACCATGAACAGTTTATCATGTTCTTGCTCATTCAACCTTGTTTTCTTTTTTTGGTTTTTGTTTGAGTGTTCTTGCTCTACAATCACACTATTTTCTGCTAAACAGTACGCCTATGTCCCGAAAACACTCGTAAGGTAAAATATTCCCAAAAACAACAAACTACTCCATTTGATTATTGTCGAGTCATTACTGAGTTTTCATACTCAATTAGTTTCATGCCCATTTTTATCGCATTATCTCTAATTCCTTATTTATATACAGTAATTGTGAATTGGGTCTATAGGATCTGCTTGGTCAAATACTCTTTTTGGGACAGGCAAGCTATCATGGATATCATCGGTCAGTTACAGAGACAATTTGTTGATTACACAAGATCTCTGTATCATGAGGTTAGTATTTAATTTCTACTCAAAACAATTAAGATTTGAAAATTGGGGTTTTTTTGCTTAGGATTTTTGTTTCTGGTAAATTTTTATTGTGGGTTTTTGTTCTTTGGGTGTGAAAAGGGGTTTCTGGATGATCGATTTAATCAGCTCCAAAAACTTCAAGATGAGAGCAACCCGGATTTTGTAATTGAAGTAGTGTCTCTTTTCTTTGAAGATTCTGAGAAGCTACTCAATAATTTGGCAATTGCTCTGTGAGATTTATTTATTCTTTATTCTTCTAGTCATTAGAAAAAAAATTAAAATTAAAATTTTAACTCCTCAACAAGTTTTGATGATTGAAATTGGAGGTATAGATTTATTGGGTTCTGTTTTATCTTTTTGTAAACAGTCAACAACATATTGTGGATTATAAATAGGTTGATGTCCATGTCCACCAGTTCAAGGGTAGTAGTTCTAGGTATTACTTCTTTTCCCCATCTCTCTTTTATTCCCTAGAAGTTCTTTTTATCTTACTTTTTAATCATTACCTTTTGTTACCAACATTGTTTTGTCTGACACACTTTTAACTCCAATACATTACAGATACATGATTCTCATACAATCTCTGTCAAAAGCTTGAAGTCATTCGGAGACGAGAGAATTAAGGAACAACATTTTAAGCTAATATTTTCTACAATGGACATAAGTATCAGTAGCTCTATATTTGACATCATGGTGGTTAATTAAATATTTCTGCAGGAGGGGATCTTCATGTAGGTAAACCTCATACCAAACATATAATGTCTCTATAAATATATATTCCTTCTGTGCATTTGACAAGTTCAACTGAGATGTTTCCTTAATCTTTTTTCCAGGTACTGGATTTTGAAATTGGTACAATAAATATTTCCTTTATATTCCTTGAAGATCTATTAATCCAGTTGAAGTAGGATTCCTCATCCACATTTATTTGACTTTAGAACAACGGGAATTAGGATCTATTTGGAGGTTATTACTGCACAAGCCAAGAAAATTGTTAGGGGATGAATTATTCAACTATTATATTGTAATGTTGTAATATGAATAATTTTAAATGATGTATATAATATATTTTTATGTTTTATTTTATATTGTATTTGGGTTTGTTGAATAAATGTGCATTATTAATTTTTATTTTTTTAAAATTTAAAAAGGATATAGCGACGGTCATCGACTGTAGCAATAGCCTTCAATAACCGTAGGTAAAGAGCAAATACATGGTTTTGGCATGACCTATAGCGACGGTCACCGATCGTCGCTATAGGCCAAAAGACCGTCGCTATAGATTTTAGCGACGGCTTCTATAGCGACGGTCGGCGACCGTTGCTATAGGTCAATTTTCTAGTAGTGTCCCCAAGTCATAGCAGTATCAACACATGTAACATATATGTTTTATTCTTTTGTTAATTACAGGGTACTAATTTGGATGATCCATAAAGAGCTACACCAATCATGTTAGATTTGTAAAGCCTTGTTAGACTTGTTTTTTAGATTTTTAAAGCCTTGTAATCTTTTAAACTACTTATCTTTGGACTGTTTTGGTTTACGATTCTATTATATGGATGTTTATGATTGTATTGTGTTGTGTTGGTTTAGATTCATTTTTTGGACTGTATGGAAGAATGTTTATCATATAGTAGTTATCATGGATGGATGGATGGTTATATATACTGCTGTGTGTTGGGATAAAAAACAGATACAAAGCAGGTTATTTTTGGAAAATCAATAAAACAGGAAAAATTAAAAAAAAAAAAATAAAGTCAGCGACCGCACGCGGTCGCTGATACAGTATTAGCGACCGAGTAAGGTGCTTAGAAGTCAGTGACCGCACGCGGTCGCTGTTACCGGTCACTGACACGTGTGCCACATCACGTCTGACACATGACTCAACGTGAGTCATAATAGCGACAGCTGAGGTCGCTGATTGTGGTCGCTAACGATGCAGTCGCTATTGTTGGTCGCTGATGTCATTTCAGCGACTAGATTTTCTGCGACTACTATTAGCGACCGCAGGCGGTCGCTAATATCCATCTGCGACGATATGCGGTCGCAGATGTGCGGTCGCGGATAAGCCTTTTTGTTGTAGTGAGTTCAGAATATTAATCCATATTTAGGCATGTTTGGAGCTTGTTCAGTATCTCCCCTCTCGCCGAGCTCTCCTTGTCGTTCCATCGTCGTCTGTCGTAGGCGGCAACAAGTTCAGATTCTCAGAAGATGGTTAGCAGGGTTGGGATTTGGTTTTCTTCGTTTTGTTTACATGTTATCTTTTGATTTTGTTTTAATTAGTTTTATGTTTACATTTTTTGTTTTTATGTTTATTATTATTGTTTCGCGTTTTTTTCCTTTTACTTTATAACTTTTATTTTAATTTTTTTAAAAGTATAATTTCTGCCATTTTGTTTTTAAATATATATCTTTATAATTTTTTGATTATAACTTTTATTTTTATTTTTAAAAAGTATAATTAATATAAATAAAAAAAGTAATTTTAATTATTGATTAACATGTAGGATGCCACATCAATCTTAGTTAATCATGGTTCAACTCTAATTGATTCCAATTCCACTTTTTGCACAATTATTAGATTTGAAAGGTTTTTTGTGAAATTAAAAGAGCTCGCGTGTTAAAACTGAAAAAAAATTATAAGTTCAAGGGTTTTTTGGGTCATTAAATGTTGTTGGTGTCGTCAATAAATTGGTTTATATAAGATGACATATTGGAAATATAAAATTTAAGTATTTCAAGAATATTAATTTTATATATTAATGCATTACACAAAAAATGTCATATTTGTAAATATTTGTAAAATAGTAAGGATATTATGTTATTTTTATCATTTACCCTTAGGTTAGGCTTGTTTGTAAAAATGAGATATAAGATAAGATTATTTAAACTAATTTATTATAATTTCAGAATATATTTTATTTTGGGATATATTTTCTTACAATTAATGCAACATTAAGATGATAATCTTTTTAAGATATGTAAATTTATATTTTTAGTATGTTTTAATTGAGAATTGATAAATAAATCTAAAGTTTCTCGATCCATTGTCACTCCATTGTAAGATTAAAAAGGAGCAATATTCTATAAATAAATGCAAATAACAAAAAGAATTTGTAGTGCAAATATTATCTTTTTTATTTTATAATAACGAATTTTAAGTACACTTACATATATTTAAGGTATAATAGAGTAGCACTTTAAAAAATTATCATCTCTAAAATTTGTGAAACTACTTACTATAACATCAATACAATTTCCTAGATGAAGTTTATGTAATACCCACTAAATTATCTATAGTGTTTAAATATATTAAAAAAAATTGTCTAATTTTTTTATTTTTTATTTTTATATTGGGGTCATATTTGTAATTTATTTACATAGATTAATAATAATTAATAGATAATACTCCATCTGTTCTATATTATTTGATCATTGTTGACTTTTAAGTCAACTTAAAATATTTTTAAACTCAAAATTAACACATTCTTTTTGTTATGGTTAAGATTTATCTTTATGTTAATAAGTGTCCTATTGTTTAGGATAATGTTGTTAGTGTTTGAATTGTTCTTTGTACACGTTTCTAGTTGAGAACGTGGGATGTTGTTCTTTGTACACGTTTCTAGTTGAGAACATGGGCTGTGTTTGTTTATTTTGTAAGGCTATTTATAGCCAAAGTAGCTCTTCAATAAATAATCATTCCAGTATCAACAAACTGGTATTAGAGCTTGCAAAAGAAAGTTGCAGTTTTTGAGTGATTTGCATCCAGAGAAGAGAACAGAGAGAAAGAGAGAGAGAGATGGCGAGTGATGATAAAGGGAATTTCATCCAGCATTCCATCCCACATTTTAATGGTCACTATGACCATTGGAGCATGTTGATGGAGAATTTCCTCAGGTCCGAGGAGTATTGGGGACTTGTGGAGACCGGAATTGCAGAACCAGAAGCCAGTGTGGTTTTAACCGATGCACAGAAAAAAGGACTCGAAGAGATAAAGCTCAAAGATCATAAGGCGAAAAATTACCTGTTTCAGACCATCGACATGACTATCCTTGAGACAATCTTGAACAAGGATACGTCAAAGCAAATATGCGATTCGATGAAAAAGAAATATGAAGGAAACACTCGTGTGAAGAAATCGATCCTGTAAGCTTTGAGAAGGGATTTCGAAACCCTAGAAATGAAATTAGGTGAATATGTCAATGATTATTTTTCAAGGGTTATGTCGGTAGCTAACAAAATGTGTGCACATGGATAGCAGTTGAAGGATGTCACGGTGGTAGAGAAGATAATTAGGTCTTTGACTGAGAGATTTAACTACATAGTCTGCTCAATCGAGGAATCTAAGGACATCAATGAACTCTAGAGTTCGTTGAGTGTACACGAACAAAAGTTTCGCAGGCAGTTCAGTGAAGAGCAGGCACTCAAAGTGACATATGAAGAGAGAAACGGTGGCAGAGGACGTGGAAGAGCTGACTTTAAATGTGGAAGAGACAGAGGAAGGGGTCGTCGATCTTTTAACAAGGCTCTCATCGAATGCTATAATTGTCACAAGCTTGGACACTATCAGTATGAGTGTCCACTTTGGGATAAACAAGTCAATTACGCTGAGTTAGATAAAACTAAAGACATGCTGCTTATGGCCTACGTAGAGATACATGGTGCAAACAACATGTGTGGTGATCGAGCCCTGTTTTATGAACTGAATGAAGAGTTTAAGCAAATGGTAAAGTTGGGAAACAACATGAAGATGAGTGTCATTGGGAAAGGAAATGTGAGACTGTGTTCTAGATGGCTTCAACCATTTCATAATTGATGTGTTATATGTGCCGGATCTGTAGAATAATCTCTTAAGTATAGGGCAGTTGCAGGAGAAAGGGCTAGCAATTTTGATTCAGTCAGAAAAGTGTAGGATTTATCATCCAACAAGAGGTCTGATCATCCAAACCGACATGACTGCTAATAGGATGTTTATCCTGTTATCTAATTCCCAGCCTGCTAAAGCACAACCAATAAAAGAAATTTGTCTTCAAACACCAGCTCAAGATGTAATAACCCGAAATTTTCTATATAAATAAATCAAAAATTTTACGTATAATTTTTTTTTATATTTTATTAAAATAAATATGGTGAATATGTATAAGTCAAAGCGTATGTATTTATGTGATAAATAAAAATATATTTATTACATGAATAATTAAAAATAATTTTATTTCAGAATTATTGATTATTATAAAGTATATTCTTATAATAATAAATTTTATAGTAGAAATATTTTTATTAATTATTTTCCATAAAAATATGATTATATATTGTAAGACCCCAAATTATTAATAAATAAAATTTAAATTCCTCTATTTATTATTTTGAAATAGTAAGGGTTGATTTGATTAATGTGGTTAGTTATGTGTAAAATGCGCAAATATTTCAAATAAGCAAGTGGTCCTAAAATATTCATTGTTGTCGGGAAATATTTGTTTGGTCGTGGAATATTCTTGTTGTCGGGGAATATTCGTACGACGGTGCAGCCTTGTGTGGGCCCCATAACGGAAAGCGATTGGATGAAGAAAACGACAAAAATAAGTTGTTTATAAATAACGGCGTAGTTGTTACCGTTAATACTGTTGGAATACCCGGAGGTTAAAACACAGTAATACGCGTTGTTGCACAGTAGCACACGGTATTGCACCAATTATTGATTCTTACATAAGAAGGCACTACTCAATAATTGTTACAGTAATTACTGTTCAATATTGTATTTTATTGATTCAATAATTGCTGCGTTGATATTTTTTATTACTGTTGTTTTAATAATTGTCACTACACAGTATTTTCTATTATCGGAACAATAATTCATATTATCTGAATAATATTATTAGATAACATTATTGGCAATGTCTAGAAAGTTCTGTCTAAGGAGAGGTTTGGTCATCTAATTGCGCGCCAGTAAGGAGAGATCCTTATTGGAAAGCCCCCTCTTTCCTGGGAACGGACTGGTTGTCAGTACTGTGGTTCTGTAATATTATTTGTGTATAATTAATTATTGATTTATATGATGAGGAAAATAGTGATTTTATGTGGATATAGATGGAAAAATTTTTTAATGTGACAATTGTTGAAAATTAATATTTTATCTTTTTCTGATAAAATAATTCATTTAAATATATTATTTTAATAATATATTGATGGTGATATTTTTACAATGAATGTGGGATATATGAGTATATGAGGAGGAAGAGTATTTTTATGGCATTAAATGATTAACACATGTTTTGTGTGTTGGTGGACACAATTCTTGACCGAAAATTTATTATTGACTGTAAAATCGCCCGTTTGTGGATTTCGGTTAATTTCTGTTTGGAATTTGGGAAAACTTTCTTCTGCAAAGTTGTAGAGAATTAAATTTCCTAAAAAAACCGCGAGATTCGAATTTTCTGACAAAAGGGCTATTTATTATGAATTATTGAAGTTTCGAAGTTCCGAAATAATTGATTTTTGGGAGTTTTAGTTAATTATTTTGAGAAAAACGTTTTTTGTATTTTTTGGACATCATAAACATTTGCAAGGTGGCTGATTTCAGATTTTCTAAGGTGGGCTTGAAAATTTATATATATATATATATATATATATATATATATATATATATATATATATATATATATATTAAATTTTTTGCTTTGGTGTTCTAAGCATTTTCCTATAAATAGGGTGCTTAGGTTAAAATTGAAAATCACACCAGAAACACAAGTTTCTCTCTATTTCTCTCTCTATATCGAGCGTATTCTTGTGAGTATTTGATACTTTGAGTGTTTCTATACGGTGCAAGTTTCCTTTATCACTATATCTAGTATTCCAGTCACAAGTACCGTCTTTCCGAGGTAAGGGATGTTATTTCTTCTTAAATGATATTATTTTCTTCAATATCATTATGCCGAAGTATTGATCTAAACTTTTTATCAAATTTAGAACTTTTCATGTCGGGATTACTATTCACGAGTTACTATTCACGAGTTACTATTCACCGAAAAATGAAATTTTCTTCTTTTCGTCCAAAATATCTATTCTGGATACTAGCTTTGATTGTATCTATGTTTTGATCATTCTTGAATTTTACTTCACTATGATAATGTATTTTTGGACATGGATAATGCAGGAACGAGTGCGATGATGTCAAGTATACGCGTAGAACCAACTTTAATCGATAAAGTTAAAGTTGCTTAAGCCACAGACCGGGAGCTGATGCGTATGAAGAAGAAAGTACAAGAAGGTGCTATTCCGGAAGCGAGAATCGATGAAGAAGGAATACTTCGAGTCCACTCCAGACTTTGTGTTCCTAACGATTCTGATTTGAAGTACAAGATCATGATGGTGGCACACAATACACCATTTGCGATCCATCCTGGAAGTACCAAAATGTATCGTGATCTTCAACATACATTTTGGTGGAACAATATGAAGAGAGAGATTGTAAAGTTTATTTCGAGGTGTTTAACTTGTCAACGTGTAAAGGCGGAGTATCAAGTGCCAAAGGGTCCATTGCAACCACTTGAGATTCCGAAATGGAAGTGGGAACACATTACCATGGATTTCGTTACAGTTCTTCCCACGGTTTCTCAAGGCATAAATGCTATTTGGGATATAGTTGATAGATTAACCAAGTCTGCTCATTTCTTGCCGATACGGGAGACTTATTCTCTTGAACGTCTTGCTAGTATGTACGTGAATGAGATTTTAAGGTTGCATGGCATGCCAGTATCCATAGTTTCGGATCGTGACCCAAGATTCACTTCAAGATTTTGGGTTAGCTTGCAAAAAGCTATGGGTACGGATTTACGGTTCAGTTCGGCATACCATCCTTAAACGGACGGACAATCAGAGAGGACTATTCAAACTCTTGAAGATCTATTAAGACTTTGTGTCCTAGATTTCAAAGGGAGTTGGGATAAGTACCTACCATTGGTGAAATTCTCCTACAATAACAGTTATCAGGCAAGTATAGGTGTGGCTCCCTTTGAAGCATTGTATGGACGAAAGTGTCGCTCTCCAGTATGTTGGGATGAGGTGGGAGAAGCAACGTTGTTGGGACCAGAGTTGGTACGAATGACTACAGAGAAGATCCAAACGATTCGACAACGTATACAAACGGCACAGGATCGACAAAAGAATTATGTGGATCTTCATCGAAAGGACGTGGAATTTGACATTGGGGATCATGTATTATTACGTGTAGCTCCATGGAAAGGAGTTACAAGATTTGGGAAGAAAGGAAAGCTCAATCCACGATTTATTGGTCCATTTTAGATTCTTGACCGAGTAGGAAATGTGGCCTATAGACTCGCGTTACCTCCAAGCATGTCTCGTGTAAGACCCCAATTTTTATAATAAAGATGAATTTTCTATAAATATCATTTTTGAATATTTTGGAGTTAATTTGATATAATGTTATAGTTGTGGGTAATATTTATAAATTTTGCAAAGTAAGCAAGTTGTTATAAAATATTCGTTTGGTCGGAGAATATTCTTTTTGTCGGGGAATATTCGTACGACGGCACAATCATTGGTGGACCCCACAACGGAATTATTGTCGGATTGAGAAAACGACAGAATTATCTTTCTATAAAAATAACGGCTGAGGTGTTACCGTTAAAACCGTTAAAACTGTTGAACTACTCGGTAGTAAAAGTACAGTAATACGCGTGGTTGCATAGTAGCACACGGTATTGATTATTGATGCTTACGTGAGAAGTCACTCAGCTATACTCAATTATTGCTACAGTAATTGCTGCATCATATCTCTTAAATTATTGTCATAGTATCATCTGTATAATATGTTATATTATTGAGACGTTGTGGTAAGTTTGGTTATTTTATGGGGGGCCATATGTCATCATCTAAGAGTCTCTTCGTCAATAGTAATTACCGTTGTCAATAGTAATTACTGTTGTCAATAGTAATTACCTTCGTCAATAGTATTTACCTTGGTCAATAGTAATTACCTTCGTCAATAGTATTTACCTTGGTCAATAGTATTTACCTTGGTCAATAGTAATTACCTTCGTCAATAGTATTTACCTTGGTCAATAGTAATTACTTTCGTCAATAGTAGTTGTCCCTTCAATATTACCAAGAGTCATTTGACCCTTCGTTAAGACCAAGAGTCATTTGACCCTTCGTTAAGACCAAGAGCCACCCTCAGTTTTTCTATAAATAGAGGCCTAGGGCTTCATTATTTTTCACGAATTCATTCAAGCTATAGAGAGAGAAAGTATAGAGAGAATAAGAGAGAGAGAGACTAAAAGTATTCTGCTACATCACTTTTCCAATATCCAGTTCTTTTAAGGTAGGGAATATTATTTCTTTTATATTCATGAAGAGAACTTCTGTTATTCCATTTGTTATTATTCTGTTGGAATAACCAGTATACGCGGTCTACCCTATACTTGGTGACATTCTTCTATTATTCTGTTGGAACATCCTGTCTGTGTGTTTTACACCGGACCTGGTTCCGTTTATTATTCTGTTGGAACATCCTGTCTGTGTGTTTTACACCGGACCTGGTTCCGTTTTATTATTATTCTGTTGGAATATCCTGTCTGTGTGTTTTACACCGGACCTGGTTCCATTATTTATTATTCTGTCGGAATATCCTGTCTGTGCGTTTACGCCGGACCTGGTTCCATTATTTATTATTCTATTGGAATAACCTGTCTGTGCGGTCTATCGCATGCATGGTGATTTCTTTTGTTATTCCATTCTTTATTGTACTCAGTTGGTTAAGTTTTGACTTCTATACTCCATGAAATTTGTGGAATATCCTTGATAGTTGCGTTTCATCCAGTATCTTTTCAAGAAAATATTCTTCTAAGCATTCTTGAATTTTACTCCACAATGCAGTATCATGTTGACAATTTGGACGTTGTTAATTCCTGGATAAATTAATTCTTGAACTTGTTTTATTGAATTCTTATATCATTGTCATCATCCTCATGTTTATAAAATGTTGAAAGTCATCTGTGGCATGTAGTGCATAGATGGACTTGGTATGATTATGACCAGGGATTATTCGGTATAATCATGACCGTAATGTTACAAATGATGTGGTAAAAGTCCTCATTGGCCCGTAGTGCATTGATGGACAGTTGTTGGCATGATCATGACCATTAATGAATACACGAATATCCTTGGCCGTAGTGCAGGGGTGATTCGATGATGTGGATTATTTTATTAAGCTGAGTCTCAGCGATCACAGTGTTGAAAAACTTTTTAAATCATAAAAGATAGTAGAGTTTATTTTCTACTTGACTCTTTTAATGGATTGCTTGTTCCGCTACAGTTAAACTTGATGTCTATTATATTTTATCAGTTTAACATTGTTGAAGGCTAATGATAATTTATTCTGCATTATCTTAGTCATAATATTTCTTACTGGGCTAGTTGAGCTCACCCTTTCTTTCACTGTTCTCTTCAGGAAATGAGAACGTAGCTGGGACAAGTCGGGGTACGGAGTGATGGTCCGAATGATAGTATTAGTTAGTAGTCCTCACTATTCTATGTAATGGTGTGTTAATAAATGTAATGAGGACTCCTTTTGAGTATGAATACTCTCTAGAAGATAATATTTGTATTCAAACTCACAGTTTATGTTTTGTCGTATTGTACACGACAGTTGTATTAATCAGTTGTATTTGTATTCTGTACTATGTATCTGACGACCCAAGATGGGTGATGTATACCTAATTTTGGGGGCGTCACAGTTGGTATCAGAGCTTAGGGATATGATCCCTGGCTAAGATGTGAGAATAGAACTAGGAGGGGAGAGACGGGGAATTCCTTCGCTAGTATGACATACCTAAGTTTATTTGCATGGTATTTAATTGGTCGGTCATAATATAAGGATAATATATGACATATCAATTAATTTTTATTTTGTGGCAGTATCTGAAAATGGCATCTGAGAATGTTGAGAATAGCAATGGAGCACAGACGACTGTTGATTCACCACATATCAATAATCAGGATAATGTGCATCAGGAAGGTGTCAATCCTCATGCAAACAACAACACTGACCAAATGATGAATGATCAAATGTTCAGAGGCTTTATGCAATTCATGCAACAACAGGTGAAAGCGGCTCCTGTCCACAACGTAGGTGGAAATACTGGAAACTCTCAGGCGGTCACCGCTAAACAGTTTAAGGAGCTGGGACCACCGGAGTTTAAGGGAGAACCCAAACCACTTGTAGCTGAAACATGGATAAAGCAGATCACCAAGATATTTGATGTCTTGGGTTGCTCCGAGGAGCAAAAGGTTCCCTTTGCCGCCTTTATGTTGCGAGGAGAGGCAGATTACTGGTGGGAATCGATAAAGCGTACTCAACCTGCCGCACTGAAGATGTCCTGGGAGAAGTTCCAAGAGCTGTTTAACGACAAATACTTTCCCGAGAGTATTCGTCACATGAAGGAGGTGGAGTTCATCAAATTGGAGCAGAATAATATGACCGTGTCGCAGTACGAGGCAAAATTTGCGGAGTTATCCCGGTTTGCGTCCCACCTGGTGGATAATGAAGAAAGAATGACGCGGATGTTTTTAAGAGGTTTGAAGCCGGAGATACGTCAACATCTTGTTTCTCATAAACTGTGTTTGTATTCAGATGTTGTAAATAGGGCTCAGTTGGTGGAGCGCGATAACGAGACAACGCAACCAAAAGAGAGCAGCCGGCAAAATGATAATACCAGTGAGAGCAGTCATCGAAGCGGTGACAACAAGCGTGGAGGGAATCAACAGGCCAGAAATGGTAACCACTTCGGTGGTAATCAGGGCCAAAACAATAAGAATGGACATTTCAAGAAGAGGAGATTCAACAATGATGGAAAGACGTCAGCACCAGCACCTGTCGTTAAGGAAGGAGAACGACCACCTATCATATGTTTCAAATGCGGAGGGGAGGGGCACATCAGTCCAAACTGCGCGATGCCGTCCAAAGCATGTTATAATTGTGGAAGAGAAGGTCATTTAGCCCGATTTTGTCGTTTACCGAAGACAAATTCAGCTAGGATGGAGGCACCAAAAGCCGTCCCAGAAAAGTCAAAACCGGTTGTGCAAGGGAGAGCGTTTGTTGTGAACTCCCAGAGAGCAAGGAACCCGAATGAGGTCATCACGGGTAAGCTTATCATAAACTCTAAAGAAGTTTATACTTTATTTGATACCGGTTCAACCCATTCTTTTATTTCTCCTACTTGCGCTCATCGATTAAATTTGATTCCGGAGAAATTAGACTTTGACTTATCTGTGGAAACTCCGTTGGGAGAAACCTTCATTACCTCCACTGTTTATAAGTCTTGTTTGGTTCAAGTTGGTACCCACACATTACCTATCGATCTGATTTCATTAAAAATACTTGCATTTGACGTGATTCTAGGGATTGATTGGTTAACTACTCATTATGCAAAAATTGATTGTTTTCGTAAGGTTGTTAGCTTTCATATTCCTAATCGACCTATTATGCGAATTCAAGCAACCAAACCATTAAAATCAATCGCTGTCATCTCAAGCCATAAAGCTATTCGTTTATTGAAAAACGGATGTCAAGCTTTCTTAGCTCATGTCACAGATCTAAACAAAAATACGTCAGTTTTGAATGATATTTCTATTGTTAATAAATTCCCTGACGTATTCCCTGAAGAACTTCCTGGCCTACCCCCAGAGCGTGAAATTGAATTTTGTATCGATCTTGAACCCGGTACAAAACCCATTTCCAAAGCCCCATATCGAATGGCTCCTATTGAACTTCAGGAGTTAAAGATCCAACTGCAGGAATTGTTAGACATTGGCTTTATTCGTCCTAGTACTTCTCCTTGGGGTGCTCCTGTTCTATTCGTGAAGAAGAAAGATGGAAGTATGCGACTTTGTATTGATTATCGGGAGTTGAATCATGTCACCATCAAAAACAGGTACCCATTGCCACGTATTGATGACCTGTTTGACCAGTTGCAAGGAGCACAATTCTTTTCAAAGATCGATCTTCGTTCTGGATATCATCAGCTGAAGGTTAGAACTGAGGATATTCCAAAGACGGCTTTTAGAACTCGGTACGGGCATTATGAATTCCTAGTCATGTCCTTTGGATTGACTAATGCTCCTGCTGCCTTCATGGATATGATGAACCGGGTATTCAAGGAATATTTGGATCACTTTGTGGTCGTCTTTATTGATGACATCCTTATTTATTCCAAAAGCCGTGAAGATCATGAGCAACACTTGAGGCTGGTACTCCAAAAGCTTCGTGAATACAAGCTTTATGCCAAGTTGAAGAAATGCGAGTTCTGGCTGGAGGAGGTAGCATTCCTTGGGCACGTAGTATCAAGTCGTGGAATATCGGTTGACCCGGCAAAGATTGAAGCTATTCAAAGCTGGGAGCAACCTAAATCAGTGACCGAAGTACGTAGCTTTCTTGGTTTAGCTGGTTATTATCGGAGATTCGTGGAAGGATTTTCTCGAATCGCTACTCCATTAACTCAGCTGACTCGGAAAGATACAAAGTTCGGTTGGAGCGAAGAATGTGAGCAGAGTTTTCAAGAACTCAAGAGGAGACTCATTTCAGCACCTGTTCTAACAATACCATCTGGCTCGGAGGGATTTGTCATCTACAGTGATGCTTCGAGCAAAGGGTTGGGATGCGTTCTCATGCAACATGGAAAAGTCATAGCCTATGCATCAAGACAACTCAAGGAATATGAGAGGAATTATCCTACTCATGATCTAGAGTTGGCAGCTGTTGTCTTTGCACTTAAAATTTGGAGGCATTACTTGTATGGGGAGAAAGTGGAGATCTTTACGGATCATAAAAGCCTCAAATATTTCTTCACTCAAAAGGAACTCAACATGCGACAACGACGTTGGCTTGAACTGTTGAAAGATTATGATCATACCATTCAATACCATCCTGGAAAAGCGAACGTGGTAGCTGACGCATTGAGTAGAAGATCATATGCGGGTACAAGTGCAATATTAACAACGCAAAGGCCCATTTTGTGTGACTTGCAAAGGATGGAGATAGAGTTGAAGACTCCAGGGACCCATGTGATGATGGCGAATATACGAGTAGAACCGACTTTAATCGATAAAGTTAAAGCTGCTCAAGCTACAGACCTGGAGCTGATGCGTATGAAGAAGAAAGTGCAAGAAGGTGCTATGCCGGAAGCAAGAATCGATGAAGAAGGAATACTTCGAGTCAACTCCAGACTTTGTGTTCCTAACAACCCTGATTTAAAGTATGAAATCATGATGGAGGCGCACAACACACCGTTTGCAATCCATCCTGGAAGTACCAAAATGTATCATGATCTTCGTCATACATTTTGGTGGAGCAATATGAAGAGAGAGATAGCGTTGTTTATCTCAAGGTGTCTAACTTGTCAACGAGTCAAAGCGGAGCATCAAGTACCAAAAGGTCCATTGCAACCACTTGAAATTCCAGAATGGAAGTGGGAGCACATTACCATGGATTTCGTTACCGGTCTTCCTAGGGTTTCTCAAGGTATTGATGCGATTTGGGTCATTGTTGATAGATTGACCAAGTCTGCTCATTTCTTACCGATACGAGAAACTTATACACTTGAACGTCTTGCTCGTATGTACATAAACGAGATTGTAAGACTGCATGGTATGCCAGTATCCATAGTTTCTGATCGAGACCCAAGATTCACTTCACGATTTTGGGTTAGTTTACAAAAAGCTATGGGCACGGAGTTACGATTTAGTTCAGCATATCATCCTCAGACGGACGGACAATCAGAGAGGACTATTCAAACTCTTGAAGATCTATTAAGACTCTGTGTCTTTGACTTCAAGGAAGTTGGGACAAGTTCTTACCATTGGTGGAGTTTTCCTACAACAACAGTTATCAAGCAAGTATTGGCATGGCTCCATTCGAAGCATTGTATGGAAGAAAATGTCGTTCTCCAGTATGCTGGGATGAGGTGGGCGAAGCAACGTTGTTGGGACCGGAGTTGGTACGTATGACTACAGAAAAGATTCAAACGATCCGACAACGTATAAAAACCTCACAAGATCGACAAAAGAGTTATGCTGATCTTCATCGAAAGGACGTGGAATTTGATGTAGGAGATCATGTGTTCTTACGTGTTGCTCCATGGAAAGGAGTTACGAGATTTGGAAAGAGAGGAAAGCTAAATCCTCGATTCATCGGTCCATTTTTAATCCTCGATCGAGTAGGAACTGTGGCTTATAGACTCGCTTTACCGCCAAGTATGTCTCGTGTTCATAACGTTTTCCACATATCCATGTTACGCAAATATGTGGAAGACCCGAACCACATTATTGAGTTAGAACCGGACGAAATAGCGGAGGATTTGACGTATGAAGAAGTTCCTGTTCAAATCTTGGATAAGAAGGAACATATTCTACGCTCCAAGGTTATACCTCAAGTCAAAGTTTTGTGGAGAAACCACGATGTTGAGGAAATGACTTGGGAGTTAGAATCAGAAATGAAATCAAGGTATCCTTACCTCTTCGACATACCAGGTACGTACCCTAATTTCGAGGGCGAAATTTCATAAGAAGGGGAGGTTGTAAGACCCCAATTTTTATAAATAAAGATGAATTTTCTATAAATATCATTTTTGAATATTATGGAGTTAATTTGATATAATGTTATAGTTGTGGGTAATATTTATAAATTTTGCAAAGTAAGCAAGTTGTTATAAAATATTCGTTTGGTCGGAGAATATTCTTTTTGTCGGGGAATATTCGTACGACGGCACAATCATTGGTGGACCCCACAACGGAATTATTGTCGGATTGAGAAAACGACAGAATTATCTTTCTATAAAAATAACGGCTGAGGTGTTACCGTTAAAACCGTTAAAACTGTTGAACTACTCGGTAGTAAAAGTACAGTAATACGCGTGGTTGCATAGTAACACACGGTATTGATTATTGATGCTTACGTGAGAAGTCACTCAGCTATACTCAATTATTGCTACAGTAATTGCTGCATTATATCTCTTAAATTATTGTCATAGTATCATCTGTATAATATGTTATATTATTGAGACGTTGTGGTAAGTTTGGTTATTTTATGGGGGGCCATATGTCATCATCTAAGAGTCTCTTCGTCAATAGTAATTACCGTCGTCAATAGTAATTACTGTTATCAATAGTAATTACCTTCGTCAATAGTATTTACCTTGGTCAATAGTAATTACCTTCGTCAATAGTATTTACCTTGGTCAATAGTATTTACCTTGGTCAATAGTAATTACCTTCGTCAATAGTATTTACCTTGGTCAATAGTAATTACTTTCGTCAATAGTAGTTGTCCCTTCAATATTACCAAGAGTCATTTGACCCTTCGTTAAGACCAAGAGTCATTTGACCCTTCGTTAAGACCAAGAGCCACCCTCAGTTTTTCTATAAATAGAGGCCCAGGGCTTCATTATTTTTCACGAATTCATTCAAGCTATAGAGAGAGAAAGTATAGAGAGAATAAGAGAGAGAGAGACTAAAAGTATTCTGCTACATCACTTTTCCAATATCCAGTTCTTTTAAGGTAGGGAATATTATTTCTTTTATATTCATGAAGAGAACTTCTGTTATTCCATTTGTTATTATTCTGTTGGAATAACCAGTATACGCGGTCTACCCTATACTTGGTGACATTCTTCTATTATTCTGTTGGAACATCCTGTCTGTGTGTTTTACACCGGACCTGGTTCCGTTTATTATTCTGTTGGAACATCCTGTCTGTGTGTTTTACACCGGACCTGGTTCCGTTTTATTATTATTCTGTTGGAATATCCTGTCTGTGTGTTTTACACCGGACCTGGTTCCATTATTTATTATTCTGTCGGAATATCCTGTCTGTGCGTTTACGCCGGACCTGGTTCCATTATTTATTATTCTATTGGAATAACCTGTCTGTGCGGTCTATCGCATGCATGGTGATTTCTTTTGTTATTCCATTCTTTATTGTACTCAGTTGGTTAAGTTTTGACTTCTATACTCCATGAAATTTGTGGAATATCCTTGATAGTTGCGTTTCATCCAGTATCTTTTCAAGAAAATATTCTTCTAAGCATTCTTGAATTTTACTCCACAATGCAGTATCATGTTGACAATTTGGACGTTGTTAATTCCTGGATAAATTAATTCTTGAACTTGTTTTATTGAATTCTTATATCATTGTCATCATCCTCATGTTTATAAAATGTTGAAAGTCATCTGTGGCATGTAGTGCATAGATGGACTTGGTATGATTATGACCAGGGATTATTCGGTATAATCATGACCGTAATGTTACAAATGATGTGGTAAAAGTCCTCATTGGCCCGTAGTGCATTGATGGACAGTTGTTGGCATGATCATGACCATTAATGAATACACGAATATCCTTGGCCGTAGTGCAGGGGTGATTCGATGATGTGGATTATTTTATTAAGCTGAGTCTCAGCGATCACAGTGTTGAAAAACTTTTTAAATCATAAAAGATAGTAGAGTTTATTTTCTACTTGACTCTTTTAATGGATTGCTTGTTCCGCTACAGTTAAACTTGATGTCTATTATATTTTATCAGTTTAACATTGTTGAAGGCTAATGATAATTTATTCTGCATTATCTTAGTCATAATATTTCTTACTGGGCTAGTTGAGCTCACCCTTTCTTTCACTGTTCTCTTCAGGAAATGAGAACGTAGCTGGGACAAGTCGGGGTACGGAGTGATGGTCCGAATGATAGTATTAGTTAGTAGTCCTCACTATTCTATGTAATGGTGTGTTAATAAATGTAATGAGGACTCCTTTTGAGTATGAATACTCTCTAGAAGATAATATTTGTATTCAAACTCACAGTTTATGTTTTGTCGTATTGTACACGACAGATGTATTAATCAGTTGTATTTGTATTCTGTACTATGTATCTGACGACCCAAGATGGGTGATGTATACCTAATTTTGGGGGCGTCACATCTCGTGTTCATAACGTTTTTCACATATCTATGCTTCGTAAATATGTGAAAGACCCGAACCACATTATTGAGTTAGAACAAGACGAGACAGCTGAAGATTTAACGTACGAGGAGGTACCTGTTAAGATCTTGGATAGGAAAGAGCATGTCCTACGCACGAAGGTTATACCACAAGTTAAGGTTTTGTGGAGAAACCATGCTATTGAAGAAATGACCTGGGAGTTGGAATCAGAAATAAAAGCGAGGTATCCTCACCTTTTCGAAATATCAGGTACGTATGTCAATTTCGAGGACGAAATTTCATAAGGAGGGGAGGTTGTAAGACCCCAAATTATTAATTAATGAAATTTAAATTCCTCTATTTATTATTTTGAAATAGTAAGGGTTGATTTGATTAATGTGGTTAGTTATGGGTAAAATGCGTAAATATTTCAAATAAGCAAGTGGTCCTAAAATATTCATTGTTGTCGGGGAATATTTGTTTGGTCGTGGAATATTCTTGTTGTCGGGGAATATTCGTACGACGGCGCAGCCTTGTGTGGGCCCCATAACGGAAAGCGATTGGATGAAGAAAACGACAAAAATAAGTTGTTTATAAATAACGGCGTAGTTGTTACCGTTAATACTGTTGGAATACCCGGAGGTTAAAACACAGTAATACGCGTTGTTGCACAGTACCACACGGTATTGCACCAATTATTGATTTTTACGTAAGAAGGCACTACTCAATAATTGTTATAGTAATTACTGTTCAATATTGTATTTTATTGATTCAATAATTGCTGCGTTGATATTTTTTATTACTGTTGTTTTAATAATTGTCACTACACAGTATTTTCTATTATCGGAACAATAATTCATATTATCTGAATAATATTATTAGATAACATTATTGGCAATGTCTAGAAAGTTCTGTCTAAGGAGAGGTTTGGTCATCTAATTGCGCGCCAGTAAGGAGAGATCCTTATTGGAAAGCCCCCTCTTTCCTGGGAACGGACTGGTTGCCAGTACTGTGGTTCTGTAATATTATTTGTGTATAATTAATTATTAATTTATATGATGAGGAAAATAGTGATTTTATGTGGATATAGATGGAAAAATTTTTAATGTGACAATTGTTGAAAATTAATATTTTATCTTTTTCTGATAAAATAATTCATTTAAATATATTATTTTAATAATATATTGATGGTGATATTTTTATAATGAATGTGGGATATATGAGTATATGAGGAGGAAGAGTATTTTTATGGCATTAAATGATTAACACATGTTTTGTGTGTTGGTGGACACAATTCTTGACCGAAAATTTATTATTGACTGTAAAATCGCCCGTTTGTGGATTTCGGTTAATTTTTGTTTGGAATTTGAAAAAACTTTCTTCTGCAAAGTTGTAGAGAATTAAATTTTCTATAAAAACTCGTGAGATTCGAATTTTCTGACAAAAGGGCTATTTATTATGAATTATTGAAGTTTCGAAGTTCCGAAATAATTGATTTTTAGGAGTTTTAGTTAATTATTTTGAGAAAAACGTTTTTTGTATTTTTTTGGACATCATAAACATGTGCAAGGTGGCTGATTTCAGATTTTCTAAGGTGGGCTTGAAAATTTATATATATATATATATATATATATATATATATATATATATATATATATATATATATATTAAATTTTCTGCTTTGGTGTTCTAAGCATTTTTCTATAAATAGGGTGCTTAGGTTAAAATTGAAAATCACACCAGAAACACAAGTTTCTCTCTATTTCTCTCTCTCTCTATCGAGCGTATTCTTGTGAGTATTTGATACTTTGAGTGTTTCTATACGGTGCAAGTTTCCTTCAGCACTATATCTAGTATTCCAGTCAGAAGTACCGTCTTTCGGAGGTAAGGGATGTTATTTCTTCTTAAATGATATTATTTTCTTCAATATCATTATGCCGAAGTATTGATCTAAACTTTTTATCAAATTTAGAACTTTTCATGTCGGGATTACTATTCATGAGTTACTATTCACGAGTTACTATTCACCGAAAAATGAAATTTTCTTCTTTTCGTCCAAAATATCTATTCTGGATACTAGCTTTGATTGTATCTATGTTTTGATCATTCTTGAATTTTACTTCACTATGATAAGGTATTTTTGGACATGGATAAATCGAAATACGAATCCTTAATATTTGTTATTTTGCTTCACTGGATTCGTTTTCTTTAAAATATTTTTCATCATCCTCAGTCTTAAATGATGATATAACTGAATATCTTTGGCCTGTAGTGCAAAGATGAATAATTTCTGATGAATATCTTTGGCCCGTAGTGTAAAGATGAACAGGTGTTGAGGTGAACATGACCAACTGATGGATATCTTTGGCCTGTAGTGCAAAGATGACTATTTGATTCAAGATATTTATTGATTGATGTTACAGGGATAAAATGTTGATGATGGGCTTTTAAATTCATAGATAATCGTAGATTTCATTCTCTACGTAACTTCTCTATGAATTATTATTTTCCGCTGCGAATATTGAATTAAAACTTGTTGTCTATTGTATTCTATTAAATTTTTTCCTGTTGAAGACTAACGATAATTTGTTGTATATTATCTTAGTCATAATATTCTTTACTGGGCTAGTTGAGCTCACCTTTTTTCTTGTTGTTCCATTTTCTTCTCAGGAAGCGAGAATGTAGCAGGTACTAGTCGAGGTATGGAATGAAGGTTCTAGGAAGTTGTTTTAGTAGTCCTCACCATTTTTTTTGTAAAATATTGTTCCAATAATTGTAATGAGGACTTATTTGAGTGTGGATATTGTCTAGACGACAATATTTATATTTACACTCACAGTTTTTATGTTATATTAATAAAGTTGTAGTTGTTTCTGTACCATGTTATTGACGACTCAGAATAGGTGTTGTATACCTGTTTTGGGGGCATCACAGTTGGTATCAGAGCTTAGGGATATGATCTCTGGCGGAGATCGGGGAATAGAACTAGGAGGGGAGAGACGAGTAAATCCTTCGCTAGTGTGTCCTACCTAAGCTTATTTGTTGGTTGGTCATAATATATGGATATTATGTGATTTGTTAATTTGTTAAATTAACCCTTGTTTTATGGCAGTATTTGAGAATGTCGACTGAGAATGTTAACAGTGGAGTAAATGAAACCATGGAGACACCTGTATTCACCAACGAGGAGAACATGCAACAGACTGGTAATGTTCCTCCTGTGAACAACACCACTGAGCAGACGGTGAACGATGAGATGTTTAGAAGCTTTTTGCGATTCATGCAAAACCAGACGAAGGAGATTCCTGTTCAAAATATAGGAAGAAACAATGGCAACGCACAACTGGTCACAGCCAAGCAGTTCAAAGAGTTGGGACCACCAGAATTCTGGGGAAAGCCGGATCCGATTAAGGCGGAGACATGGGTCAAGCAAATTACCAAGATATTTGATGTCTTAGGATGCACGGAGGAACAGAAGGTTCCATTCGCCACCTTTATGTTCCGTGGCGAGGCAGACTACTGGTGGGAATATGTGAAACGTACCCATCCAGCCGCACTCAGCATGTCTTGGGAGATATTTCAGAAACTATTCAATGACAAGTACTTTCCTGAAAGTATTCGTCATATGAAGGAGGTAGAGTTTACTAGATTGGAGCAGATTAACATGACGGTGTCCCAGTACGAGGCGAAGTTTGCAGAGTTGTCCAGGTTTGCACCTCATTTGGTGGAGAATGAGGAACGTATGACGCGGATGTTTCTGAGAGGTTTGAAACCCGGCATACGTCAATATCTCATTTCTCATAAATTTTCTCTCTATTCAGATGTTGTCAACAGGGCTCAATTATTAGAGCGAGATAACGAGTACGGTCAACCGAGGGATCACAACCAGGATCATATCGGTGACAACAGTCATCAGAACAATGATAACCAGCGGAGAAAGAAAAATACAGACAAGAACGGTAACCACTCTGGTGGTAATCGTGGCTTTGAAAATAGAAGAAGCGAGTCGGGAGGAGATTTTAAAAAGAGGAGATTCAACAATGACAATACGAAGACGTCAGCACCAGCAGCAACTGGTTCCAAGGGAGGAGAACGACCACCGGTCATATGCTATAAATGTGGAAAAGAGGGGCATATCAGCCCAAACTGTCCACAACAGTTCAAGGTATGCTATAATTGTGGAAAGGAAGGACATATCGCTCGAGATTGCACTGTAGGGAAACCAAGTCCAACGGGGGTGGTGACTCAAAAAGTTGTCCCAGAAAAGTCAAAGTCAACGGTTCTTGGAAGAGCGTTTTTCGTGACTGGTCAGATTGCGAGGAACCCGAACGAAGTTAGCACGGGTTAGTTAATTATAAATTTTTACGAAGTCTATACCTTATTAGATACCGGTTCTACCCATTCATTTATTTCTCCTGCTTGTGCTCAACGTTTAAACTTAACTCCGGAGAAATTAGACTTTGATTTATCTGTGGAGACTCCGTTAGGGGAAACTTTCATCACATCCACTGTTTATAAATCTTGTTTGATCCAAGTTAGCACCATCACATTACCTGTTGATCTTATCTCTTTAAAGATACTTACTTTTGATGTGATTTTAGAAATTGATTGGTTAACTACTCATCATGCCAAAATTGATTGCTTTCGTAAGGTTGTTAGTTTTCATATTCCTAAGCAACCTGTTATTCAAATTCAAGCAATCAAACCATTGAAGTCAAACTCTTTCATATCAAGCCGTAAAGTCATTCGTTTATTAAAAAACGGATGTCAAGCTTTCTTAGCCCATGTCATGGACTTGAACAAAAATACATCAGATTTGAGTGATATTTCTATTGTTTGTTTCCTGACGTATTTCCTGAAGAATTTCTTGGCTTACTCCCAAATCGTGATATTGAATTTTGTATCGACTTTGAACCCGGTACAAACCCCATTTCTAAAATCTCATATCGAATGGCTCCTATTGAATTTCAGGCGTTAAAAACCCAACTATAGAAGTTGATAACCGAGCCTTTATCTGGTGACTTCCTTTGTAGAATGCACTGAAGCCAGACTCTCCGTAGGGGACGCCATATTCGTGCGGTGATAAACTGATAGGTGTCATTGTGACGTGCTATCCAAGATTGGGATATGAGTCACAGTTGAGAGCAACCTAAGTTAATAATCGAAATACGTAGCTTTCTAGTTATTATCGGAGATTCGTAAATGGATTTTCTCGAATCGCTACTCCATTAACTCAGCTGACTCGTAAGGATACTTTGATATTTTGGCGATGGTTTTATTAATAGTTTAATATTAATTAAATATTAATGATAATAAAATTATTTAATATTTAAATCATTTAATAATGATCCCGTTGTTTGAAAAATCATGATAAATTATAATAATTAATTAAAAATTATTATAAGTCATTTAAAAATAATATGATTGATATTTACAGTTATTGAATTATAGGATAAAGTATTAGATTCGATAATTACCCCATAAAGCCATCGGTACACCGACATGTTTCAGAAATTGATCTGGACTTAGATAATTTGATTAGATACTTGTTTGTTTGTGATCCAATGACTGTTAAACATGTGTGACAATGTGATTTAGTTATGTGCTGACTGCAATAAGTTGTATTATGTGTTATGATATGTTATTCTAATCAGTAAAATAATCTTATTACTGATAGGTTGCTATATAAAAGATAAAACTAAGTTGCGTATTGTAAGCAGCAGACCAGACAAGTATTCTACCTTTGCATACTTTATGCAATGGATATAAGTAAGAAAGTTTCAGAATTATATTATTATTGTGCTAGATTATTAACCCTATTATTATATATATTATATCCGATCATTATTTATCAACACAGTACTATAGTATAATTCAGATATTTATTCTGTTCGTTAATTTCTAAATATGGTTATACAAGTGTCCTCACTTGAATAATCATTGTATTTAATCACATGTTGATACACATTTATAAATTTTTAGTATGTATATGTTAACTTAAGAGGCGTCTAAGCTATTTGCTTTGGCTAGACACGAACTTAGAAATATTGTTGAACAAGATAAAACCTTATTATTATCCGACCAAATTATTTTGGTTCGGATTCCCGACTAAGTATGAACATCCCGCACATGGAAAAACTTTTATACGCCAAAGGCGGTAGATGAACGATAACATCGTTCTTGCATGTAGTATTGATCAATACAGGACATAATGGGCTGATCACCCCCCATGCCCGTAAGTTATGACGGTTTACAGATGAAGTTCTATTTAACCTTTTCAAAAATAAAAAATAATGTTCATAGTCTGTCGACTAATTTCCATTTATAGTCAGTACGTAGTTTCAAAATTTTGATAAAGAATTAATATATTATTATTATTGGTTCAGCGTACTTCACAATTATTGATTCGTTGTAGAAGTGTCGTACAAAGAAAATATTTAATCCTTTCAGCTAATATTTATAATTGTTATTACTTGCTGGACACCCAAATGCTCATCCTTGCTTAATTTAAAATATTTTTAGCTAAGTGTGACCAACCAGAAGGCTCGGCTAAGAACAAAGTGAAAGGGAAGGTTGCAGAATAAGTTGGTGCTATTTTATGTAATAGTTTAACTTTATTAAGACTATGATATTATTATTATTATGTATTGTAATGAGTGTATTAAAGGTTACGTACTTGGGTTTAAACTCTGATAAATATGTAAATTAAGTTTGGTATCTATATTATTGTTATTATTATTAGTATTATTCCGCTCATAGAAATGGTATCGTGAAGCACCGAGTTCGGGTTTCAAGTACCTAAATTTAGGGGCATCACAAGTTGGTATCAGAGTAGGTGGGATAGACCATAGGCTATAACCTTAGAACAGAGAAAAACGTTGAAAATACAAATAACTCATATAGAGATTAAAAAGAGATGAATTGAATAAATCCATCGTCAAATAAAATAAAATATAACTTATATAAAACTATTATTTGCTATATGTATATACTATATGCTAATCAGAATAATTTATGTGTGTAGATGTCAGGTGGAAAAGGCTTATTATATGTTTATAGCATGTAGAAGGATTAATTAATCCATACACCCGAGCTAATATCGAAGTCAATAGCTGAAATAGAGGCTCACAATGAAACCAACTCGGATGAGGTGGTTATTTTAGAAAATATAGTACCAGATCCGAAAATGGTGAAACTGACAAATAAAAATTCGGACACTGAAGTTGGAGCATATCAAGCATCAACGGAGGTGCAGAATCTGAGGAACAAGGTTTCTTCTCTGGAAAAGCTGTGGGAAATAGAAAAACTGTTGAATAGTCAATTGCAGAAAGCCTTAATCAAAACTATGGAAGAACAAGATAAGCTTAAAATCTAAATTAATCAGATGGGAGCCAAAAGCAACATATTATGTGCAGCTCCGAGCAAGAAAGGGAAAAGAAAGATAAAAGACCATGACTTAAGAAAATTCGATAAGAAGAAATGGAAAAAGATATGTTACATTTGCGGCTACGAGGGACATACTATAAACCAGGTGCATGTTTTATTTGTGGATTGGAAGGTCATCAGGCGAAAAGTTGTCCAAGAAAAAGGCGTAGTGAATAGGTAGTATAGGTTCTATTGTGTATGTAAGACCCCGAATTTTATGAAATAAAAGTATTCAATTTTTCTTATAATTACTATTCAGTAAATGGTTAAATTGATAAATGTTAAAGTTAAGGGTGATATATGATTTTTTTTCAAAATACACAAGTGGTTATAAAATAATCATTGTTGTCGGGGAATATTCGTTTGGTCGTGGAATATTCTTTCTGTCGGGGAATATTCGTACGACGGCGCAGCTATTTGTGGGCCCCATAACGAATAACTGTCGGGTGAAGAAAAACGACAAATTTGAGTTTTTACAAATAACGGCGTAGTTGTTACCGTTAACACTGTTGAAATACCCGGTGGTTAAAATACAGTAATACGCGTTATTGCACAGTAGCACACGGTATTGCACAGTATTTTTGAAATTATTGATTCTTACGTAAGAAGGCACTACTCAATAATTGTTACAGTAATTACTGTTCAATATTTTATTTTATTGATTCAATAATTGTTACGTTGAAATTTTATATTATTGTTGTTCAATAATTGTTGCTGCACAGTATTTTCCATTATCAGATCAATAATTCATATTATTTGAATAGTATTATTAGATAGCATTATTGGCAATGTCTAGAAAGTTCTGTCTAAGGAGAGGTTTGGTCATCTAATTGCGCGCTAGTAAGGAGAAATCCTTATTGGAAAGCCCCCTCTTTCTGGGAACGGCCTGGTTGTCATAAATGTGATTCTGTAATATTATTTGTGAATAATTAATTATTGATTCATATGATAAGGAAATATTTATTTTATGTGGATATAAATGAGGGATATATTTTTGTGGTTAAAAATGAAGGAGTTAATGTTGAGGTTTTTATCTGTATTTTTGTCGGAATGGAGGTATTGAAAATCAAATTAGGGTTTTTGAGATATTTTGCGGGGGTTATAATTTTTAATCCGACCGTTGGATCGTGGTAATTTTTGGATATGTTATACATATATAAGTTGAGTATATGTCCACAAATTTTGAACCGTTAAAAATAAACGTATGATTTATTATGAATTTTACGAGATGACTGGTTCAGAAATTGTTGAATTTTTGGAGTTTATCATTTTGGTGGAAAATTCTAGAATTGGTGGGCCCCACTTGTGGTTGGTGAAGAAATGTGCTGAATTATATTTTAAATGTGGTGGGTGGGAATAGTAGCAGGTAAAGCCATCAGGTTGCAGGTCAAACCTACCAAAATTTTCCTATAAATAGAGGGCTAAGTTAGAATTGAAAATTACACCAGAAACATAAGTTTTCTCTCTTTCTCTCTCTATATTATGAAGCATATTTTGTGAGTATTTAGATACTTGGGGAGTTGCTATTCATCAGTGCAAGTTTCCTTCAGCATCATATCCGATATTCAGTCAGAAGTACTGCTCTTTTGAGATAAGGGATAGTAAGGGATAGTAAGGGACTTTAAGGGTTATTATATTTTCCAGTTTCGTAATTTTTCTGACCTTCAAAAATTCTGGAAAATTTTGAAATGATATTTTGATGAGTTTTCTTGATTGTGTCCAAAAATGGTGATTTTTGGATGTATAGATTGAGAGTTATGAATTTTATGAGAAAAGACTATTTTAAAAGTAACCGCTTATAATTCCTTGTGGTTAACTCCAAAATTGATGAAATTTTTATTGGGAGTACATGTATATGATAGAAGTATACTCTGTAAATTTCAGAATTTTTAGACAAAAGTACAATTTTTGATAAATGTCTAAATATTCGGCTATTTTGGCCATATGAAAAATAGTAAATGACTTTTAAAAATTCTGAGAAAAATATATGTTCACTATGGGACTATATTATGCTAAATCCCAGAAAAGAAATATTTTTGGAACTGATTTGGTATTTTTTATGAAAATGGTCTAGTTATGAGTAAATGAATTAAATATGTTTTGTGAAGAAAGAAAATTGGAAAATAGGATTTTATGGCTTGAGAATCCTATATGAGGTATATGCAGATTTTTGATGAGGGTTTTGGTTATTGATGATGAAATCTTAAGAGTTGACATTTTATGATGATTAAATGCATTAATTAGTAAAGTGTAAACAATTTAAATAAATTGTTTATAAGCTTAAGAAATGTTATTCTTTCAATATCATTATACCGAAATATTGGTATAGATTTTATTGTGAAATTTCTACTTTTTGAGTCGAGGTTACTATTCATGAGTTACTATTCACGACAAAATTGGTTTCTTTTTCTAACCAAATTATAGTTGATTTATGAATATTGCTCTTGAAATTAAATCTATGTTTTGATCATATTATTTTTATAATCATATATAACATTTTTATAACCTTGATGTTGAAATTCTCTTTCACTGAGTGTAAAGATGGGTAGATTATTGGTATGATCATGACTATGGGTTCTCTTTGGCCTGTAGTGCAAAGTTGAATTGTTGACTGGTATGATCATGACCATTGAATTTATAATTGAATATCTTTAGCTTAAGTGCAAAGGTGAAATGATCAACATGGTTATAATTATTGTTTATATAAATTCTGAAATGATTATATATTCTTTGAGGTATTAATATATTTGGCATGTAGTGCAAATATGAATTGTTGAGAATATCTTTGGCCTGTAGTGCAAAGATGAATTGTAGATGAATATCTTTGGCCCGTAGTGCAAAGATGACCTGTTGTTGAATATCTTTGGCCAGTAATGCAAAGATGAACGGTTGAGGAATATCTTTGGCCTGTAGTGCAAAGATGAATTGTAGATGAATATCTTTGGCCTGTAGTGCAAAGATGGTCTGTTGATGAATATCTTTGGCCCGTAGTGCAAAGATAAACTGTTGTTGAATATCTTTGGTCGTAGTGCAAAGATGGATTTATTAGTATGATTATGAACAGGAACTGTGATTTGGTATAACCATGATCTTTGATGTTTCAGGTAAAGACAGGTGATGAAAATATTCTTCGTCCTGGGTGCGAAGAAAAATTTAGAATCACAATTATGATTATGAGTTATTCATATGATTGTGGAAAGGAACTGTTGATTGATGTTACAGGGATAAAACATTGTTGATGGATTTTTAACATGGAGAAGATAATAGACTTTATAGTCTATTTGACTCTTCTAATGGATTGCTCGTTCCGCTGCAACTATGGTTGAAATTTTTATCATTTACCATATGTTCTAAATCTCTGATTTATTATTGATGAAGGCTATTGATAATTTAATTATCTTTAGTCATGATATTCTTTACTGAGCTAGTTGTGCTCACCCTTTTGCTTCACAATTCCTTTCAGGTAATAAGAGTGTAGCTGGGTCGAGCGAGGGTAACGGGGAAATAGAACAGTGGTCTCTAGCTGTGGATGTTCTCCCGAAGCAGTATAGAAAAGTTCATTTAGTAGTTATATTTGGTGAATCCAATAGGGTAAGGTGTACCCAACGTTGGAAGGGTGGTTTGCCACTATCATACAAGATGTCTAACGACATACAACCTCGTGTCATCATAAGACAGGGATGTGCTCATCCACTTGCTGAGTATATATACGAGCACTACCTATATAATCTTGGTGTTTGTTTGAAGTATAATTCTCAATTAGAGACAGTGGAGATAATGATAAGTCAAGAGAAGACTCACCATTGGGAAGAATATGATAGTAATCTTCTCGTTTTTCTTTGGGGTCTATTGGGTCAACCAAGGATAATTCTGTGGCCATATGATATCTATCATAACCTAGACGCGTGGCCTCCCATGTACGAAGGTTTCCTTGAGCACTTCCCAAAGATTCTAATTTCTAAAACAGTTTTTGACTATACCTTTATGTAAGGTGTTATTGTGAGGTGATGTCCACGGTTGGAACATGAGTCACATTTGGTATATATTTGTATCCAAACTCACAGCATATGTGTTATTGTATTTTGCACGACAATTGTTGTAATAAAGTTGTAGTTATTTTCTGTACCATGTATTTGACGACTCAGAATGGGTTGGGTGGAATGAACCTATTTTGGGGTCGTTACAGTTGGTATCAGAGCTTGGGGATATGATCTCTGGCGGAGATCGGGAAATATAACTAGGAGGGGAGAGATGAGTAAATCCTTCGCTAGTGTGTCCTACCTAAGCTTATTTGTTGGTCAGTCATAATATCGGGATATTATGTGATATGTTAATTTGTTAAATTAACACTTGTTTTGAAGCTGTATTCTAGAATGATATTTGAAATACAGGAGATGAGCAATGGAGAAATTATGATGACAGAGAAGATGGAATTTGAAATGAAAGGAAGGTATTCTCAACTCTTTGAAATACCAGGTACGTAAATTTCGGGGACGAAATTTCATAAGGAGGGGAGATTGTAAGACCCCGAATTTTATGAAATAAAAGTATTCAATTTTTCTTATAATTACTATTCAGTAAATGGTTAAATTGATAAAAGTTAAAGTTAAGGGTGATATATGATTTTTTTTCAAAATAACAAGTGGTTATAAAATAATCATTGTTGTCGGGGAATATTCGTTTGGTCGTGGAATATTCTTTCTGTCGGGGAATATTCGTACGACGGCGCAGCTATTTGTGGGCCCCATAACGAATAACTGTCGGGTGAAGAAAACGACAAATTTGAGTTTTTACAAATAACGGCGTAGTTGTTACCGTTAACACTGTTGGAATACCCGGTGGTTAAAATACAGTAATACGCGTTATTGCACAGTAGCACACGGTATTGCACAGTATTTTTGAAATTATTGATTCTTACGTAAGAAGGCACTACTCAATAATTGTTACAGTAATTACTGTTCAATATTTTATTTTATTGATTCAATAATTGCTACGTTGAAATTTTATATTATTGTTGTTCAATAATTGTTGCTGCACAGTATTTTCCATTATCAGATCAATAATTCATATTATTTGAATAGTATTATTAGATAGCATTATTGGCAATGTCTAGAAAGTTCTGTCTAAGGAGAGGTTTGGTCATCTAATTGCGCGCCAGTAAGGAGAAATCCTTATTGGAAAGCCCCCTCTTTCCTGGGAACGGCCTGGTTGTCATAAATGTGATTCTGTAATATTATTTGTGAATAATTAATTATTGATTCATATGATAAGGAAATATTTATTTTATGTGGATATAAATGAGGGATATATTTTTGTGGTTAAAAATGAAGGAGTTAATGTTGAGGTTTTTATCAGTATTTTTGTCGGAATGGAGGTATTGAAAATCAAATTAGGGTTTTTGAGATATTTTGCGGGGGTTATAATTTTTAATCCGACCGTTGGATCGTGGTAATTTTTGGATATGTTATACATATATAAGTTGAGTATATGTCCACAAATTTTGAACCGTTAAAAATGAACGTATGATTTATTATGAATTTTACGAGATGACTGGTTCAGAAATTGTTGAATTTTTGGAGTTTATCATTTTGGTGGAAAATTCTAGAATTGGTGGGCCCCACTTGTGGTTGGTGAAGAAATGTGCTGAATTATATTTCAAATGTGGTGGGTGGAAATAGTAGCAGGTAAAGCCATCAGGTTGCAGGTCAAACCTACCAAAATTTTCCTATAAATAGAGGGCTAAGTTAGAATTGAAAATTACACCAGAAACATAAGCTTTCTCTCTTTCTCTCTCTATATTATGAAGCATATTTTGTGAGTATTTAGATACTTGGGGAGTTGCTATTCATCAGTGTAAGTTTCCTTCAGCATCATATCCGATATCCAGTCAGAAGTACTGCTCTTTTGAGGTAAGGGATAGTAAGGGATAGTAAGGGTTATTATATTTTCCAGTTTCGTAATTTTTCTGACCTTCAAAAATTCTGGAAAATTTTGAAATGATATTTTGATGTGTTTTCTTGATTGTGTCCAAAAATGGTGATTTTTGGATGTATAGATTGAGAGTTATGAATTTTATGAGAAAAGACTATTTTAAAAGTAACCGCTTATAATTCCTTGTGGTTAACTCCAAAATTGATGAAATTTTTATTGGGAGTACATGTATATGATAGAAGTATACTCTGTAAATTTCAGAATTTTTAGACAAAAGTACAATTTTTGATAAATGTCTAAATATTCGGCTATTTTGGCTATATGAAAAATAGTAAATGACTTTTAAAAATTCTGAGAAAAATATATGTTCACTATGGGACTATATTATGCTAAATCCCAGAAAAGAAATATTTTTGGAACTGATTTGGTATTTTTCATGAAAATGGTCTAGTTATGAGTAAATGAATTAAATATGTTTTGTGAAGAAAGAAAATTGGAAAATAGGATTTTATGGCTTGAGAATCCTATATGAGGTATATGCAGATTTTTGATGAGGGTTTTGGTTATTGATGATGAAATCTTAAGAGTTGGCATTTTATGATGATTAAATGCATTAATTAGTAAAGTGTAAACAATTTAAATAAATTGTTTATAAGCTTAAGAAATGTTATTCTTTCAATATCATTATACCGAAATATTGGTATAGATTTTATTGTGAAATTTCTACCTTTTTGTGTCGAGGTTACTATTCATGAGTTACTATTCACGACAAAATTGGTTTCTTTTTCTAACCAAATTATAGTTGATTTATGAATATTACTCTTGAAATTAAATCTATGTTTTGATCATATTATTTTTATAATCATATATAACATTTTTATAACCCTGATGTTGAAATTCTCTTTCACTTGAGTGTAAAGATGGGTAGATTATTGGTATGATCATGACTAGGGTTCTCTTTGGCCAGTAGTGCAAAGTTGAATTGTGACTGGTATGATCATGACCATTGAATTTATAATTGAATATCTTTAGCTTAAGTGCAAAGGTGAATTGATCAACATGGTTATAATTATTGTTTATATAAATTCTGAAATGATTATATATTCTTTGAGGTATTAATATATTTGGCATGTAGTGCAAATATGAATTGTTGAGGAATATCTTTGGCCTGTAGTGCAAAGATGAATTGTTGATGAATATCTTTGGCCCGTAGTGCAAAGATGACCTGTTGTTGAATATCTTTGGCCAGTAATGCAAAGATGAACGTTGAGAATATCTTTGGCCTGTAGTGCAAAGATGAATTGTTGATGAATATCTTTGGCCTGTAGTGCAAAGATGGTCTGTTGATGAATATCTTTGGCCCGTAGTGCAAAGATAAACTGTTGTTGAATATCTTTGGTCGTAGTGCAAAGATGGATTTATTAGTATGATTATGAACAGGAACTGTGATTTGGTATAACCATGATCTTTGATGTTTCAGGTAAAGACAGGTGATGAAAATATTCTTCGTCCTGGGTGCGAAGAAAAATTTAGAATCACAATTATGATTATGAGTTATTCATATGATTGTGGAAAGGAACTGTTGATTGATGTTACAGGGATAAAACATTGTTGATGGATTTTTAACATGGAGAAGATAATAGACTTTATAGTCTATTTGACTCTTCTAATGGATTGCTCGTTCCGCTGCAACTATGGTTGAAATTTTTATCATTTACCATATGTTCTAAATCTCTGATTTATTATTGATGAAGGCTATTGATAATTTAATTATCTTTAGTCATGATATTCTTTACTGAGCTAGTTGTGCTCACCCTTTTGCTTCACAATTCCTTTCAGGTAATAAGAGTGTAGCTGGGTCGAGCGAGGGTAACGGGGAAATAGAACAGTGGTCTCTAGCTGTGGATGTTCTCCCGAAGCAGTATAGAAAAGTTCATTTAGTAGTTATATTTGGTGAATCCAATAGGGTAAGGTGTACCCAACGTTGGAAGGGTGGTTTGCCACTATCATACAAGATGTCTAACGACATACAACCTCGTGTCATCATAAGACAGGGATGTGCTCATCCACTTGCTGAGTATATATACGAGCACTACCTATATAATCTTGGTGTTTGTTTGAAGTATAATTCTCAATTAGAGACAGTAGAGATAATGATATGTCAAGAGAAGACTCACCATTGGGAAGAATATGATAGTAATCTTCTCGTTTTTCTTTGGGGTCTATTGGGTCAACCAAGGATAATTCTGTGGCCATATGATATCTATCATAACCTAGACGCGTGGCCTCCCATGTACGAAGGTTTCCTTGAGCACTTCCCAAAGATTTTAATTTCTAAAACAATTTTTGACTATACCTTTATGTAAGGTGTTATTGTGAGGTGATGTCCACGGTTGGAACATGAGTCACATTTGGTATATATTTGTATCCAAACTCACAGCATATGTGTTATTGTATTTTGCACGACAATTGTTGTAATAAAGTTGTAGTTGTTTTCTGTACCATGTATTTGACGACTCAGAATGGGTTGGGTGGAATGAACCTATTTTGGGGTCGTTACAGTGTAGGTCTGTTTAATGTAATATATATGAATAGTATGCATGTGTAATGTAATATTCTAAAACTTTTGTACAAGTGGTGTAGCAAATCCCGACTTTTGTAGTCACAAAGGGATAGCTGATGTTTAAAGCAGTATGTGCTATGTTATGTAAAGTATTTTGAAATCGTTGAATGAATATGAATCTATGTTTGAGACAAGTTTAATATATTAAACTTATATACGATAAGGTTTAGAATGTAAGTTAATAAAGAATAAATTATGTTTTATTTAATCAGATAATGCCGCTAAGACGACAAACTCGAAATCAAAGGGTTGAAGAATCTGTCAACAACGTTGAAGGACAACAATAAGACCCAATGCAATACTTTGCAAACATGGTAGCACAGGCTATGCAACAAGCAATGCCAGCCGCAGGGAACCAGCTGGATAATCTCTTGGAAAACTTTAAAGATTTTAAGGCTGTAGGACCACCCGAATTCAAAGGGACAACTAACCCTGTTGAAGCCCAAGCTTGGGTTAAGGAGATAGAAAAGGCATTTGTAATAGCTAGGGTAGCTGAGGGGCAAAAGACCGCTTTTGCCACCTATATGATGAAAGGGGAGGCAAACTTTTGGTGGGAAGCAAATCAGGCGAGGGCAGAAGAAGGAATAGTTACCTGGGATAGGTTCAAAACTTTGTTTTTCAAAAATTATTTTTCATCTAGTATGCAGGCTAGGATGGAGGTGAAGTTTCTGGAATTAAAACAGGACAATATGACGATGTCAAAATATACTGCAAAATTTAATGAGTTGGCTAGGTTCGCTCCGCATCAAGTTGATACGGAGGCTATGAAGGCAAGGAGGTTTGAGCTAGGATTAAAACCCTGACTCTACAACAAGGTGGTGGTGTTGCAAATAAACACTTTCGCAACACTCATGGAAAAAGCTATTATAGCTGAGGAGGGGAGTGAGGCCATGAGCCTCTACAACAAGGAGAAGAAGAACAAGGGCAAGGTCGTAAGAGCTGTAAAAGTGGAAACTAATAGTGGGAATAGGGGTGAAAAGAGGAAGGGGAACTATTTTGGAAATGTTCAGGTGAAACGGGAAGGTGTGAAGAAGCAGGTGGTGCCGTGTAAGAATTGTGGAAAAAACCATACATGTGAGTGTCTGAAGGGAAAGTTTATATGCTATAAGTGCGGGCAGGAGGGTCATATCTCTCCCAACTGCCTTAATCCAAGGATGAACACTGGTTGTTTTATATGCAGGTCAATGGAGCATAGGGTGAAATATTACCCGAAAAGGAGAATGGAGGCAGGGAATGTAACTACTGGCAAGAGCAGCGTGACTCTGGCGATCACGGGACCAACGACTTCAAACAAGCCAACGAAATCAACTGTGAGAGTCTTCAACATGACGGTCCAAGATACCAAGGAAGCTGATAATGGAACTCCAGGTATTATTCGTATAACTTTTATTTTCTTATACATAATTTTCCTATATATAGTAAATTATTTTATAAAGAAATTTTGAAGGAGGAATTTGAGTTCTCTTAGAAATCAAATTTTTCGTTTAATAAGATAGACAAGCTTTATGCTGAATAGTTAAAGATCGGTTCAATTAATTATGATCAAGATCTAATTGCAATGATTGTGTATGCTATGTACCTGGTATGTATAAGTTTTTAAAACGGTGATTCCGGGGACGGAATCTTTATAAGGGAGGGTGAATGTAAAACCTGAAATTTTCTATATAAATAAATCAGAAATTTTGAGTATAATTTTTTTTATTATTAAAATAAATATGGGGAATATGTATAAGTCAAAGCGTATGTATTTATGTGATAAATTAAATTATATTTATTACATGAATAATTAAAAATAATTTTATTTCAGAATTATTGATTATTATAAAGTATATTCTTATAATAATAAATTTTATAGTAGAAATATTTTTATTAATTATTTTCCATGAAAATATGATTATATACTATTTAAATAATATATGAAATGTGTAAGACCCCAACTTTTATAAATAAAGATGAATTTTTTATAAATATCATTTTTGAATATTATGGAGTTAATTTGATATAATGTTATAGTTATGGGTAATATTTATAAATTTTGCAAAGTACGCAAGTTGTTATATAATATTCGATTGGTCGGGGAATATTCGTTTTAACAGAAAATATTCGTACAACGGCACAATCATTGGTGGACCCCATAACGGAATTGTTGTCGGATTGAGAAAATGACAAAAATATTTTATTAAAAATAACGGCAGAAGTTTTACCATTGATACTGTTGAACTACTCGGTAGTAAAAGTACAGTAATACGTGTGGTTGCATAGTAGTACACGGTATTGATTATTAATGCTTATGTGAGAAGTCACTCAGTTTGATTCAATTATTGTCAATTAATAATATGAATTATTCAGCGATAATGACGTTTTGTTTTATTCGTATTATTAACGTAATAAAACAGAAACATCTTTTTATATAAAACAGAATACTTTATTAAAGTTATTCTATAAATAGAATATATTATATTTTATTTAAAAAAATTTTCTTTAAATATGGACCGTCAGATTAAAGTAATCAATCTGGACCGTTCATGGATTAGTTACTATGCATTCTATTTTTCTATAAATAGCAGCTCATTCCTTCATTATTTCTTACGAATTCACTGAACTCTAAAGAGAGAAACTATAGAGAGATAGAAGAAGAGTATTCTGCTACTTAACTACTTCCTTATTTTAGCTTTTCTTTAAAACGGTAAGGGGTGTTATTCTTTCGTATTCATGAAGAGAACTGTTGTTATTTCATTATTTATTATTTTGTTGGAATAACCTGTATACGCGTTCTACCCTATACTTGGTGACATTCTTCTATAATTCTGTTGGAACATCCTGTCTGTGTGTTTTACACCGGACCTGGTTCCGTCTTGTTATTATTCTGTTGGAACATCCTGTCTGTGTGTTTTACACCGGACCTGGTTCCATTATTTATTATTCTGTCAGAATATTCTGTCTGTGCGTTTACGCCGGACCTGGTTCCATTATTTATTATTTTGTTGGAATAACATGTCTGTGCGGTCTATCGCATGCCGGGTGATTTCTTTTGTTATTCCATTCTTTACTATACTCGGTCGGTTAAGTTTTAACTTCTATACTCCATGAAATTAGTGGAATATCCTTGATAATTTCGGTTCATCCAGTATCTTTTCATGAAAATATTCTTATAAGCATTCTTAAATTTTACTTCACTAAGCAGTATCATGTTGACAATTTGGACGTTATTAATTCTTGGATAAATTAATTCTTGAACTTGTTTTATTGAATTCTTATATCATTGTCATCATCCTCATGTTTATAAAATGTTAAAAGTCATCTGCGGCCTGTAGTGCATAGATGGACTTGGTATGATTATGACCAGGGATTATTCGGTATAATCATGACCGTAATGTTACAAATGATGTGATAAAAGTCCTCATTGGCCCGTAGTACGTTGATGGATAGTTGTTGGCATGATCATGACAATTAATGAATACACGAATATCCTTGGCCGTAGTTCAGGGTTATTCGATGATGTGGATTATTAAGCTGAGTCCCAGCGATCACAGTGTTGAAAAATCTTTTAAATCATAAAAGACAGTAGAGTTTATTTTCTACTTGACTCTTTTAATGGATTGCTTGTTCCGCTGCAGTTAAACTTGATGTCTATTATATTTTATCAGTTTAACATTGTTGAAGGCTAATGATAATTTATTCTGCATTATCTTAGTCATAATATTTCTTACTGGGCTAGTTGAGCTCACCCTTTCTTTCACTGTTCTCTTCAGGAAATGAGAACGTATCTGGGGCAAGTCGGGGAACGGAGTGATGGTCCGAATGATAGTATTAGTTAGTAGTCCTCACTATTCTATGTAATAGTGTGTTAATAAATGTAATGAGGACTCCTTTTGAGCATGAATACTCTCTAGAAGATAATAATTGTATTCAAACTCACAATTTATGTTTTGTCGTATTGTACACGACAGTTGTATTAGTAAGTTGTATTGGTATTCTGTACTATGTATCTGACGACCCAAGATGGGTGATGTATACCTAATTTTGGGGGCATCACAGTTGGTATCAGAGCTTAGGGATATGATCCCTGGCTAAGATATGAGAATAGAACTAGGAGGGGAGAGACGGGGAATTCCTTCGCTAGTATGACCTACCAAAGTTTATTTGCATGGTATTTAATTGGTCGGTCATAATATAAGTATAATATATGACATATCAATTTACTTTTATTTTGTGGCAGTATCTGAAAATGACATCTGAGAATGTTGAGAATAGCAATGGAGCACAGGCGACTGTTGATTCACCACATATCAATAATCAGGATAATGTGCATCAGGAAGGTGACAATCCTCATGCAAACAACAACACTGACCAGATGATGAATGATAGAATGTTCAGAAACTTTATGCAATTCATGCAATAGCAAGCGAGAGCGGCTCCTGTCCAAAATATAGGTGGAAACACTGAAAACTCTCGGACGGTCACCGCTAAATAGTTCAAGGAGCTGGGACCACCAGAGTTTAAGGGAGAGCCAAAACTACTTATAGCGAAAACATGGATAAAGCAGATTACCACGATATTTGATGTCTTGGGATGCTCCGAGGAGCAAAAGGTTCCCTTTGCCGCCTTTATGTTGCGAGGAGAGGCATATTACTGGTGGGAATCGATTAAGCGTACTCAACCTGCCGCACTGAAGATGTATTGGAAGAAGTTCCAAGAGCTGTTCAATGACAAATACTTTTCTGAAAGTGTTCGTCACATGTCCCGGTTTGCATCCCACTTTGTGGATAATGAAGAGCGAATGACGCGAATGTTTTTGCGAGGTTTGAAACCTGAGATACGTCAACATCTTATTTCTCATAAACTGTGTTTGTATTCAGATGTTGTGAATAGTGCTCAGTTAGTGGAGCGCGATAACGAGTCAACGCAACCAAAAGAGAGCAGTCGGCAAAATGATAATACCAGTGAGAGCAGTCGTCGAAGCGGTGACAACAAGCGTAGAAGGAATCAACAGGCCAGAAATGGTAACCACTTCGGTGGTAATCAGGGCCAAAACAATAAGAATGTTCATTTCAAGAAGTGGAGATTCAACAATGATGGAAAGACGTCCGCATTTGGACCCGTTGTTAAGGAAGGAGAACGACCACCTATCATATGTTTCAAATGCGGAGGGGAGGGGCACATCAGTCCAAACTGCGCGATGCCGTCTAAAGCATGTTATAATTGTGGAAGAGAAGGTCATTTAGCTCGATTTTGTCGTTTACCAAAAACAAGTTCAGCCAAGATGGAGACACCAAAGGCCGTCCCAGAAAAGTCAAAATCGGTAGTGCAAGGAATAGCGTTTGTTGTGACCTCCCAGAAAGCAAGGACCCCAAATGAGGTCATCACGGGTAAGCTTATCATAAACTCTAACGAAGTCTATACTTTATTTGATACCGGTTCTACCCATTCTTTTATTTCTCCTACTTGGACTCATCGATTAAATTTGACTCCGGAGAAATTAGACTTTGATTTATCTGTTGAAACTCCATTGGGAGAAACCTTCATTACATCCACGGTTTATAAGTCTTGTTTGGTTCAAGTTGGTACCCACACATTACCTATCGATCTGATTTCATTAAAAATACTTGCATTTGACTTGATTCTAGGGATTGATTGGTTAACTACTCATCATGCAAAAATTGATTATTTTCGTAAGGTTGTTAGCTTTCATATTCCTAATCGACCTATTATGCGAATTCAAGCAACTAAACCATTAAAATCAATCGCTGTCATCTCAAGCCATAAAGCTATTCGTTTATTGAAAAACGGATGTCAAGCTTTCTTAGCTCATGTCACGGATCTAAAAAAAATACGTCAGTTTTGAATGATATTTCTATTGTTAATAAATTCCCTGACGTATTCCCTGAAGAACTTCCTGGCCTACCCCCAGAGCGTGAAATTGAATTTTGTATCGACCTTGAACCCGGTACAAAACCCAATTCCAAAGCCCTATATCGAATGGCTCCTATTGAACTTCAGGAGTTAAAGATCCAACTGCAGGAATTGTTAGACATTGGCTTTATTCGTCCTAGTACTTCTCCTTGGGGTGCTCCTGTGCTATTCGTGAAGAAGAAAGATGGAAGTATGCGACTTTGTATTGATTATCGGGAGTTGAATCATGTCACCATCAAAAATAGGTACCCATTGCCACGTATTGATGACCTGTTTGACAAGTTGCAAGGAGCACAATTCTTTTCAAAGATCGATCTTCGTTCTGGATATCATCAGCTAAAGGTTAGAACTGAGGATATTCCAAAGACGGCTTTCAGAACTCGGTACGGGCATTATGAATTCCTAGTCATGTCCTTTGGATTGACTAATGCTCCTGCTGCCTTCATGGATATGATGAACCGGGTATTCAAGGAATATTTGGATCACTTTGTTGTAAGACCCCAACTTATTAATGAATAAAATCAAATTTTCTCTAAATATTATTGTGAATAATAAGGGGTTAATTTGATATAATACTTTGGTTATGGGTGAAATGTGCAAATTTTACAAAATAAGCAAGTGGTTATAAAATATTCATTTTGTCGGGGAATATTCGTTTGGTCGTGGAATATTCTTGCTGTCGGGGAATATTCGTACGACGGCGCAGCCTTGTGTGGGCCCCATAACGGAAAGCGATTGGATGAAGAAAACGACAAGTATAAGTTGTTTATTAATAACGGCGTAGTTGTTACCGTTAATACTGTTGAAATACCCGGTGGTTAAAAATACAGTAATAACGCGTGGTTGCACAGTAGCACACGGATTGCACAGTATATTGAATTATTGATTCGTACGTAAGAAGGCACTACTCAATAATTGTTACAGTGTTTATTGTTCAATATTTTATTTTATTGATTCAATAATTGCTGCATTGATATTTTATATTATTGTTGTTTCAATAATTGTTGCTGCACAGTATTTTCATTATCAGATCAATAATTCATATTATTTGAATAATATTATTAGATAACATTATTGGCAATGTCTAGAAAGTTCTGTCTAAGGAGAGGTTTGGTCATCTAATTGCGCGCCAGTAAGGAGAAATCCTTATTGGAAAGCCCCCTCTTTCCTGGGAACGGCCTGGTTGTCATAAATGTGATTCTGTAATATTATTTGTGAATAATTAATTATTGATTCATATGATAAGGAAATATTTATTGTGGATATAAATGAGGGATATATTTTTTTGGTTAAAAATGAAGGAGTTAATGTTGAGGTTTTTATCATATTTTTGTCGGAATGGAGGTATTAAAAATCAGGGTTTTTGAGATATTTTGCGGGGGTTATAATTTTTAATCCGACCGTTGGATCGTGGTAATTTTTGGATATGTTATACATATATAAGTTGAGTATATGTCCACAAATTTTGAACCGTTAAAAATGAACGTATGATTTATTACGAATTTTACAAGATGACTGGTTCAGAAATTGTTGAATTTTCGGAGTTTATCATTTTGGTGGAAAATTCTAGAATTGGTGGGCCCCACTTGTGGTTGGTGAAGAAATGTGCTGAATTATATTTCAAATGTGGTGGGTGGGAATAGTAGCAGGTAAAGCCATCAGGTTGCAGGTCAAACCTACCAAAATTTTCCTATAAATAGAGGGCTAAGTTAGAATTGAAAATCACACCAGAAACAAGTTTTCTCTCTTTCTCTCTCTAGATTATTGAGTGTATTTTGTGAGTATTTAGATACTTTGAGAGTTTCTATTCATCAGAGCAAGTTTCTTTCAGCCTTATACCGGTATTCCGACCAGAAGTACTGATATTTTGAGGTAAGGGATATTATTTTCTTCTTAAATGATATTATTTTCTTCAATATCATTATGCTGAAATATTGATATGAGTTTTTATCAAATTTGGAACTTTTTGTGTCGGGGTTACTATTCACGTATACGGCACTATTCACGTATACGGCACTATTCACGAATACGGCACTATTCACCGAAAAATAAAATTTTCCCTTTTTGTCCAAGATGTCTATTATGGTTACTATCTTTGATTGTATCCATGTTTTGATCTTTATTTTTGAATTCTGCTTCACAATTGATTATTATGAAGTATTATTGATCTTGGATAAACTGTTATACGAATCCCTACTATTTGTCCTTCTGTCTCATTGGATTCGTTCTCTTTAAGATATTTTTCATCATCCTCAGTCCTAAATGATGATATTACTGAATATCTTTGGCCTGTAGTGCAAAGATGTATAATTACTTGATGAATATCTTTGGCCTGTAGTGCAAAGATGAACAGGTGTTGAGATGAACATGACCGACTGATGATACAAATGAATATCTTTGGCCTGTAGTGCAAAGATGAATATTTGGTTAAAGATGATTATTAATTGATGTTACAGGGATAAAATATTGATGATGGACTTTTAAATCTTAGAAGATAGTAGAATTCTTTCTCTACTTGACTCTTCTAATGGTTTGCTGTTTCCGCTGCAGTTGTTGATCTAAAACTTGTTGTCGATTATATTTTATCAGATTTTTCCCTGTTGAAGACTAACGATAATTTGTTGTATATTATCTTAGTCATAATATTCTTTACTGGGCTAGTTGAGCTCACCCTTTTCCTTTTTGTTCCATTTTTCTTCTCAGGAGGTGAGAACATAGCAGGATCTAGTCGGGGTATGGAGTGATGGTTCTAGAAAGATGTATTAGCAGTCCTCACTATTTCTGTAAAATAGTGTTTGAATAATTGTAATGAGGATTTATTTGAGTGTGGATATTGTCTAGAAGACAATATTTGTATTTAAACTCACAGTATGTGTTGTCGTATTTTGCACGACAATTGTATTATTGAAGTTGTAGTTTGCTTTCTGTACCATGTATTTGGCGACTCAGAATGGGTGTTGTATACCTATTCTGGGGGCGTCACAGTTGGTATCAGAGCTTAGGGATATGATCCCTGGCTGAGATGTGAGACAAGAACTAGGAGGGGAGAGACGGGGAATTCCTTCGCTAGTATGACCTGACTAAGTTTATTTGGTGTTTATTTGGTCGGTCAGAGTATAGGGATAATATATGACATGACTATTAACCCTTGTTTTATGGCAGTATTTAAGAATGGCAGCTGAGAACGTTAATAATGGAGTAAATCAGACCGTGGAGACACCTTTGATCACTACCCAGGGGAACGTGCAACAGGAAGGCAATATTCCTCCTGTAAACAACGTTACCGAGCAAACGATGAATGATGGAATGTTTAGGAGCTTTTTGCAGTTCATGCAAAATCAGACGAGGGAGACTCGTGTGCAGAATACGGGTGGAAATGATAACAACGCGCGGTTTGTCACAGCTAAGCAGTTCAAAGAATTGGGACCACCAGAATTTAAGGGAAAGCCGGATCCGATCATGGCGGAAACGTGGGTCAAGCAAATTACCAAGATATTTGATGTCTTGGGATGCACGGAGGAACAGAAGGTTCCATTCGCCACATTTATGTTCCGCGGTGAGGCAGACTACTGGTGGGAGTCTGTGAAGCGTACCCAGCCTGACGCACTCAACATGTCCTGGGAAACATTTCAAAAACTGTTCAATGACAAGTACTTTCCTGAAAGTATTCGTCATATGAAGGAGGTTGAGTTTATTAGACTGGAACAAAACAACATGACGGTGTCCCAGTACGAGGCGAAGTTTGCAGAGTTATCCAGGTTTGCACCTCATTTGGTCGAAAATGAGGAACGAATGACGCGGATGTTTCTGAGAGGTTTAAAACCTGAGATTCGTCAATACCTTATCTCTCATAAATTTTCTCTATATTCAGATGTTGTCAACAGGGCCAATTATTAGAGAGAGATAATGAGTATACTCAACCGAGGGACCACAACCAGGGTCATACCGGTGACAGCAATCATCAGAGCGATGATAACCAACGAGGAGGGAAAAATACGAACAAAGGCGGTAACCACTCGGTGGTCATCGTGGCCATGATAATAGGAGAGGTGAGTCAAGTGGAAATTTCAGAAAGAGGAGATTCAACAATGACGGGAAGACATCAGCAGCAGCACCAGCACCAACAACAAATTTTAGGGGAGGAGAACGACCACCAGTTAGATGTTACAAATGCGGGAAAGAGGGACATATCAGCCCAAACTGTCCACAACAATCCAAGGTGTGTTACAACTGTGGGAAGGAAGGCCACATCGCTCGAGATTGTACTATAGCGAAACCAAGTTCAGCGGGAGTGGTGATTCCAAGGGCTGTCCCGGATAAGGCGAAATCAGCGGTTCCTGGAAGAGCGTTTGTCGTAACTGGCCAAAACGTGAGAAACCCGAACGAGGTGATCACGGGTAAGCTAATCTTGAATTCTTGCGAAGTTTATACTTTACTAGATACCGGTTCTACCCATTCTTTTATCTCTCCTGCTTGTGCTCAACGTTTAAACTTGACTCCGGAGAAATTGGACTTTAACTTATCTGTTGAAACTCCGTTGGGTGAAACCTTCGTTACATCTACAGTTTATAAATCTTGCATGATCCAAGTTGGCACTATCACATTACCTGTTGATCTTATCTCTTTAAAGATACTTGCTTTTGATGTGATTTTAGGAATTGATTGGTTAACCACTCATCATGCTAAAATTGATTGTTTTCGTAAGGTTGTTAGTTTTCATATTCCTAACCAACCTGTCATACGAATTCAAACTACTAAACCACTAAAATCAGTCACTGTCATATCAAGCCACAAAGCTATTCGTTTATTGAAAAACGGATGTCAAGCTTTCTTAGCCCATGTTATGGATTTGAACAAAGACAAGTCAGATTTGAATAATATTTCTATTGTTAGAGAATTTTCCGATGTATTTCCTGAAGAACTTCCCGGTCTACCCCCGGAACGAGAAATTGAATTCTTTATTGACCTTGAACCCGGTACAAAGCCCATTTCTAAAACCCCATATCGAATGGCTCCTATTGAACTTCAGGAGTTAAAAGTCCAACTACAGGAGTTGTTGGACATCGGTTTTATTCGTCCTAGTACGTCTCCTTGGGGTGCTCCTGTTTTATTCGTAAAGAAGAAAGACGGGAGTATGCGACTTTGTATTGACTATCGAGAATTGAACCATGTCACCATCAAGAATAGGTATCCGCTACCTCGCATTGATGACCTGTTTGACCAGTTGCAAGGAGCACAATTCTTTTCAAAGATCGATCTTCGTTCTGGATATCATCAGCTGAAGATTAAAACTGAGGATATTCCAAAGACTGCCTTCAGAACTCGGTACGGGCATTATGAATTCTTAGTAATGTCTTTTGGATTGACTAATGCTCCTGCTGCCTTCATGGATATGATGAACCGTGTATTCAAAGAATATTTGGATCAGTTCGTTGTTGTCTTTATTGATGACATCCTCATCTATTCCAAAAGCCGTGAAGATCATGAGCGCCATTTGAAGCTGGTACTGCAAAGGCTTCGTGAAAACAAGCTATATGCCAAACTGAAGAAATGCGAGTTCTGGCTTGAGGAAGTAGCATTCCTTGGGCACGTGGTGTCAAAACATGGAGTATCTGTCGACCCGGCGAAGATTGAAGCCATACAAAGTTGGGAGCAACCGAAGTCGGTAACCGAAGTACGTAGCTTTCTGGGCTTAGCTGGTTATTATCGGAGATTTGTGGAAGGATTTTCTCGAATCGCTACTCCGTTAACTCAGCTGACTCGGAAAGATACAAAATTCGTATGGAGTGAGGAATGCGAGAAGAGTTTCCAAGAACTCAAGAGGAGACTCATTTCGGCACCTGTTCTGACAATACCATCTGGTTCGGATGGATTTGTTATCTACAGCGATGCTTCAGGCAAAGGGTTAGGATGTGTTCTCATGCAACATGGGAAAGTCATAGCCTATGCCTCACGACAACTCAAAGAATATGAGAGGAATTATCCTACTCATGATTTGGAGTTGGCAGCAGTCGTTTTTGCGTTGAAGATCTGGAGACACTACCTGTATGGGGAGAAAGTGGAGATCTATACAGATCATAAAAGCCTCAAATATTTCTTCACCCAAAAGGAACTCAACATGCGGCAACGACGTTGGCTTGAGCTGTTGAAAGATTACGATCATACCATCCAATACCATCCTGGAAAAGCAAACGTAGTAGCTGACGCATTGAGTAGAAGATCATATGCGGGTACGAGTGCAATGTTTTTAACACAAAGGCCCATTTTGTATGACTTGCAAAGGATGGAGATAGAGATGAAGGCTCCAAGTACCCACATGATGATATCAAATATACGAGTAGAACCGACTTTAATCGATAAAGTTAAAGCTGCTCAAGCTACGGATATAGAGCTGATGCGTATGAAGAAGAAAGTGCAAGAAGGTGCTATTCCAGAAGCAAGAATCGATGAAGAAGGAATACTTCGAGTCAACTCCAGACTTTGTGTTCCTAACGATTTTGACTTGAAGCATAGAATAATGATGGAGGCACACAACACACCGTTTGCAATCCATCCTGGGAGTACCAAAATGTATCACGATCTTCGACATACATTTTGGTGGAGCAATATGAAAAGAGAGATCGCGGAGTTTATCTCGAGATGTTTAACTTGTCAACGTGTAAAAGCGGAGCATCAAGTACCAAAGGGTCCATTGCAACCACTTGAGATTCCGAAATGGAAGTGGGAACACATTACTATGGATTTTGTTACAGGTCTTCCCAAGGTTTCTCAAGGCATAGATGCGATTTGGGTTATTGTTGATAGATTAACCAAGTCCGCTCATTTCTTGCCGATACGTGAGACTTATTCCCTTGAACGTCTTGCTAGTATGTACGTGAACGAGATTGTGAGATTGCATGGCATGCCAGTATCCATAGTTTCGGATCGTGACCCAAGATTCACTTCACGATTTTGGGTTAGCTTGCAGAAAGCTATGGGCACGGATTTACGATTCAGTTCAGCATACCATCCTCAAACGGACGGACAATCAGAGAGGACTATTCAAACTCTTGAAGATCTATTAAGACTTTGTGTCTTAGATCTCAAAGGGAGTTGGGATAAGTACCTACCATTGGTGGAATTCTCCTACAACAACAGTTATCAGGCGAGCATAGGTATGGCTCCATTTGAGGCGTTGTATGGAAGAAAATGTCGTTCTCCAGTATGCTGGGACGAGGTGGGTGAAGCAACATTGTTGGGACCAGAATTGGTACGCATTACTACAGAGAAGATCCAAACGATTCGACAACGTATACAAACGGCACAGGATCGACAAAAGAGTTATGCGGATCTTCATCGGAAGGACGTGGAATTTAATATTGGGGATCATGTATTGTTACGTGTTGCACCATGGAAGGGAGTTACAAGATTTGGGAAGAGAGGAAAGCTCAATCCAAGATTTGTTGGTCCATTTGAGATTCTTGAGCGAATAGGAAATGTGGCATATAGACTCGCATTACCTCCAAGCATGTCTCGTGTTCATAATGTTTTTCACATATCTATGCTTCGTAAATATGTTAAAGACCCGAACCACATTATTGAGTTAGAACCAGACGAGATAGCTGAAGATTTAACGTACGAGGAGGTACCTGTTAAGATCTTGGATAGGAAAGAGCATGTCCTACGCACGAAGGTTATACCACAAGTTAAGGTTTTGTGGAGAAACCATGCTATTGAAGAAATGACCTGGGAGTTGGAATCAGAAATGAAAGCGAGGTATCCTCACCTTTTTGAAACATCAGGTACGTACGTCAATTTCGAGGACGAAATTTCATAAGGAGGGGAGGTTGTAAGACCCCAACTTATTAATGAATAAAATCAAATTTTCTCTAAATATTATTGTGAATAATAAGGGGTTAATTTGATATAATACTTTGGTTATGGGTGAAATGTGCAAATTTTGCAAAATAAGCAAGTGGTTATAAAATATTCATTTTGTCGGGGAATATTCGTTTGGTCGTGGAATATTCTTGCTGTCGGGGAATATTCGTACGACGGCGCAGCCTTGTGTGGGCCCCATAACGGAAAGCGATTGGATGAAGAAAACGACAAGTATAAGTTGTTTATAAATAACGGCGTAGTTGTTACCGTTAATACTGTTGGAATACCCGGTGGTTAAAATACAGTAATAACGCGTGGTTGCACAGTAGCACACGGATTGCACAGTATATTGATTATTGATTCGTACGTAAGAAGGCACTACTCAATAATTGTTACAGTATTATTGTTCAATATTTTATTTTATTGATTCAATAATTGCTGCGTTGATATTTTATATTATTGTTGTTTCAATAATTGTTGCTGCACAGTATTTCCATTATCAGATCAATAATTCATATTATTTGAATAATATTATTAGATAACATTATTGGCAATGTCTAGAAAGTTCTGTCTAAGGAGAGGTTTGGTCATCTAATTGCGCGCCAGTAAGGAGAAATCCTTATTGGAAAGCCCCCTCTTTCCTGGGAACGGCCTGGTTGTCATAAATGTGATTCTGTAATATTATTTGTGAATAATTAATTATTGATTCATATGATAAGGAAATATTTATTGTGGATATAAATGAGGGATATATTTTTGTGGTTAAAAATGAAGGAGTTAATGTTGAGGTTTTTATCATATTTTTGTCGGAATGGAGGTATTAAAAATCAGGGTTTTTGAGATATTTTGCGGGGGTTATAATTTTTAATCCGACCGTTGGATCGTGGTAATTTTTGGATATGTTATACATATATAAGTTGAGTATATGTCCACAAATTTTGAACCGTTAAAAATGAACGTATGATTTATTACGAATTTTACAAGATGACTGGTTCAGAAATTGTTGAATTTTCGGAGTTTATCATTTTGGTGGAAAATTCTAGAATTGGTGGGCCCCACTTGTGGTTGGTGAAGAAATGTGCTGAATTATATTTCAAATGTGGTGGGTGGGAATAGTAGCAGGTAAAGCCATCAGGTTGCAGGTCAAACCTACCAAAATTTTCCTATAAATAGAGGGCTAAGTTAGAATTGAAAATCACACCAGAAACAAGTTTTCTCTCTTTCTCTCTCTAGATTATTGAGTGTATTTTGTGAGTATTTAGATACTTTGAGAGTTTCTATTCATCAGAGCAAGTTTCTTTCAGCCTTATACCGGTATTCCGACCAGAAGTACTGATATTTTGAGGTAAGGGATATTATTTTCTTCTTAAATGATATTATTTTCTTCAATATCATTATGCTGAAATATTGATATGAGTTTTTATCAAATTTGGAACTTTTTGTGTCGGGGTTACTATTCACGTATACGGCACTATTCACGTATACGGCACTATTCACGAATACGGCACTATTCACCGAAAAATAAAATTTTCCCTTTTTGTCCAAGATGTCTATTATGGTTACTATCTTTGATTGTATCCATGTTTTGATCTTTATTTTTGAATTCTGCTTCACAATTGATTATTATGAAGTATTATTGATCTTGGATAAACTGTTATACGAATCCCTACTATTTGTCCTTCTGTCTCATTGGATTCGTTCTCTTTAAGATATTTTTCATCATCCTCAGTCCTAAATGATGATATTACTGAATATCTTTGGCCTGTAGTGCAAAGATGTATAATTACTTGATGAATATCTTTGGCCTGTAGTGCAAAGATGAACAGGTGTTGAGATGAACATGACCGACTGATGATACAAATGAATATCTTTGGCCTGTAGTGCAAAGATGAATATTTGGTTAAAGATGATTATTAATTGATGTTACAGGGATAAAATATTGATGATGGACTTTTAAATCTTAGAAGATAGTAGAATTCTTTCTCTACTTGACTCTTCTAATGGTTTGCTGTTTCCGCTGCAGTTGTTGATCTAAAACTTGTTGTCGATTATATTTTATCAGATTTTTCCCTGTTGAAGACTAACGATAATTTGTTGTATATTATCTTAGTCATAATATTCTTTACTGGGCTAGTTGAGCTCACCCTTTTCCTTTTTGTTCCATTTTTCTTCTCAGGAGGTGAGAACATAGCAGGATCTAGTCGGGGTATGGAGTGATGGTTCTAGAAAGATGTATTAGCAGTCCTCACTATTTCTGTAAAATAGTGTTTGAATAATTGTAATGAGGATTTATTTGAGTGTGGATATTGTCTAGAAGACAATATTTGTATTTAAACTCACAGTATGTGTTGTCGTATTTTGCACGACAATTGTATTATTGAAGTTGTAGTTTGCTTTCTGTACCATGTATTTGGCGACTCAGAATGGGTGTTGTATACCTATTCTGGGGGCGTCACATTGTGGTCATCTTTATTGATGACATCCTTATTTATTCCAAAAGCCGTGAAGATCATGAGCAACACTTGAGGCTGGTACTCCAAAAGCTTCGTGAATACAAGCTTTATGCCAAGTTGAAGAAATGCGAGTTCTGGCTGGAGGAGGTAGCATTCCTTGGGCACGTAGTATAAAGTCGTGGAATATCGGTTGACCCGACAAAGATTGAAGCTATTCAAAGCTGGGAGCAACCTAAATCAGTGACTGAAGTACGTAGCTTTCTTGGTTTAGCTGGTTATTATCGGAGATTCGTGGAAGGATTTTCTCGAATCGCTACTCCATTAACTCAGCTGACTCAGAAAGATACAAAGTTCGGTTGGAGCGAAGAATGTGAGCAGAGTTTTCAAGAACTCAAGAGGAGACTCATTTCAGCACCTGTTCTAACAATACCATCTGGCTCGGAGGGATTTGTCATCTATAGTGATGCTTCGAGCAAAGGGTTGGGATGCGTTCTCATGCAACATGGAAAAGTCATAGCCTATGCATCAAGATAACTCAAGAAATATGAGAGGAATTATCCTACTCATGATCTAGAGTTGGCAGCTGTTGTCTTTGCACTTAAAATTTGGAGGCATTACTTGTATGGGGAGAAGGTGGAGATCTTTATGGATCATAAAAGCCTCAAATATTTCTTCACTCAAAAGGAACTCAACATCCGACAACGACGTTGGCTTGAACTGTTAAAAGATTATGATCATACCATTGAATACCATCCTGGAAAAGCGAACGTGGTAGCTGACGCATTGAGTAGAAGATCATATGCAAGTACAAGTGCGATATTGTCAACACAAAGGCCCATTTTGTGTGACTTGCAAAGGATAGAGATAGAGTTAAAGACTCCATGGACCCATGTGATGATGACGAATATACGAGTAGAACCAACTTTAATCGATAAAGTTAAAGCTGCTCAAGCTACAGACCTGGAGCTGATGCGTATGAGGAAGAAAGTGCAAGAAGGTGCTATGTCGGAAGCAAGAATCGATGAAGAAGGAATACTTCGAGTCAACACTTTGTGTTCCTAACAACCCTGATTTAAAGTATGAAATCATGATGGAGGCGCACAACACACCGTTTGCAATCCATCCTGGAAGTACCAAAATGTATCATGATCTTCGTCATACATTTTGGTGGAGCAATATGAAGAGAGAGCTAGCGTTGTTTATCTCAAGGTGTTTAACTTGTCAACGAGTCAAAGCGGAGCATCAAGTACCAAAAGGTCTATTGCAACCACTTGAAATTCCAAAATAGAAGTGGGAGCACATTACCATAGATTTCGTTACCGGTCTTCCTAGGGTTTCTTAAGGTATTGATGCGATTTGGGTCATTGTGGATAGATTGACCAAGTCTGCCCATTTCTTACCGATACGAGAAGCTTATACACTTGAACGTCTTGCTTGTATGTACATAAAAGAGATTGTAAGACTGCATGGTATGCTAGTATCCATAGTTTCTGATCGAGACCCAAGATTCACTTCACGATTTTGGGTTAGTTTACAAAAAGCTATGGGCACAGATTTACAATTTAGTTTGGCAAATCATCCTCAAACGGACGGACAATCAGAAAGGACTATTCAAACTCTAGAAGATTTATTAAGACTCTGTGTCCTTGACTTCAAGGGAAGTTGGGACAAGTTCTTACCAATGGTGAAGTTTTCCTACAACAACAGTTATCAAGCAAGTATTGGCATGGCTCCATTCGAAGCATTGTATGGAAGAAAATGTCGTTCTCCAGTATGCTGGGATGAGGTGGGTGAAGCAACGTTGTTGGGACCGGAGTTAGTACGTATGACTACAGAAAAGATTCAAACGATCCGACAACGTATAAAAACCTCACAAGATCGATAAAAGAGTTATGCTGATCTTCATCGAAAGGACGTGGAATTTGATGTAGGAGATCATGTGTTCTTACATGTTGCTCCATGGAAAGGAGTTACGAGATTTAGAAAGAGAGGAAAGCTCAATCCTCGATTCATCGGTCCATTTTTAATCCTCGATCGAGTAGGAACTGTGGCTTATAGACTCGCTTTACCGCCAAGTATGTCTCGTGTTCATAACGTTTTTCACATATCCATGTTACGCAAATATGTGGAAGACCCGAACCACATTATTGAGTTAGAACCGGACGAAATAGCGGATGATGTGACGTATGAAGAAGTTCCTGTTCAAATCTTGGATAAGAAGGAACATATTCTACGCTCCAAGGTTATACCTCAAGTCAAAGTTTTGTGGAGAAACCACGATGTTGAGGAAATGACTTGGGAGTTAGAATCTGAAATAAAATCAAGGTATCCTTACCTCTTCGACATACCAGGTACGTACCCTAATTTCGAGGGCGAAATTTCATAAGAAGGGGAGCTTGTAAGACCCCAACTTTTATAAATAAAGATGAATTTTCTATAAATATCATTTTTGAATATTATGGAGTTAATTTGATATAATGTTATAGTTGTGGGTAATATTTATAAATTTTGCAAAGTACGCAAGTTGTTATATAATATTCGATTGGTCGGGGAATATTCATTTTAACAGGAAATATTCGTACAATGGCACAATCATTGGTGGACCCCACAACGAAATTATTGTCGGATTGAGAAAACGACAAAAATATTTTATTAAAAATAACGGCGAAAGTTTTACCATTGATACTGTTGAACTACTCGGTAGTAAAAGTACAGTAATACGTGTGGCTGCATAGTAGCACACGGTATTGATTATTAATGCTTATGCGAGAAATTACTCAGTTTGATTCAATTATTATCAGTTAATAATATGAATTATTCAGCGATAATGACGTTTTGTTTTATTCGTATTATTAACGTAATAAAACAGAAACATCTTTTTATATAAAACAGAATACTTTATTAAAGTTATTCTATAAATAGAATATATTATATTTTATTTAAAAGATTTTTCTTTAAATATGGACCGTCAGATTAAAGTAATCAATCTGGACCGTTCATGGATTAGTTACTATGGATTCTATTTTTCTATAAATAGCAGCTCATTCCTTCATTATTTCTTACGAATTCACTGAACTCTAAAGAGAGAAACTATAGAGAGAGAGAAGAAGAGTATTCTGCTACTTAACTACTTCCTTATTTCAGCTCTTCTTTAAAACGGTAAGGGGTGTTATTCTTTCTTATTCATGAAGAGAACTGTTGTTATTTTATTATTTATTATTTTGTTGGAATAACCTGTATACGCAGTCTACCCTATACTTGGTGACATTCTTCTGTTATTCTGTTGGAACATCTTGTCTGTGTGTTTTACACCGGACCTGGTTCCGTTTTTATTATCATTCTGTTGGAACATCTTGTCTGTATGTTTTACACCGGACTTGATTCTGTCTTGTTATTATTCTGTTGGAACATCCTGTCAGTGTGTTTTACACCGGACCTGGTTCCATTATTTATTATTCTGTCGGAATATTCTGTCTGTGCGTTTACGCCGGACCTGGTTCCATTATTTATTATTCTGTTGGAATAACCTGTCTGTGCGGTCTATCGCATGCCGGGTGATTTCTTTTGTTATTCCATTCTTTACTATACTCAGTTGGTTAAGTTTTAACTTCTATACTCCATGAAATTAGTGGAATATCCTTGATAATTGCGGTTCATCCAGTATCTTTTCATGAAAATATTCTTCTAAGCATTCTTAAATTTTACTTCACAAAGCAGTCTCATGTTGACAATTTGGACGTTGTTAATTCTTGGATAAATTAATTCTTGAACTTGTTTTATTGAATTCTTATATCATTGTCATCATCCTCATGTTTATAAAATGTTAAAAGTCATCTGCGGCCTGTAGTGCATAGATGGACTTGGTATGATTATGACCAGGGATTATTCGGTATAATCATGACCATAATGTTACAAATGATGTGGTAAAAGTCCTCATTGGCCCGTAGTGCGTTGATGGACAGTTGTTGGCATGATCATGACCATTAATGAATACACGAATATCCTTGGCCGTAGTGCAGGGGTGATTCGATGATGTGGATTATTTTATTAAGCTGAGTCCCAGCGATCACAGTGTTGAAAAACCTTTTAAATCATAAAAGACAGTGAGTTTATTTTCTACTTGACTCTTTTAATGGATTGCTTGTTCCGCTGCAGTTAAACTTGATGTCTATTATATTTTATCAGTTTAACATTGTTGAAGGCTAATGATAATTTATTCTGCATTATCTTAGTCATAATATTTCTTACTGGGCTAGTTGAGCTCACCCTTTCTTTCATTGTTCTCTTCAGGAAATGAGAACGTAGCTGGGGCAAGTCGGGGAACGGAGTGATGGTCCGAATGATAGTATTAGTTAGTAGTCCTCACTATTCTATGTAATAGTGTGTTAATAAATGTAATGAGGACTCCTTTTGAGTATGAATACTCTCTAGAAGATAATATTTGTATTCAAACTCACAATTAATGTTTTGTCGTATTGTACACGACAGTTGTATTAGTAAGTTGTATTGGTATTCTGTACTATGTATCTGACGACCCAAGATGGGTGATGTATACCTAATTTTGGGGGCGTCACAAAATGATTATTAGAATTATTATAATAAATATTTTATTATAAGAATTTGTTCAGATTATTCAAGTTAATTATTTTTAACTTAATTACTAATGTTATATATACAAGATAAATCAGATATGGAATTCAAACCCTAATTTTGGATTTTTGGCTAAGGAATGGGAATAATAATATAATATTATTTTTATATCAGTGCTATAAATATGTACTTTACGCATAGACTGGTAATGGTTGGTCAATTATGGTGTAGCATGCCAAAACCCTATTTTTAATTTGTTAACCCTAATTCAAAAGGTCAATTACGACTTTAAGAATTGTTTAAGTTGTTTGGTAATCGTGTTAATGTAAATAATTATAAGTATTATACTTAATTCGGTAAAATCCTAATTTACTAGAAACCCTAATTGTAAATTAGAAACCCTAATTTCCAATTTAAAACCCTAAATTACTAAATTGGTAACCCTAATTGTTAATTGTAAGCTAAATGTTAATTAGTGGACATTAAACCCCTAATGTTCATGTATAATTAGAAAACTAAATATAATTACGAAACCCTAATTTTCAAAATTTAAAAGTTAAATTTTTTATTTTAATTTAAACCCTAAATTGAAATCCCAGAAATTCAAATTTTTAATAACCTTAGGGTTTGACCCTAAGGATCGGACAAGTTACAAATGTGCCATTAAATTTATAAGGCCAATGACCAAATTGCCCCTTTTGCATTATTTGAGCTAACTTGTAAATCTAGCTAAGATAAGGAGTTGGTGACTAACTCTTGACCTACTCTTGTACTAAATCTCCAACACATCAGCCCTTTTATCAGCCAATACATGCATCTAAGACTTGTATAAATAGTTTGGGAGAGAGAAAATATCAATTGTTCGCTCATTTTGCACAAAACACTCAAATATTTTCTCTCAACTCAAAACCCACGAAATCCTTTGGCAATTCAGTCCCCAAAACCAACCCCACTAACACCCATAACAAAATCAGTAGCCTTAAATCAGAATTTGATCATAGAAGGTATAAACCTTAACTTGAAATCTGATCTCAGTTGCTATGTTAGATGTTAAGATTTTATGTTAAAACATATTTTTTGTAGTCTATTTAAGTTATCTGGGTTGGTATCTTGTAGATCCATAACACCTAAATGCTCAAAATCGAAATTTTCAAAAATCTGGAAAATTTTGTTTTGTGTCTGACAACGTAATGTCAGACCCTGTAGATCTTTCTCTGTTTATGTTTTTGGTTGTTTTAAGCTTTGATCTTGTAGTATGCTATGAGCTCTTTAAACCGAAACTTGTATCAAGGTCAGAACATGAACAGATTTCATGTTATTCGTGGTCAAACCATGTTGACAGGCATTAACCGGGAGATTTCTGGGTAACCCAGATTTCCCCAGGTCGGTCTGACAGCGAGTTCTTGGGCTTTTAATTGTTAGTTGTTTATTGTTTTGTTTCTGTTGTTGTAACAAGATTGTTGTATGGTAAATCGACTACAGATTACGGCTTATAGATCACCTAAATAACATACGGATTTGATTTAATTGATGGTCAAACTAGCCCGGACGATCACGATTGCATTTTTCTGGGTAACCTAGAAAATTTAAGAACACGGTTCTGGCATGGCTTTGGCCGGACCTTATCTGCTTGATGTGTTGTTGTTAGATGTGTTTTCTGTAATAGATCTCTTTAGTTACATGTTTTATATACACTGAAATCATTAGATCATAAAAAGATTACAAGACTAGCATGTAATGGAAGTCCAAAGTAAGACCCACGACCTGTTCTTCATTTCTAGGCAAACCCAGAAATGAAGAACAACTCTGATAGCCACTTTAGGCCTTTAGATCTTTCATTTGATGCATGTTATGACCATGTTTGTTGTTGTATCATGTAGTCTTGCACTATCACTATAAGATCTGACCAACAACCTGCCCAAAAACACAAAATACACTGAAATACACTTGGTCAAACCCACCCACTCTAAACTGACATGAATGTTCTAAGTTTGGGTGAAGAACGTGAAGAACACCTATAGCGACGGTTCTACCGCTATAGGCAGTCTTTAGCGACACTTTATTTCTAAAATTAATTATTTTAGTTAATGATTAGAGAAAATTAGTTTTTAATTATTAAAAATACAAATTAAATTACTAAAAATTATTTTAAAGTCTAAAAATTAGTTTTGAATAATTTTTAATATATTTCATAAATATTTAATATTTTTGAAATATTAAAGGTATTTAACTTATTTAATTATTATATTAAATAAATTATTTTAAAATAATTTTAATACTTGAAAAATCATTTAAAATTATATTATGATATAAGAAAATATTTTAAGTTATTTTTAATGAATTTTAATATTTTGTGATAAATTTCATTAATAAATTAATATTAATGATAATTAAGTTATTTAATAAATGCATTAAATAAATTTATTAAAAATAATTTTATTATATTAAAAATCATTTTAAATAATAATAAGGTATTTAAAAATATTTTAAGTTATAAAATATAACTTTTAATATTTAAAAGATAATTTCATTAATAATTTAATATTAATGATATTAATTTAATATTAATGACATTAAATTTATTTAATAATTATATTAAATAAATTGTTTTAAAATAATTTTATTGATTTAAAAAGGATATAAATGAATTAAAAATATTTTAAGTTATAATTAACGACTTTTAATATTTTGATAAATAGTACATTAATATTTAAATATTAATGATAATTATATAAAAATGATTTTAAATGTTTTAAAAATCATTTAAGGGTAATATTAATACTTTAAAAATATTTTGAGTTATTATAAATAACTTTGATATTTTGACAATGGTTTTATTAATAGTTTAATATTAATTAAATATTAATAATAATAAAATTATTTAATATTTAAATCATTTAATAATGATTCTGGTGTTTGAAAAATCATGATAAATTATAATAATTAATTAAAAATTATTATAAGTCATTTAAAAATAATATGATTGATATTTACAGTTATTGAATTACAGGATAGAGTCTTAGACTCAATAATTACTCAATAAAGCCGTCGGTACACCGACATATTTCAAAAATTGATCTGAACTTAGATAATTTGATTAGATACGTGTTTGTTTGTGATCCAATGACTGTTAAATATGTGTGATAATGTGATTAAGTTATATGATGACTGTAATAAGTAGTATTATGTGTTACGATATGTTATTCTAATCAGTAAAATGATCTTATTATTGATAGGTTGCTATATAAAAGATAAAGCTGAGTTGCGTATTGTAAGCAACAGACCAGGCAAGTATCCTACCTTTGCATTTACTTTATGCCATGGACATAAGTAAGAAAGTTTCAGAATTATATTATTATTGTGCCAAATTATTAACCCTATTGTTATATATATTATATCCGATCATTGTTTATCAACACAGTACTATAGTATAATTCAGATATTTATTCTTTTCGTTAATTTCTAAATATGATTATACAAGTGTCCTCACTTGGATAATCATTATATTTAATCACATGTTGATACACATTTATAAATTTCCAGTATGTATATGTTAACTTAAGAGCCTTCTAAGCTATTTGCTTTGGCTAGACACGAACTTAGAAATATTGTTGAACAAGATAAAACCTTATTATTATCCGACCAAATTGTTTTGGTTCAGATTCCCGACTAAGTATGAACATCCCGCACATGGAAAAACTTTTATGCGTCAAAGGCAGATAGATGAACGATAACATCGTTCTTGCATGTAGTATTGATCATTACAGGGCATAACGGGCTGATCACCCCCCGTGCCCGTAAGTTATGACAGTTTACAGATGAAGTTTTGTTTAACCTTTTCGAAAATAGAGAACAATGTTCATAGTGTGTCGACTAATTTTCATTTATAGTCAGCACGTAATTTTAAAATTTTGATAAAGAATTAATATATTATTATTATTGGTTCAGCGTACTTCACAATTGTTGATTCGTTGTAGAAGTGTCGTACAAAGAAAATATTTAATCCTTTCAGCAAATATTTATAATTATTATTACTTGTTGGGCACCCAAATGCTCATCCTTGCTTAATTTAAAATGTTTTCAGTTAAGTGTGAACAACCAGAAGGCTCGGCTAAGAACAAAGGGAAAGGGAAGGTTGCAGAATAAGTAGGTGTTATTTTATGTAATAGTTTAACTTTATTAAGACTATGATATTATTATTATCATGTATTGTAATGAATGTATTAAAAGTTACGTACTTGGGTTTAAACTCTGATACATATGTAAATTAAGTTTGGTATCTATATTATTGTTATTATTATTAGTATTATTCCGTTCATAGAAATGGTATCGTGAAGCACCGAGTTCGGGTTTCAAGTACCTGAATTTGGGGGCGTCATACAAGACCTATCATACCTCTTGCACTTTTGATTCGGTCATCTCAGTCACAAAGGTCTCAAAACCTTGCAGCTCAAGAAAATGGTGAGAGGCCTGCCCAAGCTTCCTGACACTACTACTGTATACACCGATTGTTTGAAGGGTAAGCAACACCGTGATCCCATTCCCAAGAGAAGCAAATGTAGAGCATCTCAGAAGTTGGACCTTATTCATGCCGATATATGTGGTCCGATTAGCCCCACCTCCAACAACCACAAAAGGTATTTGATTTCTTTTATAGATGATTTCAGTAGAAAAGCATGGGTGAATTTTCTAGTTGAGAAATCAGATGCATTTGCTACTTTCAAGTTCTTTAAGAACCGTGTAGAGAAAGAAACTGGTTTGGTTATCAAGTGCTTGAGAATAAATTGTGGTGGAGAGTTCATATCAAGTGAATTTTATGAGTATCACAAAAGAAGTGGGATAAAAAGACAGTTAACTACTACCTATACACCGCAGTAAAACGGTGTTGTCGAAAGGAAGAATCGAACGGTGTTGAATATGGTGAGGTGTATGTTATCCGAGAAAGGTATCCTGAAAACCTTTTGGCCTAAGGCGGTGAATTGGGCTATCTATGTATTGAACAGTTGTCCCACACTATCAGTGAAGGATGCTACTCCAGAGGAAGCCTGGAGTGGAGTTAAACCATCGGTGGAACATTTTAAGGTTTTTGGAAGCGTTGCACATGTTCACATTCCCAATGCTAAAAGGACTAAGCTTGAGGACAAAAGCTTTAGTTGTGTTCTTTTTGGAGTAAATGAGGAATCAAAAGGGTACATGCTATATGATTCGGTCTCTAAAAGGATTATAATTAGTCGTGATGTTGTGTTTGAGGAATACATGAAATGGCAATGGAATAAGAACTATGAAGAACAAATCTTGCTGAATTTAGAATGAGGAGATGGAGAAGAACATGACAACTTGAGTAATGCTAAAAGTGAAGGTGAAGTCAAAGCTGAAGAAGATAATGGAGCACCATCAAATCCTGAGAACACAGAAGGTTCTCTAGATCACTCAAACTCAAGGGAAAAGAGAAACATGAGAGCTCCGATGTGGATGAGGTATTACAGAACTGGTGAAGGCCTTTCTGATGAAGATATTAATATGAATATGACTCTATTTGCTAGTGCATATCCAATTTGTTATGAGGAGGCAGTAGAGTGTGACAAATGGAGACAAGCTATAGACTCGGAGATGAGATCTATCGAGAAAAATGGGACATGGTTTCTCACTAAATTACCAGATGGAGAAAGAAAATTGGAGTCAAGTGGGTATATAAAACGAAACTAAACGAGCATGGAAAAGTTGAGAAATACAAAGCTCGATTAGTTACGAAGGGTTATGCACAAGAGTACGGGGTAGATTATAAGGAGGTATTCGTACCAGTGGCTCGAATGGATACAGTCTGAATGAGTCTTGTACTTGCAGCACAAAGAGGATGGAGTATCTTTCAACTTGATGTCAAGTCAGCTTTTCTCCATGGAGAGTTGACTGAAGATGTTTTTGTGGAACAACCAAAAGGGTATGAAGTGAAGAATGAAGCTCACAAAGTTTACAAACTCAAGAAAGTGCTATATGGGCTGAAGTAAGCACCACGTGCTTGGTTTAGTCGGATTAAGTCTTATTTTATGAAAGAAGGCTTTGAAAGGTGTGACAGTGAGCAAACTCTCTTCATCAAAACTAGCATGGAAGGTAACCGTTTGATTGTAAGCTTGTATGTTGATGATTTAATTTATACATGAGATGATGAGAATATATTCAATAAGTTCAAGGATTCAATGATGAAGGAATTCGACATGTCTGACCTAGGAATATTGATGAGGTTTTTTCTCAGAATTGAAATAATACAGCTCAGTGAGGGGAATTTCATAAATTAGAGGAAATATGCAATGGAGGTACTGAGGAGGTTTGGGATGGAAGGAAGTAATGCAGTCCAAAATCCCATCATTCTGGGGTTCAGAATATTTAGAGATGAGAATGGAGTGGAGGTTGATAGCACCTTTTACAAGCAAATGGCGGGTTCATTGATGTATTTAATAGCCACAAGGCCAGATATAATGTTTGCAGTCAGTTTGATAAGTTGGTATATGTCACATCCAACTGAGCTTCATCTCATGGTAGCTAAAAGGATTTTACGATATCTACAAGGGACAATAAGTTTTGGCATCTTCTATAGGAAGGGAGGGAACAAAGAGTTAACTGCATTCACGGATAGTGATTATGCAAGTTCTTTGGAAGACAAAAAAAGCACCTCTGGTTATGCATTCATTTTGAGCTCGGGAGCAATAGCTTGGTCTTCAAAAAAGTAGCTAATTGTCACACTGTCGACAACCGAAGCTGAATTTGTTGTTGCTGCAGCCTGTGCATGTCAGGCTATTTGGATGAAAAGGATTTTAAAGAAACTTAGTTATGAAGGATATGAATGTACCACCATTCTCTGTGATAATAGGTTGACAATAAAACTATCAAAAAATTCGGCGATGCATGGCAGGAGAAAGCACATTGATCTGCGTTTTCACTTCCTAAGAGATTTGGCTAAAGAAGGAGAGGTGCAGTTGATCCATTATGTAACACATGAACAGGTAGTTGATATACTAACTAAACCACTTAAATTAAACCTGTTTTAGAATATGAGAAGCCTGCTGGGAGTTTGTGAAGCACCTGCAGTAAACTAGTTGCTTAGGCAATCTAGTTTAAGGGAGGGAATGTTATGGTTAAGATTTATCTTTATGTTAATAAGTGTCCTATTATTTAGGATAATGTTTTTAGTGTTTGAATTGTTCTTTGTACACATTTCTAGTTGAGAACGTTGGTTGTTGTTCTTTGTACATATTTCTAGTTGAGAACATGGGATGCGTTTATTTATTTTGTATGGCTATTTATAGCCAAAGTAGCTCTTCAATAAATAATCATTCTAGTATTAACACTTTTAATTTTAATAAATACAAGAATGAATATCATAAACTAGGATTGTGCAAATAAATTGATACAACCGGTATTTTCCATAAATTGGTCATACTAAACCGGATAGTTTATTTTTCTCTACTGGTTTGCCAACAATAAATACCAGTTCATCGGATCGGGATCTGTATGTATTTTCTTATGCTCGGTAATCTCTGAATCGTAACGATTGGTTATATATTGTAACTAGATCTTCTATTATACGTAAATTGATGGCTTCAAGCAGGGGCAGATGTACTAGCAGAGTAGCATATACAGTGTATTCTGATATTTTTTTATAGGTATAAGGGTAGGGTCAGAAATATAAGTTAATAAACTCAAAGTGACATATTAATGTAAGAGCTAAACTTAGAGGGGACAAAAAAATAAAAAATAAAAGTTGCATTCTAATTTTAAATACAAATTACAAAGCATACTTATTAACACTCGTTCCTACTTGGTGTCTGCTTCTGCATGGGTTTCGTTGCCGATTCCACTTCATCGTTTAAACTATATTATGTCTCCGTGACAGTTACATTCGTACAGAGTGTACTACATCTCCACCGCTCTGAGACTTCTCATCTTCTCCATTTTTTTAGTTTGTTGTGTTTATGAATTGTGAGTTGATTTTGAATGTTATGAATTGATTTTGTTTGAATATAGATAGAAAATTTGGTTTGAGATTTTAAGCATACGGGTTAAATTATAATTGTTTGGGAATCATTCAAATTGAACTATGACAAGTAACCGAAGTAAGTTTCTAAATTATATCTTATTTTTTTTATTTTAAAATTCTTTTTTTTTAGTTTGGATTATGAATATTTATTTGTTGTATATTATAGGATTCTATTTATGTTTCATAAAATAATTGTTTGTTTGGGGTTGTTATATAGTTGTATTTTGATTGATTTAGGCATTCATGACATGCGGTCAAAATTCAAACGTTCCAAAAATGAATCATCAACATCACAATCCATCCGAGTTAATGAATACTCAAAATCTCTCAAATAGAACCCCTGCAAGAATCGTCTCAAAATATTAATTCTCAATCCCAAGTTGAATTTAATTTAGAAGAGGAACTTGTTATGGATCCGGAACTAAGACCATCTATAATGGAATATGATGCTAACAAGAGATAGAGTATTCGCCGAGGATATTTGCTTAAGGGCCCTCATCAACCAATGGTTTCCAAATTCACTTATACTGTTATTTATAGAGAGAAACGTAGATTTAATCTTGAATGTTACAAAAAGTATGCCGGTTGGTTGGAATATAGTGAAAAGAAAGATGCAATATTCTGCTTATACTGTTATCTATTCAAAGCTGATATTGGTGGTTAAGGGGGTGGAAATACATTTGTCAGTAAGGGATTTAATAATTGGAAGAAGACAGAATACTTATCTGAACATATTGGAGAGTCACCTAATAGTATTAATAGACAATGCATGTTAGTTTGTGAAGATTTGAGGAGATGAAATGAACACATAGTGTAAGACCCCAACTTTTATGAATAAAATGGAACTTCCTCTATTTATTATTTTAAAATAATAAGGGATTGATTTGATTAATGTGGTTAGTTATGGATAAATTGCGCAAATATTTTTAAATAAACAAGTGGTTATAAAATATTCATTGTTGTCGGAGAATATTCGTTTAGTCGTGGAATATTCTTACTGTCGGAAAATATTCGTATGACGGCACAGCTTTTTGTGGGCCCCATAACGGAAAGCAATTGGATGAAGAAAACGACAAGTATGAGTTTTTATAAATAACAGTGTAGATGTTACCGTTAACACTGTTGGAATACCCGGTGATTAAAATATAGTAATACGCGGTGTTGCACAGTAGTACACGGTATTGCACTAATTATTGATTCTTTCGTAAGAAGTCACTACTCAATAATTGTTACAGTAATTACTGTTCAATATTTTATTTTATTGATTCAATAATTGCTACGTTGATATTTTATATTGTTGATTCAATAATTTTCATTGCACAGTATTTTAAATTATCAGATCAATAATTTATATTATTTGAATAATATTATTAGATAGCATTATTGGCAATGTCTAAGGAAGTTCTGTCTAGGAGATGTTATTTAATTACGTGCCAGTAAGGAGAAATCTTTACCGGAAGGCCCCCTCTTTCCTGGGAATGACCTAGTTGTTATTATTGTGATTATGTAATATTATTTGTGAATAATTAATTATTGATTTATATGATAAAAAAAATTATTTATTTGATGTGAATATAAATGGAGGAATTTTTAGAAAAGTGACAATTATTGAAAATTGATATTTTATCTATATTATTATATTATATTATAAATGTATAATGTGATAATATAATAATATAATAACGGCGATATTTTTATAATAAATGCGTGATATATGAATAAATTAGGTGGAAGAGTATTTTTGTTACAATAAATGCTAAAAGCATGTTAAACATGTTAGTGGGCCCCGTTTTTTACTAAAATTTGATTATAGCCTACAAAATCGTCCGTATGTAGATTTCGGTCAATTTCTATTTAGAATTTGAAAAACATTAAAGCTACAATGTTGTAGAGAATTGAATTTCCTATGGAATGGACATAAGATTCGAATTTTTCTAATAAAATGGTTATTTATTATGAATTATTGAAGTTTCTGAATTTATAAATGCTTTAAAATATTTTTGGTAGAGATTTCTAGAAGGTGGGCCCCACAATTGTACTTTTACATATAGGAAATGCTGGAATCTGAATTCAAAGTGGGCGTAGGAATTTTGTTATAAATAATATTATTTTATTAAATTTTTTGCTTTGGTATTCTAAGCATTTTCCTATAAATAGGATGCTTAGGTTAGAATTGAAAATCACACTAGAATCTGAAGTTTTCTCTTTCTATATTATCGAGCGTATTTTTGTGAATATTTAAATATCTTAAGTGTTTCTATACGGTGCAAGTTTCCTTCAGCGTTATATCTGATATTCCAATCAGAAGTACTATCCTTTTGAGGTAAGAGATGCTATTTTTTTCGTAAATAATATTATTTCTTTCAATATCATTATACCGGAATATTGGTATGAATTTTATTATGAAATTCTTATCTTTTTATAACGGGGTTACTATTCACGAGTTACTATTCACGAGTACTATTCACAAAGTATGATGATTTTTCTGTGTGGAATTTATACCTTTTAGTGTCGAGGTTACTATTCACGTATACGACACTATTCACAAAAAAATTTAAATTTCTTTTCTGTGTCCAAGATTGTCTGTTATGGTTCCTATCTTTGATTAGATCTATGTTTTGATTTTTATTTTTGATTTCTGCTCCACAATTGACTATTATGAAGTATTTTGGAACTTGGATAAACTAAAGTACGAACCCTTAATCCTTGTTCTTTTATCTCACTGAATTTGTTTTCTTTAAAATATTTTCATCATCCTCAGTCTTAAATGATGATATTACTGAATATCTTTGGCTTGTAGTGCAAAGATGAATGATTAACTGATGAATATCTTTGGCCCGTAGTGCAAAGACGGACAGGTGTTGAGATAAACATGACCAACTAGTGATACAAATGAATATCTTTGGCCCGTAGTGCAGAGATGAATATTTGATTCATGATGTATATTGATTGATGTTACAGGGATAAAATATTGATGATAGACTTTTAAATTCATAGATGATAGTAGATTTCATTCTCTACTTAACTCTTCTAATGAATTGTTGTTCCCGCTGCAGTTGTTGATCTAAAACTTGTTGTCTATTGTATTCTATCAGATTTTTCCCTGTTGAGGACTAACTATAATTTGTTCTATATTATCTTAGTCATAATATTCTTTACTGGGCTAGTTGAGCTCACCTTTTTTCTTTTTGTTCCATTTTTCTATTTAGGAGGCGAGAATAGAGCGGGAACTAGTCGGGGTGTGGAGTGATGGTTCAAGATAGTTATTTTAGTAGTCCTCACTATCTTATAAAATAGTGTATCAATAATTATAATGAGGACTGCCACGTGTAAAATAAAATAAAAAATGCCCACGTAGATCTGCCACGTAGGCTACGCAGGTCAACTCCTAAAGTTCAATGTAGCACATGAGCAAATGAGGGGCAAATGAGTAATTTCTCATGTCGCTACAGCCTGTAGCGGCAGGGGGAAATCCATTTCAATCTGTGTCATCCAATGTTGAGATCAACGGTATAGATTATGGTTGTTGAAATATTACCCGTGACAACTGATTGTCAAGCATGTTAGTTCCGGACCTTCGACCCAAATAAACCCAACATCATCAAACCTGATTATTATATATATGCTTCCCAATGTTTCCTATTTCTAGATAGAAGTAGGATATACTTACAAGTACTCCCTCACTCCGAGAATGAAAGTGATGATTGATTTTATACGAATTTAAAAAATAATGTCAAATGATAAAATTATTCATATTTAAATTCTCATATAATTGCATATTTTTCTATACATGACTAGTGATATTATATAAATATTTATAAATAATAAAAATATGACATTTAATACTAAGGATATTGGGCATAAATTATTGTAAAAAAATAGATTATTTAATATAAATAAATATTTAACTTGAGATTACATAAAATAATAAGAACTTTTATTCTTAGACGGAGGGAGTAACTTAAATCATGAATATATTTTTAAGTCCAAAAATAAAACATAAAAAGAAAAATAGTAATGGTATACCCCTAGCTATTCCTAGTTCTTCTTTTACCTTTTTTTTAAATATATTATAAAATTAAATTATAATAATATCAGTTTTTAAATTTATTTTTTGAAAAAATATTTTTTAAAGTGGCGTTAGTTGCCTTTCTGATTTTTAGCCAAAAAAAATTCAAAAATTCAACGCCATTTCAAATGGCGTTCAATAGTTTTTCCCAAATTAGATGTGAGAGCCTTCACTACAAGAAAATAGAGATGTAGCGAAGGAAATATTGTGAAGGAATTTATTCCTTCATATGATGAGTTTTATAGCGAAGGAACAGTGACGGAAAAAAAATATAGTGACAATATAGTTATTAGTGAAAAAAACATTCCTCACATTTTATATTTTTTTCTCACAAAATTAAGGTGATAGAAGTATTTTTGGCGCCAATTTATTATGAAAATTTGCGAGAAAAAAATCTATTAGTGAAAGAATTATTACTCACTATATTATTGTTCAGAAGTTTATTGCGATAGATAAAATTGGTCGCTGTTTTGTTCTAAATAATTTTTTATAATTAATTGTGGTGAATAAAAATTATAATATAAATACATTAAATTTTTTAATGCAGTAAATTTACTTTTAATAACACTTTTTAAGTAATTTACAATATCAACTCTTTTTATAGAATAGATGAGTAATTTTTTTAGCATTTGTGATCTATTTCACAAAAGAGTCTGATCTTTTTTTATCTTTGTAAATTTGAGTTTATTCTTAGTTAATTTATGGTATCCTACAACTCAAATTGTAATGTAATGAATTTTTTAAAATAGAATTTTATTCTTTATAATACTTTTTAAATAATTTATAATATTAAATTTTTTATTAATTAAAATATTAAGTTACAATAATTCAAATTTTAAAATATTATAAATTGACAATGAAAAATTATAATAATTAAGACTTTTTTTGTGGAAAAGATCATACATGTGTTAAATTATTAATTTTTTGTTCTACAAAAGAGTTATATTTCAGTTTGTTAGTAATTAATTTATGACATCCTTAAATTTAAACTTAAATCTATTTTAGTTTTTGAAAAATAAATTTATTTACAATATTAGTTTTTAAAGAATTTGCAATATTAGTTGTTTTAAAAAATTAAAATCAAACTCTTTTTTTTAATATATAGAAAAGAGTCCTTAATTTAATTTGGATTTGTGTACTTGGTCTGAAAAAAGAGTTAGAAATAGAGACCAACTAAATACAAACCCCCGCGTTGCGGTGGAATTATTCAAATTTTTAATAATAAATGTGTGCGTACAATTAATAAATTAAAATATAATAAAAAATAGTAAATTATTGTGCGATGATCAAATTTTACACAGAAAAATAAATGAATATACATATTTCAAATCCTGGTGCTAGTAGGTAGCAGCATTCTATAATCAATTAATAAAAGGGAAAGTATATATTTTTGTTCTGTGAAGTAAACAATCATGCTTACTACAAAAGTTTTACTGCAAAATGTGTGAGGGAAGCTTGAATCAAGCTAAATAAACATTGACAAAATCATATTGCTCTGTCCCACAACAAATGCGAAGTAGGACATTGATCCCAAAAATTCTGTAAGGAAAATTCACACTTCCAAAGTCTTAATATCTTTAATCTTATCAAACCCTTAAATCTGATCAAACACACTTGTTTATGTGACTTAAAATTAAGATACTAAATGAAGATACTAAATAATCAAATTAAGAAATAAACCCAATTCCTTACTGTTGATATAAAAAACGTGAATAACTCTAATCTAAACACAAACTTTCCAATCAAAAGCCCACCAAAATTTTCAATTAAACACGATTGACAACACAAATATCAGATCAATCAAATCAATTGCAAACATTATTCCACATATCAACAACTAAATGCAAATGCAATAATCTCAAATTTTAGCACATAATATCTAAAAATTTAGAAAATAGGCAAACCAATGAAATAATTCCACCTGCTTTTGGGTTATGTTTCACACTCCTGCATATAGCTGTAACCTGTAAGTAATAATGTGTGTATATAATAGAAGAAAGACAGAGAGACAAAACGAAAAAGAAGAGGAAAATTGACCGTGAAGAAGAAGAAGCCATGGTTGCTATTCACTTATGAGAATAAATAATTAGCCTGATTAATATATATATATATATATATATATATATATATATATATATATATATATATATATATATATGCATGGAGGATTAGGTCAGGTGATCATTAACATTATTTCAAACTCTAATTTAGTTAGGAAGTTTTATCCATATAAAATTTTGCTCATTGGTTGTTGAAGAGATTAAATTCTACTTAGTTTGTTATTATTTATCCCTAATTTAAAAAAGGATATGATATAATTAAGATAATTAGTTTGTTATTATTTTTCCATAATTTTAAAAAGGATATGATATAATTAAGATAATTGGGACATAATTAAAATTATTTAAGATGGACAGGTGTTGAATTTGTAGAAGGACATATGTCAATATATGGTGTCATATACTGTAATTTAGTATATATAATAGATTTTGGTTTCTCCTCTCCAACTTGAGCCAAAATGTAAATATAGATATTTCAACCAGGGAGGTGTGGGCTAGGTTTGTTCATTACCTATAATTTACGCGAGACGAATGAAAATCTTAGCGCCATAAAACAATTGTGGGTTGTGTGTTGATCTCCATCTTCTCTTCATTCTCAGGTGACCGACACTTACGAAGGTCCATAAACAATTTGGTACGTGTATTTTCTTGTGTACCAATTTCTTCCCACAAGTTTTATGTACCAATTTCTTCCCACAAGTTTTCTTACTCCAGATCATTCTCAACCAAACACCATCGTTCTCTAATTCTCGGTCGTTAATTTTAGATCTAAATCAACTACCCCGATGAGAATGTCACATTTATCCCAAAATATTCCTTCCATTTGTTTAACAAGTATGTTTTCAAATCAATTTGATGTTTATTTACATTATTTTTGCCATATGCTAGGTTTTAGATAATAGAATTACAAAAAATTGCGTCTCTCATTCGAGATAGAGGAAGAATCTTTAATATATTAACTTCCTTCTTGTTTTTATAGTCAAATATTTTGGCTTGTTTTTTCACTAGTTGAGAAACAAATTAGCAAATTGTTAATGGAGGATGGTTATTTAGAAACCAGGTTACGACCTGATACAATCCTGATCTGCAAGTTATTTACATATTACATGCAAAAGAAAGAAGCAAGTTTCTCGTGGCAAAAGATTCTAACATGGCAAGGATTTTGGGATTTTAGGAAAGAGATTTTGTTTCCTAAAATATTTGGCAGATTCTATTAGCCTAATTTTTAGGAATTTGTTTTCCAGATACTTATCAAATTCTATTATAATTAGGATTTCTTTTCAGTTTAGATTTACTTTCTAAATAAGGTTTTTATTGTTTTATAGAAATAGAAATTTCTTTTCCAAATTGATTTCTACTTCCTTGTAAAAATTAGGGTTAAGATTTGTAATTCCTATTAGGATTAGAATAATTTATTCCTATTGTTTTTAGGATTTGGATTGTTTTGAGTAGTATAAATAGAGGTCCAAGTTGATGTAAACAATACACATTATTCATTATTCAATATATTTGTGAGGTTATTCTCTACTTTTGGTTCTTTGAAGAATTCCTAAGTATTTTTCTTAGTTATTTCTTTGAGATTCAATTTGACTTATCATGCAACAATTCATAGTTGTGTGTGGCGTATTCTACCGCATCAATCGTCGATTGTACAGAGATTACAGCTTCAATATAAGCAAGGGGTCAAGGTGTCGTTGGTGTCCATTTAACGCTAATTTTCGAACGCGAGCAATTGTACCAAGATTACCGTCTACATATAGGCGAGGGGTTAAGGTGTTACAAGCAATTCATCCTACAACTTTGCTAGAAACGATCAGGGCGACAACCACTTCACACAAGCGTGCCGTGGAGTCTATCATTTGGTATCAAAGCTAAGGCTTTCTAGTGAGTTACTTATCTTTAATTTTCTGTCAAAATATATATTGTAAAAAAAAGAAAAAAAAATCATATTCTATTTTCGTTGTGCTAACCAAACTTGTAGCACACCATCAAATCATCAAATTCCAACCAAGATTTCCATACCGTTCCATCATTATCAATTCTGAAACGGAGCTATAATTTACAAATCTGAAGCATACAATAGGAATACAAGGCTATCAATCGATGATTTTGTGGCATTCTGATAATCACACCATCTATATTTTTGTTTCGTGATAGGAGAATTCAAGAAGAACCAATTAGAGAGAATATTTTGAGGTAAAAGGCTTTGTGGTGAGATTAATCGAGGGTAAAAGCCAATTTATTGAGAGTATACACGAGTGAACCACTGATTCGAGCGAAACACGTAAGGGAGTGTGTGAGGAAATTTTTTATCTACTAACCTTTGTTTTGCAGCAAACATGTATGGCTACAATTATGAAAGTTCTTATGGGTGTCGAAGGAATACTTTCCAAGGAAATATTTGTGAGGCCCCCAAAATAGGTATACAACACCCATTCTGAGTCGCCAAATATATGGTACAGAAAGCAAACTACAACTTCAATAATACAATTGTCGTGCAAAATACGACAACACATACTGTGAGTTTAAATACAAATATTGTCTTCTAGACAATATCCACACTCAAATAAGTCCTCAATACAATTATTCAAACACTATTTTATAGAAATAGTGAGGACTGCTAAAACATCTTTCTAGAACCATCACTCCATACCCCGACTAGATCCTGCTATGTTCTCACCTCCTGAGAAGAAAAAATGGAACAAAAAGGAAAAGGGTGAGCTCAACTAGCCCAGTAAAGAATATTATGACTAAGATAATATACAACAAATTATCATTAGTATTCAACAGGGAAAAATCTGATAAAATATAATCGACAACAAGTTTTAGATCAACAACTGCAGCGGAAACAACAAACCATTAGAAGAGTCAAGTAGAGAAAGAATTCTACTATCTTCTAAGATTTAAAAGTCCATCATCAATATTTTATCCATGTAACATCAATTAATAATCATCTTTATCCAAATATTCGTCTTTGCACTACAGGCCAAAGATATTCATTTGTATCACCTGTCAGTCATGTTCATCTCAACACCTGTTCATCTTTGCACTACAGGCCAAAAATATTCATCAAGTAATCATACATCTTTGCACTACAGGCCAAAGATATTCTGTAATATCATCATTTAGGACTGAGGATGATGAAAAATATCTTAAAGAGAACGAATCCAGTGAGACAGAAGGACAAATAGTAGGGATTCGTATAACAGTTTATCCAAGATCAATAATACTTCATAATAATCAATTGTGAAGCAGAATTCAAAAATAGAGATCAAAATATGGATACAATCAAAGATATTAACCATAATAGACATCTTGGACAAAAAGGGAAAATTTTATTTTTCGGTGAATAGTACCGTATTCGTGAATAGTGCCGTATACGTGAATAGTAACGTATATGTGAATAGTAACCCCGACACAAAAAGTTCCAAATTTGATAAAAAGTTCATATCAATATTTCAGCATAATAATATTGAAGAAAATAATATCATTAAGAAGAAAATAATATCCCTTACCTCAAAATATCAGTACTTCTAGTCGGAATACCGGTATAAGGCTTAAAGAAACTTGCTCTGATGAATAGAAACTCTCAAAGTATCTAAATACTCACAAAATACACCCAATAATCTAGAGAGAGAAATAGAGAAAACTTGTTTCTAGTGTGATTTTCAATTCTAACTTAGCCCTCTATTTATAGGAAAATGTTAGCACGCCGAAGCAGACTTAACCTGCAACCTGATGGCTTTACCTGCTACTATTCCCATCCACCACATTTGACTAAAAATCTCAGCACATTTCTTCACCAACCAAGAGTGGGGCCCACCAATTCTAGAATTTTTTACCAAAATTATTAACTCCGAAAATTCAACAATTTCTAAACCAGTCATCTCGTAAAATTCATAATAAATCATACGTTCATTTTTAACGGTTCAAAATTTGTGGACATATACTCAACTTATATATGTATAACATATCCAAAAATTACCACGATCCAACGGTCTGATTAAAAATTATAACCCCCGTAAAATATCTCAAAAACCCTGATTTTTAATACCTCCATTCCGACAAAAATACTGATAAAAACCTCAACATTAACTCCTTCATTTTTAATCACAAAAATATATCCCTCATTTATATCCACATAAAATAAATATTTCCTTATCATATGAATCAATAATTTAATTATTCACAAATAATATTATAGAATCACATTTATGACAACCAGGTCGTTCCCAAGAAAGAGGAGGCTTTCCAATAAGAATTTCTCCTTACTGGCGCGCAATTAGATGACCAAACCTCTCCTTAGACAGAACTTTATAGACATTGCCAATAATGTTATCTAATAATATTATTCAAATAATATGAATTATTGATCTGATAATAGAAAATACTGTGCAGCAACAATTATTGAAACAACAATAATATAAAATATCAATGCAACAATTATTGAATCAATAAAATAAAATATTAAACAGTAACTACTGTAACAATTATTGAGTAGTGCCTTCTTACGTAAGAATCAATAATTGGTGCAATACCATGTGCTACTGTATTTTAACCACCGGGTATTCCAACAGTATTAACGGTAACAACTACGTCGTTATTTATAAACAACTTATACATGTCGTTTTCTTCATCCAATCGCTTTCCGTTATGGGGACCACACAAGGCTACGCCGTCGTACGAATATTCCCCGACAGCAAGAATATTCCACGACCAAACGAATATTCCCAGACAAAATGAATATTTTATAACCACTTGCTTATTTTGCAAAATTTGCACATTTCACCCATAACCAAAGTATTATATCAAATTAACACCTTATTATTCACAATAATATTTAGAGAAAATTTGATTTTATTCATTAATAAGTTGGGGTCTTACAACCTCCCCTCCTTATGAAATTTCGTCCTCGAAATTGACGTACGTACCTGATATTTCGAAAAGGTGAGGATACCTCGCTTTCATTTCTGATTCCAACTCCCAAGTCATTTCTTCAATAGCATGGTTTTTCCATAAAACCTTAACTTATGGTATAACCTTTGTGCGTAGGACATGCTCTTTCCTATCCAAGATCTTAACAGGTACCTCCTCGTACGTTAAATCTTCAGCTATCTCGTCTAGTTCTAACTCAATAATGTGGTTCGGGTCTTTAACATATTTACGAAGATTAGATATGTGAAAAATATTATGAACACGAGACATGCTTGGAGGTAATGCGAGTCTATATGCCACATTTCCTATTCGCTCAAGAATCTCAAATGGACTAACAAATCTTGGATTGAGCTTTCCTCTCTTCCCAAAACTTGTAACTCCCTTCCATGGTCCAACACGTAACAATACATGATCCCCAATATTAAATTTCACGTCCTTCCAATGAAGATCCGCATAACTCTTTTGTAGATCATGTGCCGTTTGTATACGTTGTCGAATCGTTTGGATCTTCTCTGTAGTCATGCGTACCAACTCTGGTCCCAACAATGTTGCTTCACCCACCTCGTCCCAGCATACTGGAGAACGACATTTTCTTCCATACAATGCCTCGAATGGAGCTACACCTATGCTCGCCTGATAACTGTTGTTGTAGGAGAATTTCACCAATGGTAGGTACTTATCCCAACTCCCTTTGAGATCTAGGACACAGAGTCTTAATAGATCTTCAAGAGTTTGAATAGTCCTCTCTGATTGTCCGTCCGTTTGAGGATGGTATGCCTAACTGAATCGTAAATGCGTGCCCATAGCTTTCTGCAAGCTAACCCAAAATTGTGAAGTGAATCTTGGGTCACGATCCGAAACTATGGATACTAGCATGCCATGCAATCTCACAATCTCGTTCACGTACATACTAGCAAGACGTTCAAGAGAATAAGTCTCACGTATCGGTAAGAAATGAGCAGACTTGGTTAATCTATCAACAATAACCCAAATCGCATCTATGCCTTGAGAAACCTTGGGAAGACCTGTAACGAAATCCATGGTAATGTGTTCCCACTTCCATTTCGGGATCTCAAGTGGTTGCAATGGACCCTTTGGCACTTGATGCTCCGCCTTTACACGTTGACAAGTTAAACACCTCGAGATAAACTCCGCGATCTCTCTTTTCATATTGCTCCACCAAAATGTATGTCGAAGATCGTGATACATTTTGGTACTCCCAGGATGGATTGCAAACGGTGTGTTGTGTGCCTCCATCATTATTCTATGCTTCAAGTCAAAATCGTTAGGAACACAAAGTATGAAGTTGACTCGAAGTATTCCTTCTTCATCGATTCTTGCTTCTGGAATAACACCTTCTTGCACTTTCTTCTTCATACGCATCAGCTCTATGTCCGTAGCTTGAGCAGCTTTAACTTTATCGATTAAAGTCGGTTCTACTCGTATATTTGATATCATCATGTGGGTACTTGGAGCCTTCATCTCTATCTCCATCCTTTGCAAATCATACAAAATGGGCATTTATGTTAACAACATTGCACTCGTACCCGCATATGATCTTCTACTCAATGCGTCAGATACTACGTTTGCTTTTCCAGGATGATATTGGATGGTATGATCGTAATCTTTCAACAGCTCGAGCAAACATCGCTGCCGCATGTTGAGTTCCTTTTGGGTGAAGAAATATTTGAGGCTTTTATGATCTGTATAGATCTCCACTTTCTCCCCATACAGGTAGTGTCTCCAGATCTTCAACGCGAAAACGACTGCTGCCAACTCCAAATTATGAGTTGGATAATTCCTCTCATATTCTTTGAGTTGTCGCGAGGCATAGGCTATGACTTTCCCATGTTGCATGAGAACACATCCTAACCCTTTGCCTGAAGCATCGCTGTAGATAACAAATCCATCTGAACCAGATGGTATTGTCAGAACAGGTGCCGAAATGAGTCTCCTCTTGAGTTCTTGAAAACTCTTCTCACAATCTTCGCTCCAACCGAATTTTGTATCCTTCCGAGTCAGCTGAGTTAACGGAGTAGCGATTCCAGAAAATCCTTCCACGAATCTCCGGTAATAACCAGCTAAGCCCAGAAAGGTACGTACTTCGGTTACCGACTTCGGTTGCTCCCAACTTTGTATGGCTTCAATCTTCGCCGGGTCGACCGATACTCCATATTTTGACACCACGTGCCCAAGGAATGCTACTTCTTCAAGCCAGAACTCGCATTTCTTTAGTTTGACATATAGCTTGTTTTCAGGAAGCCTTTGCAATATCAGCTTCAAATGGCGCTCATGATCTTCACGGCTTTTGGAATAGATGAGGATGTCATCAATAAAGACAACAACGAACTGATCTAAATATTCTTTGAACACACGGTTCATCATATCCATGAAGGCAGTAGGAGCATTAGTCAATCCAAAAGACATGACTAAGAATTCATAATGCCCGTACCGAGTTCTGAAGGCAGTCTTTGGAATATCCTCAGTTTTAATCTTCAGCTGATGATATCCAGAACGAAGATCGATCTTTGAAAAGAATTGTGCTCCTTGCAACTGGTCAAACAGGTCATCAATACGAGGTAGCGGATACCTATTCTTGATAGTGACATGATTCAATTCTCGATAGTCGATACAAAGTCGCATACTCTCGTCTTTCTTCTTTACGAATAACACAGGAGCACCCCAAGGAGATGTATTAGGACGAATAAAACCGATGTCCAACAACTCCTGTAGTTGGACTTTTAACTCTTGAAGTTTAATAGGAGTCATTCGATATGGGGTTTTAGAAATGGGCTTTGTACCAGATTTAAGGTCAATAAAGAATTTAACTTCACGTTCTGGGGGTGGACCAGGAAGTTCTTCAGGAAATACATCGGAAAATTCTCTAACAACAGAAATATTATTCAAATCTGACTTGTCTTTGTTCAAATCCATAACATGGGCTAAGAAAGCTTGACATCCGTTTTTCAATAAACGAATAGCTTTGTGGCTTGATACGACAGTGACTGATTTTAGTAGTTTAGTAGTTTGAATTCGTATGACAGGTTGGTTAGGAATATGAAAACTAACAACCTTACGAAAACAATCAATTTTAGCATGATGAGTGGTTAACCAATCAATTCTTAAAATCACATCAAAAGCAAGTATCTTTAAAGAGATAAGATCAACATGTAATGTGATAGTGCCAACTTGGATCATGCAAGATTTATAAACTGTAGATGTAACGAAGGTTTCACCCAACGGAGTTTCAATAGATAAGTCAAAGTTCAATTTCTCCGGAGTCAAGTTTAAACGTTGAGTACAAGCAGGAGAGATAAAAGAATGGGTAGAACCGGTATCTAGTAAGGTATAAACTTCGCAAGAGTTCAAGATTAGCTTACCCATGATCACCTCGTTCGGGTTTCTCGCGTTTTGGCCAGTCACGACAAACGCTCTTCCAGGAACCGCTGATTTTGACTTATCCGGGATAGCTTTTGGAGTCACCATCTCTGCTGAACTTGGTTTTGCTACAGAACACTCTCGAGCTATATGACCCTCCTTTCCACAGTTATAACATACCTTGGATTGTTGTGGGCAGTTTGGGCTGATATGTCCCTCTTTCCCACATTTATAACATACGACCGGTGGTCGTTCTCCTCCCCTAGAAACAGTTGATGTTTGTGCTGACGTCTTCACGTTATCATTGTTGTACCTTCTCTTCTTGAAATCTCCTCCCGACTCGCTCCTTCTATTATCACGACCACGATTACCACCAGAGTGGTTACCGCTTTTGTCCGAATATTTTCCTCCATGCTGATTTTCATTGCTTCGATGACTGCCGCCACCGGTATGACCCTGGTTGTGGTCCCTCGGTTGCACATACTCATTATCTCGCTCTAATAATTGAGCCCTGTTTACAACATCTGAATATAAAGAAAATTTATGAGAGATAAGATATTGCCGAATCTCAGGTTTTAGACCTCTCAGAAACATCCTTGTCATTCGTTCCTCATTTTTGACCAAATGAGGTGCAAACCTGGATAACTCTGCAAACTTCGCCTCGTACTGGGACACCGTCATGTTGTTTTATTCCAGTCTGATAAACTCCACCTCCTTCATATGACGAATACTTTCAGGAAAGTACTTGTCATTGAACAGTTTTTGAAATGTTTCCCAGGACATGTTGAGTGCGTCAGGCTGGGTACGCTTCACAGACTCCTACCAGTAGTCTGCCTCACCGCGGAACATAAAGGTGGCAAATGGAACCTTCTGTTCCTCCGTGCATCCCAAGACATCGAATATCTTGGTAATTTACTTGACCCACGTTTCCTCCATGATCGGATCCGACTTTTCCTTAAATTTTGGTGGTCCCAATTCTTTGAACTGCTTGGCTGTGACAAACCGCGCGTTGTTATCATTTTCACCCGTATTCTGCACACGAGTCTCCCTCGTCTGATTTTGCATGAGCTGCAAAAAGCTCCTAAACATTCCATCATTCATCGTTTGCTCGGTAACGTTGTTTACAGGAGGAATATTACCTTCCTGTTGCACGTTCCCCTGGGTGGTGATCAAAGGTGTCTCCACGGTCTGATTTACTCCATTATTAACGTTCTCAGCTGCCATTCTTAAATACTGCCATAATACAAGGGTTAATTGTAAGACCCCAATTTTTATAAATAAAGATGAATTTTCTATAAATATCATTTTTGAATATTATGGAGTTAATTTGATATAATGTTATAGTTGTGGGTAATATTTATAAATTTTGCAAAGTAAGCAAGTTGTTATAAAATATTCGTTTGGTCGGAGAATATTCTTTTTGTCGGGGAATATTCGTACGACGGCACAATCATTGGTGGACCCCACAACGGAATTATTGTCGGATTGAGAAAACGACAGAATTATCTTTCTATAAAAATAACAGCTGAGGTGTTACCGTTAAAACCGTTAAAACTGTTGAACTACTTGGTAGTAAAAGTACAGTAATACGTGTGGTTGCATAGTAGCACACGGTATTGATTATTGATGCTTACGTGAGAAGTCACTCAGCTATACTCAATTATTGCTACAGTAATTGCTGCATCATATCTCTTCAATTATTGTCATAGTATCATCTGTTATATTATTGAGACGTTGTGGTAAGTTTGGTTATTTTATGGGGGGCCATATGTCATCATCTAAGAGTCTATTCGTCAATAGTAATTACCGTCGTCAATAGTAATTACCGTCGTCAATAGTAATTACCGTCGTCAATAGTAAATTACCGTCGTCAATAGTAATTACCGTCGTCAATAGTAATTACCGTCGTCAATAGTAATTACCTTCGTCAATAGTATTTACCTTGGTCAATAGTAATTACTTTCGTCAATAGTAGTTGTCCCTTCAATATTACCAAGAGTCATTTGACCCTTCGTTAAGACCAAGAGTCATTTGACCCTTCGTTAAGACCAAGAGCCACCCTCAGTTTTTCTATAAATAGAGGCCTAGGGCTTCATTATTTTTCACGAATTCATTCAAGCTATAGAGAGAGAAAGTATAGAGAGAATAAGAGAGAGAGAATAAAAGTATTCTGCTACAACACTTTTCCAATATCCAGTTCTTTTAAGGTAAGGGATATTATTCTTTTGTATTCAAGAAGAGAACTTCTGTTATTCCATTTCTTTATTATTCTGTTGGAATAACCTGTATATGCGGAATACCCTATACTTGGTGACATTCTTCTATTATTCTGTCTTTGTTATTCTGTTGGAACATCCTGTCTGTGTGTTTTACACCGGACCTGGTTCCGTTTATTATTCTGTTGGAATATCCTGTCTGTGTGTTTTACACCGGACCTGGTTCCATTTTTATTATTATTCTGTCGGAATATCCTGTCTGTGCGTTTACGCCGGACCTGGTTCCATTATTTATTATTCTGTTGGAATAACCTGTCTGTGCGGTCTATCGCATGCATGGTGATTTCTTTTGTTATTCCATTCTTTATTATACTCAGTTGGTTAAGTTTTGACTTCTATACTCCATGAAATTTGTGGAATATCCTTGATAGTTGCGTTTCATCCAGTATCTTTTCAAGAAAATATTCTTCTAAGCATTCTTGAATTTTACTCCACAATGCAGTATCATGTTGACAATTTGGACGTTGTTAATTCCTGGATAAATTAATTCTTGAACTTGTTTTATTGAATTCTTATATCATTGTCATCATCCTCATGTTTATAAAATGTTGAAAGTCATCTGTGGCATGTATTGCATAGATGGACTTGGTATGATTATGACCAGGGATTATTCGGTATAATCATGACCGTAATGTTACAAATGATGTGGTAAAAGTCCTCATTGGCCCGTAGTGCATTGATGGACAGTTGTTGGCATGATCATGACCATTAATGAATATACGAATATCCTTGGCCGTAGTGCAGGGGTGATTCGATGATGTGGATTATTTTATTAAGCTGAGTCTCAGCGATCACAGTGTTGGAAAATCTTTTAAATCATAAAAGATAGTAGAGTTTATTTTCTACTTGACTCTTTTAATGGATTGCTTGTTCCGCTACAGTTAAACTTGATGTCTATTATATTTTATCAGTTTAACATTGTTGAAGGCTAATGATAATTTATTCTGCATTATCTTAGTCATAATATTTCTTACTGGGCTAGTTGAGCTCACCCTTTCTTTCACTGTTCTCTTCAGGAAATGAGAACGTAGCTGGGACAAGTCGGGGTACGGAGTGATGGTCCGAATGATAGTATTAGTTAGTAGTCCTCACTATTCTATGTAATGGTGTGTTAATAAATGTAATGAGGACTCCTTTTGAGTATGAATACTCTCTAGAAGATAATATTTGTATTCAAACTCACAGTTTATGTTTTGTCGTATTGTACACGACAGTTGTATTATTAAGTTGTATTTGTATTCTGTACTATGTATCTGACGACCCAAGATGGGTGATGTATACCTAATTTTGGGGGCGTCACAGTTGGTATCAGAGCTTAGGGATATGATCCCTGGCTAAGATGTGAGAATAGAACTAGGAGGGGAGAGACGGGGAATTCCTTCGCTAGTATGACATACCTAAGTTTATTTGCATGGTATTTAATTGGTCGGTCATAATATAAGGATAATATATGACATATCAATTAATTTTTATTTTGTGGCAGTATCTGAAAATGGCATCTGAGAACGTTGAGAATAGCAATGGAGCACAGACGACTGTTGATTCACCACATATCAATAATCAGGATAATGTGCATCAGGAAGGTGTCAATCCTCATGCAAACAACAACACTGACCAAATGATGAATGATCAAATGTTCAGAGGCTTTATGCAATTCATGCAACAACAGGTGAAAGCGGCTCCTGTCCACAACGTAGGTGGAAATACTGGAAACTCTCTGGCGGTCACCGCTAAACAGTTTAAGGAGCTGGGACCACCGGAGTTTAAGGGAGAACCCAAACCACTTGTAGCTGAAACATGGATAAAGCAGATCACCAAGATATTTGATGTCTTGGGTTGCTCCGAGGAGCAAAAGGTTCCCTTTGCCGCCTTTATGTTGCGAGGAGAGGCAGATTACTGGTGGGAATCGATAAAGCGTACTCAACCTGCCGCACTGAAGATGTCCTGGGAGAAGTTCCAAGAGCTGTTTAACGACAAATACTTTCCCGAGAGTATTCGTCACATGAAGGAGGTGGAGTTCATCAAATTGGAGCAGAATAATATGACCGTGTCGCAGTACGAGGCAAAATTTGCGGAGTTATCCCGGTTTGCGTCCCACCTGGTGGATAATGAAGAAAGAATGACGCGGATGTTTTTAAGAGGTTTGAAGCCGGAGATACGTCAACATCTTGTTTCTCATAAACTGTGTTTGTATTCAGATGTTGTAAATAGGGCTCAGTTGGTGGAGCGCGATAACGAGACAACGCAACCAAAAGAGAGCAGCCGGCAAAATGATAATACCAGTGAGAGCAGTCATCGAAGCGGTGACAACAAGCGTGGAGGGAATCAACAGGCCAGAAATGGTAACCACTTCGGTGGTAATCAGGGCCAAAACAATAAGAATGGACATTTCAAGAAGAGGAGATTCAACAATGATGGAAAGACGTCAGCACCAGCACCTGTCGTTAAGGAAGGAGAACGACCACCTATCATATGTTTCAAATGCGGAGGGGAGGGGCACATCAGTCCAAACTGCGCGATGCCGTCCAAAGCATGTTATAATTGTGGAAGAGAAGGTCATTTAGCCCGATTTTGTCGTTTACCGAAAACAAATTCAGCTAGGATGGAGGCACCAAAAGCCGTCCCAGAAAAGTCAAAACCGGTTGTGCAAGGGAGAGCGTTTGTTGTGAACTCCCAGAGAGCAAGGAACCCGAATGAGGTCATCACGGGTAAGCTTATCATAAACTCTAAAGAAGTTTATACTTTATTTGATACCGGTTCAACCCATTCTTTTATTTCTCCTACTTGCGCTCATCGATTAAATTTGATTCCGGAGAAATTAGACTTTGACTTATCTGTTGAAACTCCGTTGGGAGAAACCTTCATTACCTCCACTGTTTATAAGTCTTGTTTGGTTCAAGTTGGTACCCACACATTACCTATCGATCTGATTTCATTAAAAATACTTGCATTTGACGTGATTCTAGGGATTGATTGGTTAACTACTCATTATGCAAAAATTGATTGTTTTCGTAAGGTTGTTAGTTTTCATATTCCTAATCGACCTATTATGCGAATTCAAGCAACCAAACCATTAAAATCAATCGCTGTCATCTCAAGCCATAAAGCTATTCGTTTATTGAAAAACGGATGTCAAGCTTTCTTAGCTCATGTCACAGATCTAAACAAAAATACGTCAGCTTTGAATGATATTTCTGTTGTTAATAAATTTCCTGACGTATTTCCGAAGAACTTCCTGGCCTACCCCCAGAGCGTGAAATTGAATTTTGTATCGACCTTGAACCCGGTACAAAACCCATTTCCAAAGCCCCATATCGAATGGCTCCTATTGAACTTCAGGAGTTAAAGACCAACTGCAGGAATTGTTAGACATTGGTTTTATTCGTCCTAGTACTTCTCCTTGGGGTGCTCCTGTTCTGTTCGTGAAGAAGAAAGATGGGAGTATGCGACTTTGTATTGATTATCGGGAGTTGAATCATGTCACCATCAAAAATAGGTACCCATTGCCACGTATTGATGACCTGTTTGACCAGTTGCAAGGAGCACAATTCTTTTCAAAGATCGATCTTCGTTCTGGATATCATCAGCTGAAGGTTAGAACTGAGGATATTCCAAAGACGGCTTTTAGAACTCGGTACGGGCATTATGAATTCCTAGTCATGTCCTTTGGATTGACTAATGCTCCTGCTGCCTTCATGGATATGATGAACCGGGTATTCAAGGAATATTTGGATCACTTTGTGGTCGTCTTTATTGATGACATCCTTATTTATTCCAAAAGCCGTGAAGATCATGAGCAACACTTGAGGCTGGTACTCCAAAAGCTTCGTGAATACAAGCTTTATGCCAAGTTGAAGAAATGCGAGTTCTGGCTGGAGGAGGTAGCATTCCTTGGGCACGTAGTATCAAGTCGTGGAATATCGGTTGACCCGGCAAAGATTGAAGCTATTCAAAGCTGGGAGCAACCTAAATCAGTGACCGAGGTACGTAGCTTTCTTGGTTTAGCTGGTTATTATCGGAGATTCGTGGAAGGATTTTCTCGAATCGCTACTCCATTAACTCAGCTGACTCGGAAAGATACAAAGTTTGGTTGGAGCGAAGAATGTGAGCAGAGTTTTCAAGAACTCAAGAGGAGACTCATTTCAGCACCTGTTCTAACAATACCATCTGGCTCGGAGGGATTTGTCATCTACAGTGATGCTTCGAGCAAAGGGTTGGGATGCGTTCTCATGCAACATGGAAAAGTCATAGCCTATGCATCAAGACAACTCAAGGAATATGAGAGGAATTATCCTACTCATGATCTAGAGTTGGCAGCTGTTGTCTTTGCACTTAAAATTTGGAGGCATTACTTGTATGGGGAGAAGGTGGAGATCTTTACGGATCATAAAAGCCTCAAATATTTCTTCACTCAAAAGGAACTCAACATGCGACAACGACGTTGGCTTGAACTGTTGAAAGATTATGATCATACCATTCAATACCATCCTGGAAAAGCGAACGTGGTAGCTGACGCATTGAGTAGAAGATCATATGCAAGTACGAGTGCGATATTAACAACACAAAGGCCCATTTTGTGTGACTTGCAAAGGATGGAGATAGAGTTAAAGACTCCAGGGACCCATGTGATGATGGCGAATATACGAGTAGAACCGACTTTAATCGATAAAGTTAAAGCTGCTCAAGCTACAGACCTGGAGCTGATGCGTATGAAGAAGAAAGTGCAAGAAGGTGCTATATCGGAAGCAAGAATCGATGAAGAAGGAATACTTCGAGTCAACTCCAGACTTTGTGTTCCTAACAACCCTGATTTAAAGTATGAAATCATGATGGAGGCGCACAACACACCGTTTGCAATCCATCCTGGAAGTACCAAAATGTATCATGATCTTCGTCATACATTTTGGTGGAGCAATATGAAGAGAGAGATAGCGTTGTTTATCTCAAGGTGTCTAACTTGTCAACGAGTCAAAGCGGAGCATCAAGTACCAAAAGGTCCATTGCAACCACTTGAAATTCCAGAATGGAAGTGGGAGCACATTACCATGGATTTCGTTACCGGTCTTCCTAGGGTTTCTCAAGGTATTGATGCGATTTGGGTCATTGTTGATAGATTGACCAAGTCTGCTCATTTCTTACCGATACGAGAAACTTATACACTTGAACGTCTTGCTCGTATGTACATAAACGAGATTGTAAGACTGCATGGTATGCCAGTATCCATAGTTTCTGACCGAGACCCAAGATTCACTTCACGATTTTGGGTTAGTTTACAAAAAGCTATGGGCACGGAGTTACGATTTAGTTCAGCATATCATCCTCAGACGGACGGACAATCAGAGAGGACTATTCAAACTCTTGAAGATCTATTAAGACTCTGTGTCTTTGACTTCAAGGGAAGTTGGGACAAGTTCTTACCATTGGTGGAGTTTTCCTACAACAACAGTTATCAAGCAAGTATTGGCATGGCTCCATTCGAAGCATTGTATGGAAGAAAATGTCGTTCTCCAGTATGCTGGGATGAGGTGGGCGAAGCAACGTTGTTGGGACCGGAGTTGGTACGTATGACTACAGAAAAGATTCAAACGATCCGACAACGTATAAAAACCTCACAAGATCGACAAAAGAGTTATGCTGATCTTCATCGAAAGGACGTGGAATTTGATGTAGGAGATCATGTGTTCTTACGTGTTGCTCCATGGAAAGGAGTTACGAGATTTGGAAAGAGAGGAAAGCTAAATCCTCGATTCATCGGTCCATTTTTAATCCTCGATCGAGTAGGAACTGTGGCTTATAGACTCGCTTTACCGCCAAGTATGTCTCGTGTTCATAACGTTTTCCACATATCCATGTTACGCAAATATGTGGAAGACCCGAACCACATTATTGAGTTAGAACCGGACGAAATAGCGGAGGATTTGACGTATGAAGAAGTTCCTGTTCAAATCTTGGATAAGAAGGAACATATTCTACGCTCCAAGGTTATACCTCAAGTTAAAGTTTTGTGGAGAAACCACGATGTTGAGGAAATGACTTGGGAGTTAGAATCAGAAATGAAATCAAGGTATCCTTACCTCTTCGACATACCAGGTACGTACCCTAATTTCGAGGGCGAAATTTCATAAGAAGGGGAGGTTGTAAGACCCCAATTTTTATAAATAAAGATGAATTTTCTATAAATATCATTTTTGAATATTATGGAGTTAATTTGATATAATGTTATAGTTGTGGGTAATATTTATAAATTTTGCAAAGTAAGCAAGTTGTTATAAAATATTCGTTTGGTCGGAGAATATTCTTTTTGTCGGGGAATATTCGTACGACGGCACAATCATTGGTGGACCCCACAACGGAATTATTGTCGGATTGAGAAAACGACAGAATTATCTTTCTATAAAAATAACGGCTGAGGTGTTACCGTTAAAACCGTTAAAACTGTTGAACTACTCGGTAGTAAAAGTACAGTAATACGTGTGGTTGCATAGTAGCACACGGTATTGATTATTGATGCTTACGTGAGAAGTCACTCAGCTATACTCAATTATTGCTACAGTAATTGCTGCATCATATCTCTTAAATTATTGTCATAGTATCATCTGTTATATTATTGAGACGTTGTGGTAAGTTTGGTTATTTTATGGGGGGCCATATGTCATCATCTAAGAGTCTATTCGTCAATAGTAATTACCGTCGTCAATAGTAATTACCGTCGTCAATAGTAAATTACCTCGTCAATAGTAATTACCGTCGTCAATAGTAATTACCTTCGTCAATAGTAATTACCTTCGTCAATAGTATTTACCTTGGTCAATAGTAATTACTTTCGTCAATAGTAGTTGTCCCTTCAATATTACCAAGAGTCATTTGACCCTTCGTTAAGACCAAGAGTCATTTGACCCTTCGTTAAGACCAAGAGCCACCCTCAGTTTTTCTATAAATAGAGGCCTAGGGCTTCATTATTTTTCACGAATTCATTCAAGCTATAGAGAGAGAAAGTATAGAGAGAATAAGAGAGAGAGAATAAAAGTATTCTGCTACATCACTTTTCCAATATCCAGTTCTTTTAAGGTAAGGGATATTATTCTTTTATATTCATGAAGAGAACTTCTGTTATTCCATTTCTTTATTATTCTGTTGGAATAACCTGTATACGCGGTCTACCCTATACTTGGTGACATTCTTCTATTATTCTTCTTTGTTATTCTGTTGGAACATCCTGTCTGTGTGTTTTACACCGGACCTGGTTCCGTTTATTATTCTGTTGGAACATCCTGTCTGTGTGTTTTACACCGGACCTGGTTCCGTTTATTATTCTGTTGGAACATCCTGTCTGTGTGTTTTACACCGGACCTGGTTCCATTTTTATTATTATTCTGTCGGAATATCCTGTCTGTGCGTTTACGCCGGACCTGGTTCCATTATTTATTATTCTGTTGGAATAACCTGTCTGTGCGGTCTATCGCATGCATGGTGATTTCTTTTGTTATTCCATTCTTTATTATACTCAGTTGGTTAAGTTTTGACTTCTATACTCCATGAAATTTGTGGAATATCCTTGATAGTTGCGTTTCATCCAGTATCTTTTCAAGAAAATATTCTTCTAAGCATTCTTGAATTTTACTCCACAATGCAGTATCATGTTGACAATTTGGACGTTGTTAATTCCTGGATAAATTAATTCTTGAACTTGTTTTATTGAATTCTTATATCATTGTCATCATCCTCATGTTTATAAAATGTTGAAAGTCATCTGTGGCATGTAGTGCATAGATGGACTTGGTATGATTATGACCAGGGATTATTCGGTATAATCATGACCGTAATGTTACAAATGATGTGGTAAAAGTCCTCATTGGCCCGTAGTGCATTGATGGACAGTTGTTGGCATGATCATGACCATTAATGAATATACGAATATCCTTGGCCGTAGTGCAGGGGTGATTCGATGATGTGGATTATTTTATTAAGCTGAGTCTCAGCGATCACAGTGTTGGAAAATCTTTTAAATCATAAAAGATAGTAGAGTTTATTTTCTACTTGACTCTTTTAATGGATTGCTTGTTCCGCTACAGTTAAACTTGATGTCTATTATATTTTATCAGTTTAACATTGTTGAAGGCTAATGATAATTTATTCTGCATTATCTTAGTCATAATATTTCTTACTGGGCTAGTTGAGCTCACCCTTTCTTTCACTGTTCTCTTCAGGAAATGAGAACGTAGCTGGGACAAGTCGGGGTACGGAGTGATGGTCCGAATGATAGTATTAGTTAGTAGTCCTCACTATTCTATGTAATGGTGTGTTAATAAATGTAATGAGGACTCCTTTTGAGTATGAATACTCTCTAGAAGATAATATTTGTATTCAAACTCACAGTTTATGTTTTGTCGTATTGTACACGACAGTTGTATTATTAAGTTGTATTTGTATTCTGTACTATGTATCTGACGACTCAAGATGGGTGATGTATACCTAATTTTGGGGGCGTCACATTAATAGTCATGTCATATATTATCCCTATACTCTGACCGACCAAATAAACACCAAATAAACTTAGTCAGGTCATACTAGCGAAAGAATTCCCCGTCTCTCCCCTCCTAGTTCTTGTCTCACATCTCAGCTAGGGATCATATCCCTAAGCTCTGATACCAACTGTGACGCCCCCAAAATAGGTATACAACACCCATTCTGAGTCGCCAAATACATGGTGCAAACTACAACTTCAATAATACAATTGTCATGCAAAATACGACAACACATACTGTGAGTTTAAATACAAATATTGTCTTCTAGACAATATCCACACTCAAATAAGTCCTCAATACAATTATTCAAACACTATTTTACAGAAATAGTGAGAACTGCTAAAACATCTTTCTAAAACCATCACTCCATACCCCGACTAGATCCTGCTATGTTCTCACCTCCTGAGAAGAAAAATGGAACAAAAAGGAAAAGGGTGAGCTCAACTAGCCCAGTAAAGAATATTATGACTAAGATAATATACAACAAATTATCATTAGTATTCAACAGGGAAAAATCTGATAGAATATAATCGACAACAAGTTTTAGATCAACAACTGCAGCGGAAACAATAAACCATTAGAAGAGTCAAGTAGAGAAAGAATTCTACTATCTTCTAAGATTTAAAAGTCTATCATCAATATTTTATCCCTGTAATATCAATTAATAATCATCTTTATCCAAATATTCATCTTTGCACTACAGGCCAAAGATATTCATTTGTATCACCTGTCAGTCATGTTCATCTCAACACCTGTTCATCTTTGCACTACAGGCCAAAGATATTCATCAAGTAATCATACATCTTTACACTACAGGCCAAAGATATTCAGTAATATCATCATTTAGGACTGAGGATGATGAAAAATATCTTAAAGAGAACGAATCCAGTGAGACAGAAGGACAAATAGTAGGGATTCGTATAACAGTTTATCCAAGATCAATAATACTTCATAATAATCAATTGTGAAGCAGAATTCAAAAATAAAGATCAAAACATGGATACAATCAAAGATAGTAACCATAATAGACATCTTGGACAAAAAGGAAAAATTTTATTTTTCGGTGAATAGTGTCGTATTCGTGAATAGTGCCGTATACGTGAATAGTAACCCCGACATAAAAAATTCCAAATTTGATAAAAAGTTCATATCAATATTTCAGCATAATGATATTGAAGAAAATAATATCATTAAGAAGAAAATAATATCCCTTACCTCAAAATATCAGTACTTCTGGTCGGAATACCGGTATAAGGCTGAAAGAAACTTGCTCTGATGAATAGAAACTCTCAAAGTACCTAAATACTCACAAAATACACCCAATAATCTAGATAGAGAAAGAGAGAAAACTTGTTTCTGGTGTGATTTTCAATTCTAACTTAGCCCTCTATTTATAGGAAAATATTAGCACGCCGAAGCAGACTTAACCTGCAACCTGATGGCTTTACCTACTACTATTTCCAGCCACCACATTTGAATAAAAATCTCAGCACATTTCTTCACCAACCAAGAGTGGGGCCCACCAATTCTAGAATTTTCCACCAAAATTATTAACTCCGAAAATTCAACAATTTCTGAACCAGTCATCTCGTAAAATTCATAATAAATCATACGTTCATTTTTAACGGTTCAAAATTTGTGGACATATACTCAACTTATATATGTATAACATATCCAAAAATTACCACGATCCAACGGTCGGATTAAAAATTATAACCCCCGCAAAATATCTCAAAAACCCTGATTTTTAATACCTCAATTCCGACAAAAATACTGATAAAAACCTCAACATTAACTCCTTCATTTTTAACCACAAAAATATATCCCTCATTTATATCCACATAAAATAAATATTTCTTTATCATATGAATCAATAATTTAATTATTCACAAATAATATTACAGAATCACATTTATGACCACCAGGTCGTTCTCAGGAAAGAGGGGGCTTTCCAATAAGGATTTCTCCTTACTGGCGTGCAATTAGATGACCAAACCTCTCCTTAGACATAACTTTCTAGACATTGTCAATAATGTTATCTAATAATATTATTCAAATAATATGAATTATTGATCTGATAATGGAAAATACTGTGCAGCAACAATTATTGAAACAACAATAATATAAAATATCAATGCATCAATTATTGAATCAATAAAATAAAATATTAAACAGTAACTACTGTAACAATTATTGAGTAGTGCCTTCTTACGTAAGAATCAATAATTGGTGCAATACCGTGTGCTACTGTATTTTAACCACCGGGTATTCCAACAGTATTAACAGTAACAACTACGCCGTTATTTATAAATAACTTATACATGTCGTTTTCTTCATCCAATCGCTTTCCGTTATGGGGCCCACACAAGGCTGCGCCGTCGTACGAATATTCCCCGACAGCAAGAATATTCCACGACCAAACGAATATTCCCCGACAAAATGAATATTTTATAACCACTTGCTTATTTTGCAAAATTTGCACATTTCACCCATAACCAAAGTATTATATCAAATTAACACCTTATTATTCACAATAATATTTAGAGAAAATTTGATTTTATTCATTAATAAGTTGGGGTCTTACAATAATTATACAGAGGCATATCTGAGATGGGAGAGAAAAATGGAGCGAGAATTTGACTGTCATGATTACTCCGAGCAGAGGAAGGTCAGACGGGCAGTTCAAGAGTTCTCCGATCATACAATTATATGGTAATAGCTTAGCAAACAAATACATGGGGAGTGTCCGTTCGAGACATGGGCAGAATTAAAAACAGCAATGAGAAAGCGGTTTGCTCCAATACAGCGTGACAGAAGGGAGGAGTATACATCTCAAAGATATGTAGAGCAACCTTCAGGGCGATCTACAATAGATAATAACAGGAGTGTTCGCATACAAGTAAACAAGGAAGATTATTGGATGCAGCTACAATATACTCCTAAGGCGCAAAAGAAACAAGATCAATGGCGGGAGGTGGAAGAAATTATAGAATATGCAGTCCAAGGAGAGTTATTGGGTTCGAGTGTTCAAGATGAAATCCATGATCTAAAGCAAGATGGTGAACATCCGAAAGAAAGTAATCAAGAAGATGAGTTTGTAAAAGGAAATACATGTGGAAAAGATCGGTAAAAAGAAATTGTTCAAAAGATTAATAATGTAAAAGAAAAAATTGAAAAGAGTGAGAATGAAAAGAAAAGAGAGATTGAGAAAAAAGAGAATGAAAAGAGTGAGCTTGAAAATAAACGAGAGAAAAACAAACTAGAGGGTGAGCATAAAAAAGAGAGAAAAAATATGTGACTATAAAAAAAGAGTGAGTTGAAAAGTGAGTTATATTTTGAAAAGCCAATGGTTGTACATTCGTACAAGACGGCGCTTTTGAATACTAACACTAATGATTCTTCTTTGTCTAGTTCTGTTTTGTCTCTTGTACAAGTTGTTGATGATATACCTCACGCTATCATTCCATATCAATCAGCTGATAGAATTCCCAAGGAGAAGACGGAGTTACCGATGCGGGTTGAAAAGTTGGTGAAAGTTGGTATCGTGAGAGAAGACACGAGTTCATGTGAGATCATAGTACCTAAGGAGGATAAGACGTCAAGCTTGTGCATCGATGTTGAATTGATTCATGATAGGATCATATTCATCGAGGGAAACATGGATCGTGCAATTCAATTTGATCAATGCATTGAGAGTCTACAGGGAAGTGTTTTGAATATTATTTTAGAAGACTATGCATATGCTTTTGGTTTATTTAATTTCTTTGTGATTAGACAAAAGGAACTTATTCATTTGTTTTGTTTTGTGTTTAATCCAGGAATTCAAGAGACATTGCGTGAGAAGCATTACGAATTTCAAGTATTGATATTTGACTCAGGTGCATTGACGAATGTGTTTCTGCGAAGGATTGAGATCAATATATTGACTTTTGATTCGGGAATTCGTCATTGGGAGAATCTACCGCATGAAGAGTTTTGGGTGATGATTTTTGATCCAAGAGGAAATAAGACTTTTCATAATCTTTCTTACTTTGCATTCATGATTATTTTAGTGGATAGTAGATTAGTTTATATAATTAGTGTTTTGGGAGTAATTGGTCTACAAATTATCAATTCGAGAGAAAAGTCATACATTGCTATGTTCTTGGTGGGAGTTGGAGTTTTTGTTTCTTATATATGTTATTTGCAAGTTGAGTTTTGGCATTATGTTTGGTTTGATGCTACTAACTTAGTTTGTTTTTATGTAGGAGCAATTTTGTGGTTGAATCATTTTCGAGAGGACGATGTGCCAGATTTGAGGATAAATTCTTTTGAAGAGGAGGGGAATGATACAATCCTGATCAACAAGTTATTCACATATTACATGCAAAGGAAAAAAGCAAGTTTCACGTGGCAAAAGATCCTAACATGGCAAGGATTTTGGGATTTTAGGAAAGAGATTTTGTTTCCTAAAATATTAGGTAGATTCTATTAGCCTAATTTTTAGGGATTTGTTTTCCAGATACTTATCAAATTCTATTATAATTAGTATTTCTTTTCAGTTTAGATTTACTTTCTAAATAAGGTTTTTATTGTTTTATAGAATAGGAGTTTCTTTTTCAAATTGATTTCTACTTCCTTGTAGAAATTAGGGTTATGCTTTGTAATTCCTATTAGGATTAGAATAATTTGTTCCTATTATTTTTAGGATTTGGATTGTTTTGAGTAGTATAAATAGAGGTCCAAGTTGATGTAAACAATACACATTATTCATTATTCAATATATTTGTGAGGTTATTCTCTACTTTTGATTCTTTGAAGAATTTCTAAGTATTTTTCTTAGTTATTTCTTTGAGATTCAATTTGACTTATCATACAACAATTTATAGTTGTGTGTGGCGTCTTCTACCGCATCAATCGTCGATTGTACCGAGATTACAGCTTCAATATAAGCGAGGGGTCAAGGTGTCGTTAGTGTCCATTTAACGCTTGTTTCCGAACGCGAGCAATTGTACCAAGATTACCGTCTACATATAGGCGATAGGTTAAGGTGTTGCAAGCAATTCATCCCACAACTTTGCTAGAAACGATCGGGGCGACGACCACCTCACGCAAGCGTGCCGTGGAGTCTATCACAACCTTAGAGAATTATAGTGTTGTGTATCCTGTTGATGTTTAATGGAATTGAAGTGCATGCAACTTTAATACAGTAATGAAAATTGGGATAAAGTTGGTTACTTGGTACTGGTTTCGTTGAAGTTGTTTTGTTTTATACATTATGGTATGTTTGGCATCGGGGTTTCGTTTACTCAATTAGATACAACTTACAAGAATTGAACATCTGAAAATCAAAGTGGTACTTCATTTGTTACCTAAAGGCCTAGGGATGCCTAATGGGCTAGCTAAATGCAATGGTCAATTTTGTTTGTGTAGTATTCCTACTTCCCACTTGAATGTGGAGAATATGCATCGTGTTTAGATGTATCAGTTGTATCAATATTCAATAGTATTGCTGCTTGTTTTACCTTTGTGCTGCTTGTGGGTGGATCCTTATTTATTAGCATTTAATTTTCTTTTAATTCTTCTAACTCCATATCACTAGGAATAAAAGACAGTGCACATAAATATTGTCTATGTGCACATAATGCATAAAGCAGAATCTGATCATCCATGAACTTTTGTTACTCCCTAAACCATTCGGATAATATGACAAGTTATAATCTTGAAGACCTAGGAAAGTATGTCCATAACTCTACATTTAGGTTTAGATCATCTTCCATGAATTCCTTGACTAGACTTACATGCAGCACAAGAGAAAATGTCGTAAAGGTGGATCACATTCAACACTTACTTTGTTGAGAAGGGAGCTAATAGAAGGAAACTTTGAGTCTCTCTTTCAAGGGTCTTCCTAGCTAGTTTCTTCAACCAATGTGGCACCTGACCCATTATTGTCTTCATTTATTTTGCCTATGGCTGATGATTTTGGGAGTGCTCAATCTTACTCTACAACTGAATCAACATCAATCAAGAAAAGTTCAAATGAGAGTGTTTCAGAAAGGTAAGAATTGTTTTCCTGTTTCTCTTTTTGTCATAATGGGGTTCTTAAATTATTTACTCTCTAAATTGTATACAAAAACCCCCACACAAACTGTGCATGAAATCTGAACATAGATAATAAACTATAAATTAGAAAATAAGTATCTCTAGCTACTATTATTTCTTGGAAATTAGAAAAGCTACTATTATAATTATCTATGATTCAAATCCAGGTATTATTGTATATGAAGTCACATTTTACAATATGTCAGATTATTCCCTCCTTCCCACAAAAGATGTCTTAAGTACACTATGCACACATTTGACTTTTGTACTTATTACTAAGACATCTTTCGGAGGACGTTCTTTTTTTTTTGCACTTAAAAACATTTTGTTGGACAGAGTGAATATTTATTATTTTTCTTTTCTAATGATAAAATGTTTAATTCTCGGGGTAAAAATTTTAGCTGATACACAATTTGAGTACATGGCTTCCTAAAAGTTATGACCACATTTGTATTTATATATCTTGGTGACACATGCAACTTCTAACACAAATATCATAAATACTAGTGTAGTCTGTTATGACGTTTTTGACTGCTAGGACTTATCAGTTGTCACAATACACTTGTTTTTGATAAATAATACTAATATTACCAAATAGGCACCAATGGGGTGTTAACCATGAACAGGGATAGACATAGAAAAGGCAAAAAATCTTTTCCACTAAGAAACACTACCAAAAAATCATGTCCCAAGGTTAAACTCTGATAAAAAATAATAATAGCAACAGTTGTCCCCCCTGATACACCTCATTATGCCAAAAGAAAAGCAAGCTCAAGAATAGGTATTTGATGTGCACACGATAATGCTTCTTGGCCTCAAAATATAAAAAAATTTGTTTCCTCCAAAGCACCCACTAAAGGCAATATGATCAGATCCGATTTAGCATGAATCCTTGTAGGAACCTTTTGATTCTCTTCACGAGCCAAAGAATCCATCACCGAACTAGGCATGTCCCACTTTACTCCAATAATGAGAACACCATCACCCACAAAGAATAACCTTTCCAATCTGGGAGCAAATGATTCGCCAACTCCATATACTTCTTGCACACATACCATTGGTTCACCATAAACTAACACCTCTTCCACACAGAATCTTAGATCAAGATACTATGGACACCAATTTCTCTTGTATAATATGTCATGTTTTTATTGAGAAAGTCTATTTTAATGGAGATAAAAAAAAATTGAGTATGACACTATGACCAAGTATTAGAATTAAGATTGCAGGGTAAAAAGAGGTTCTTTTTTGTGTCAGAGGTAGGACATGAGGATCAATACTCAAAACCTTAATTTAGAAACAAAGCATCTATTTCACTACTGCATTGTCACCTTCTATGTTCTATCAATACATACTTCCTCTTGTTTAAGCATAGAGCTGTTTATGGGCTCCATTATAACGATTAGACAAATGATGGGAAAATAACATATGCTAATGTATGATTGAGATGAAATAGTCCTAGTACAGTATATAGGCAAATAAAATTATACGTGACAATAGTAAGTGGGGATGATGCAAATGCAGAAAGACCCAGCAAAGGCACACCAGGTCAAATTAGAAGTAATTGTCAAGGCATTAAAATGGCTTGAGATGGACATGGATGTTGATGAGGTATTTAATTTCGTATCTCCCATGTTTCGGATTTTATTTTAGGAGAGCTGGCTTAACTATAGAAAATGACAATATTTGCTTTAAGCTAGTTGCTTTTACCTATTGGTCCTATTGAGACCTGGTTCTATTTCTCCAGGTTGAATGCATAATGTCCATTTTAATATAAAAGAATCTCATGAAAGGTTACTTTGCTCATAAGAGCAAAGTTGTGGTGCTAAGCAAGCAAGATCCTTTCCCCAAGTTAAACGGCATGCCAGTCAACTCCTAGGGATGGCAGATTAGTTGATAGAACTGATCATCTGATCAGCCTGTTGCAGATTGAATTCATGTTCATATAATTGAGGATAAGATATTGTACTTCATGTTGTAAGTTGAAGAAGCCAATAAACATCCTTGCGTGGCCTGCTGAAGGGGTTGAAAGTAATAACCTACCAATTACTATATTCATCTTTTTCTATTTTCCAGTTGCATGCTATATGTAGGGTGGTTATTGCTTTATCAGGTTTGTAGTTTCTCTCCAAGAACCCAGAGATCAAAAATGATTTGTACTTGAGACATTCCCGTTACCATCTGATGCACTACATCAAAAAATGTCATGTCAAAATTTTGAAGAGAAAGGAGAGGAAGAAGGTAAAATTCAATTTTCATTGATGCTTGTAATCTCTGTTGTGTTGTAGTTGCAAGTTTTTCTGAAGTGTTGTTTTTAACTGCTATAGCTGTTATACTTATGGTATATTTATTTGACTTGGACAGGGATTGCAGATCACTAACAAAGAAAACACTGTATTAACTTTCAAAAATGAGGAAAGAAAAAGACCAGCTCCCCTTCCATGTATGTAGCTAATTGTATTAATGATTTGGTTTATTTCATGTATAAAATTCAGTAGAATGTTATTATTTTGGTTGCCTTGCCCCCCATATCATGGACCTTTTATATCTTGGCTTTTCCTAGTCACTGTGTTTTGGCATCGAAATAGATGTCTTATCTTTGTGAAGTCAGTTTCATTTCCATTTTACAATAGTTAAAGTTCTTCGTATATTTACTAATATTTTGCTTAAAATATCACAGCTGGATGTTGCAAGAATTATACTATAATTTTGGTGGTTTTTAATTTTTCTGTGATTTAACGTATGAAGTATATGCAAAATAGCATATAATCTATTTATGTGTTTCATTTGTTTTTCAATATAGTTGAGGTGAAGAGCAGTTCTGATGGTTTCATGATCAAAATGAGAGATGGTCGACATTTAAGATGTGACCATACCAATCCTCAAGGACTATTCTTCATCAGGGACTATTCTTGTTGGACTCAATTATGAAGGGGAGGAACTTATCTCGCTGACCTGGGTATGTTCTGCCCTTACCAATTAAAAATTCCCAAGTTATCAGTAAATGTGTCTTTCCAATGTCTATTGCAACATGTTGAATTCTTGGTAAATAAATCTATGATGTCTGTGATTATAGCTAGCATCTGTGGGGCATATATTGTATGAAAATTTGTCGTCTCAAGAAAAGTTTTCCACATTGACTAATAGCCTCAACTTTTTCATAATTGTTGTCATTTCTATATAAAAATCTAAACATTGTTATTTAAGATTGTGTGATGGTATTTAAGATTGTGTGATGCTTGTGGTTGTTGAATGTGACTGAATTCTGACTTGAGGTCAACATATAATAATAATCTACAAGTCTTGTAACAGAAAATATGTTTACCACTATGCTTACTGAAATTAATTCATGAAATGGCCGATTAAGATTCCAATTTATTCTTGTAACAGAGCAGTCATATAGTCGCACTGAAGGTTCTTTTTCTATTTAAATTTTTAGCAAATGGTATTGTGATTGTCTATTTGTCTTTTTCTGCTTATGAGCAATACAGTGTACATTATTACCACGTAGCAACTCTATTGTCTCTGTGTATTGATTTTGGCACTAAGTGCCTCTGGTGACCTATTTGCTTCATTTTCCTGACTTGTTATTATTTTTAAATATGTGCAGGAAGACTACTTCTACGACCTGCCTTACAATATTGGGTATCAAATTTTTGCGCTACGTTTACGGAAGACAAGGGACGAAATTATGAAGTGTACTCTCTCTATATATGTAGATATATACTTTGATTGAAGAACTGTGATAACTTTAGATGGTTAATTGTAAAGATAATTAATGATTATGTAGTGGATGATTTTATTAAGTTAATAATATTTTAGTTTTTTGTATTTTTGTCATTATTTGCTATAGGGACATTGAGCCAGCCAGGTACACAAAAAGAATGTCAAATTTTAATTTGGCAACAATATAATTCGTTACCAAAGCATTGAACAAGTTTTAATATAGCAACAATTTTTTATACATTTAGCAATAAATTTTCGTTGCTAATGGCATTAAAAACTTTATATTTGGCAACGAAAAATTAACTTAATAACAACGGAGAGGATATTGTTGCTAATACTAAAATAAAAGGCAACATTTTTTATCGTTGCAAATCGTATCAACTTTCGTTGCACATATAAAGAAACGACAACATATAATGTCGTTGCTAATCGACGACTTTCGTTTCTATTGAAAAATAACCAGCAACAAACATTTTCGTTGCTGATTCAGCATAATGTCGTTGCCAAATAATATAATCAGCAATGAAAATCGTTGCTAAAAAGTTTACATTCCGCAACGAAAGCAAGCTTAGGCAATAATTTTCATAATTTACTGCAACAAAAAATGTCGTTGCAAAATGGTGTCAATTGCAACGAAAATGCATGGTCGTTGCAAAAAAAAAAAGAGTTCATTTCGTTGCCAATTAACAGGCTTTTGCAACGAAATGGGCTTTTTAGTAACGAAAATTTAATTATTCTACAACAATATATTTTGTTGCTAAAGGATCGATGTCTCTGTACGAAAGCCAAATTTCGTTGCAAAATGTATTACTTTTGGCAACAAAAAAAAAACGTTCATTGCGGAACAATTAGCAACGCTCATTGCGCAACGAAAGACGCAACGACAATAAAGTCGTTGCCAAAACCCTTTTGCAACGAAATTTGGCACCTTTAGCAACGAAAATCGGTTGTTGCTGAAGCCCCATTTTTTTGTAGTAAGTATATGTGTTGTCGTATTTTGCACGACAATTGTAATAACAAAGTTGTAGTTATTTTTTGTACCATGTATTTGGTGACTCAGAATAGGTTGGGTGGATTGAACCTATTTTGGGGCCGTCACACATAGATATCAAACTTACCAATATATCTGGCCAGGAAAAAAAAATTATAAGCTTCGTTTGCTCTCATTTATTAAGTGTGTATGGTTGCTCTTCAGTGAGGGGTTGCCTTTCCGTGGTGATGATGAATCATATGCTTCAAAAAGACGAGGTTTGATGTTTCTTTCTATTCTAAAGTTTTTATCCGAGAACAATGATGAAATGAATAAAGTTATGTTGAAAAATGCTCCAAGAAACCACAAATTAACAGCACCTTCAACCCAACAAGACATTTGTAGTGCCGCTGCATTTTTGAGCATAAAAGTTTTAGTTTCAGTGATCGGGGATAATTTTTTCTCTTTGTTAGTTGATGAGGCTCGTGATTCATCAATTAAAGAGCAAATTGTCGTTGTTTTACGTTATGTGAACAAACATGAGTGCGTTATTGAGTGTTTTCTTGGCATTGTTCATGTTGCCAATACATCTGCTTGAGCACTTAAAATCCGTCCCTGCTAGAAACAAATTCTGGATCTGCCCCTGACTTCAAGAATGAAGAAATTAAATACGAAGAAAATCAAACTTTTTGGCTTCGTAGCTTTTCTCTTCGCAAATATATATGATGGGTTTTTTGTTTTCCATTTCTTCTTTTTCATATTGGCATCTCTCCCTGTCCATCTCGTATGTATAAATCTGATCCAGGGATACACTTTTAAAATGATGTCCCTACTCTATTTTTCATACATACAAATATATATAATTGAAATAATCATTGTTTTGAACAAAATTTAAGAGCACTTGTGTACCTATTAAAGAAATAATTACACAAGAAATACATATAGATTATGATGTACGAGTTATACATCTTGGCCTTTCTCTCACACGCACTGTGTTATCATAATTCTAGGAAATTATATCTCTTCTATTGCTTTAGAGTGATATACAGTCAATGCATTAAGATGGTTATGAAAGAAAAAAAGCATTTGATATGTAATCGGTATTTACTGGTACTGTGTTTTTACTACACCGGGTATATCGGTTCGGGATACCTGTATCGTTTGTAATGTACCAGGTATATCAGTTCAGGATACCGATATTTCAGTACCAATTTTAGTAACTATTTTTCTAGATTTTAGATAACCAGTTCGGTATGGTATGCGCCGATTCGGTAGAGTATGGTACTTGTGATGGCCCCAAATTCGGATACTTAAAACTCGTACTTATTGTTACACGATAACATTCATACAACCTTCTTAATATATTAATAATTACAAAGATTACATCAGAGTTTCGAAATCCCAAGTACGATGACCTTTAAATACATTCTTACATTATATGTATTGTATTATTATTACAAAACACTTAGTTAATACATATAACAGTTTTCAATTACTCATCCACCTTCTCTGTTTCCTTTGTCTTTGCCAAATCCTTCTATGCGTTCACGTTTCATTGAAAATATTTAATTTCAAAGCAAGAATGAGCATTCAATTGCTCAGTAAGTAATAGCATACAACAAATGATATATAAAAAAATTAAATGTTTTCTTTGAGAATACTTCTACAACGGATCAACAGCTGTGAAGCTATTGAAACAATTTCCAAATAACAAATCAAAACGCTTGCATTTTTGAAATGATGTAGTTTCTATAGACACTGAGCGATCAGTAGACCTTAAACTTTGTTTTTCTTGCTATAAATGGATATAACAGTAATTCAACTATTTAACCGTCTGACTCCCAAGCACGATGAGTGATCAGCCGTTTATGCTCTACGTTAATCAACACTACATGCTTGTTTTTATTACCTTTATGGCACCATAAAAGTTTTTCCCAAATATGGGATGTTCATACTCAAACTTGAGTTCAAAACCAAAACAATTTGGTTGGACAACTCTACCTATCTCAATATTATGTTAAAGACTTATGACAAAATATTGTAATGTGAGTCTAGCCAAAACGATTATCTTAAACTCATCTTTAAACAGTTCAAGAATTTTAGAACTTTGAAGTATAAAAGGGAATTTGCATTTAAACGTCAAATTGCACAAGTTAGGGAACTTGCACAAGCATACAAATATAAACTACTTGTTTGAATATAAATAAGTTAGGAAAACTTGCTCATACAAGATTCAAACAGGTTATAGATAGGATACTTGCAAGAATAGAAGGAATTTGATTAAGTATAATCAATTCAAGATATTTGCCAAAATAGAAATAAGTTTGAAATTCTCGTGAAATAATAAACCTTTTACATACAAAAAGTGCATAGGTTAGGGATACTTGCTTGTACAAACTTTAGAAAGTTATGGATAAGATACTTGCTTTGCGCGTAGATTACGATTACTGCTTAATTCTACTTTGAATATCCTATATATATATATATATATATATATATATATATATATATATATATAGGTATCCATTAGCCATGTATAATCAATTCATACATTCCAAGTATATATATCAAGCATACAATAGTTATGATCATATATAACATACTACAATCAGGTATTTTATGCACACATTTAGCTATACTTTGTACATATTCATTCATATGTGTAGTACATATATACCACATATATAGTTCTTGGTTTTATTCTACAAAATCTTGTTTTTGTTTTCAATATAATTTACTTTCAATTAAAATTTCTTTATTTAACCTTTCTTGATTTAGCTAAATTATATTTTGTCATGCCATATATCATGCTTGACATGTATTGAACCTTAGGAGAGTTAAACTAGCATATCTTAAACTTTAGATAACAAATAAAAAGTCTTGATGATTCTGCAGCACGGCGCGGCCGCGCTGCTTTTAGGCTTGGGAGTGACGTGGCCGCACTACTAGTTCTCTGATTAGTCTAAAACTGATTTACTTCAACTCTGATCTTCCTTGCTATCCTAAGTTTATTCAATAATCAATATAATTATATGAATCCAGAATTTTTAAGAATTCCAATTAATCTAGGTTCTTTATCCTCTTTTCAAAATAAAAACCTTTTTATTTTTTCTTTTGAAAAATCTCTATTAAACAAAGTTGAAACCAAACAATCCATGCAAAGCTATCATAAACATTTTAACAGATATTCATGGAAGCATTTAAAGTCCATTTACACATGCTAAGAACTGCAGAACACGAAGAAAATGATTTTCAGTTTTTGGGGACCGGCGCGGCCGCGTTGGTCATTGACTGGGAAGTGACATGGATGCGCTACTTCGAATTCAACCCAGACAGTGCTCTACTTCTGCAAAGCTCGAAGTTCATGTACCAAAGTTAGTTTATCCTGCATTTCAATTATTTTAAACTGATTTCAAACAACCAGGACAAGTTCAGACAAGATTTAAATTCATCTATCTCCACAGTTTTCTTAAAAAAAAATACTTATAAAATTCTTTTGATTTCCAAAATTGATGAACCAATTTTCTTCGTTGGGCATTAACACACATAATTGAGGGCATGCCTTTAGAAGTTCAATTTCATATAAATCTAATCCTGATCTAATTCAGATTTCAAAACTTTGAGAACATGCCTCATACCAGATTTCATATAAATCAATCACGACCATATAAACATACCACAATTATCATTTATTCTTCATCAATTAACAGTTGAAGCAAACATAGGTAACTTACATTTTGGTTTGGATTTCTCCTTCAACTCTTAAACTTCAATTCTCTTTCACTTAATATAAAACATGGAATGAAAGAACTGGAAGTTTGTTTACAGAAAAGGAAACTGAGTTTGAAGGAATTAATTGAGTTTTATAAAAGGATTTTTCTTGCTTCCTACGTTTGTCAACTTGTTGAGTTATCCACTCTATTGATCAATAGGTTTGCCAGCTCCTAATTGTTTTCTAATTGACTCATGTTATAATTGCTTGGAGGTTACTCCCACTAAAAAGAACCCAGCTCCTGCTTATAAGGCTGTAAACGAGCCAACACAGTTCGGGCTCGATTCGAGCTCGACTCGAAAAATACGAGCGATACTCGAATTCGTTAATAATATGATCCAAATTTGAGCATTAAAAATAGTTCGAATAAAAATATGAATAGAATCTGAGCAAGGTTATACTCGACTCGTTTAAGATTCAAACTACTCGAATTTTTTATTGTGATTCGATACATACTCGGTTAATACATATTCGATTAGATGTTCGATTCATTCTCTTATAATATATACAAATTTAAATCAAATTAGGATAATTAATTATTATTTTGTTTTGTTTTTAATTTTAATTGTGATTTTATATTTGTAAAGTGTAATAATAAATATATTTTCTCATTTTTAAGTAAAATAATAAATTTAATTTATAATTATATTTATTATAAAACTAGTTATTATATGGAGACTAGAATTCGAGCTTGAATTTGAAGCTCGCGAATAGTTTGAATAAATATTCGAGTCGAGTCGAGTTGAATTCGAGTAATAAATATTCGAGTCGAGTCGAGTCGAGTCGAATCGAAGTAGGAATTTTCAAATATATATTTTCAAATATAATTCCATGTAAAAAAGTTGTATTGTGGGTGAAAGATTTTTGCAGCTTTTAGTCAGTGCAAAAGGTCATTATCAGTCAAACCCTGGGATTGCTAATTGGAGGTAAATTAAGAGGATCTTACGATATTTAAAGGGTAATTTGGATTACATGTTGTGCTATGGAGGACCGGACCTGCGTTTGATTGGTTACTTTGATGCTAGTTAAAGAGGTAACCGGGGGATACACAATTCGACCTCAGGACACACATTCTTCTATATGGTGTTGCCTTCACTTGGTGTAGCAAGAAAGTGACTTGTGTTTCTTTTTCGACGATGGAGTCAAAGTTTGTAGCATGTACATTAGCTGTTCAGGAAGCCATGTGGCTGAGGAGATTTTTCAAGGATCTTGGAGTCGTCTCTCATGCTTTGGATTTACTATTTTATATGATAGCACGGCGGTCCTTGATGTACCCAAGTATCATTGCAGGATGAAGCACATTGACTTGAGGATGAACTTCATCAGAGAGAATATTGCAAATAATGAGGTGATATTGAAGTACATGCCCACGGGACTTGTGATAGTTGATCCCTTGACGAAGCCAATTCCTAAATATGCTTTTTGTAAGTATGTTAATTTATTAGGGCTTCGTATGGTTTGATGTAATTTCTTATTTTCTTGGATATCACCCATTATTTGACTTGTATTAGAGATATTCATTATTGTTTTGAGACATTTGTCATTTATGCGAAATTCATTTGTTCCCACTTATGATTGTTTTCTTTTAGTGCATATGATAAATAGTAGTAGTTCACATAATTATTATGCATATTGGATATGCATACATTAAATATATGTCAACAGGTTGATTGGCTCACTCACACGAGCAATCACCCTTGGATCTTTGAAAAGCGAGTAAGGTTGAGACAGTTCATTTATTGACACTTTGAGTAGCAAGCTATTGATGCTTTAGATAACAATCAATTGGTGCTTAGTAGCAAGCAAAATGAAACATGACGTCGCCTTGGCATGTGCCAATATGAGGTTAACTTGGATTAACCAAATATAGTATGCCCCACTATCTATATTAACCTGTACTAATAGTCGGAAATGAAGTTTCAGGTTTGACGTTTGGGAAAATGAGCAATCTAGAAATTTGAGGTAGGCACTTTTGAAGCGACTGAACTAAGATCGGTACAACATAACCATATGACATATGCTCATGTTGATGAGATTATCTGTCGTGACATGATAACCGGACGTGAAATTTCAAATGTGGCGCTTTAATAAGCGGACAATTTTAAATGTTTGAGTTAAACACTCTAGAAGTGACTAGACTGATTTTCGCACAACAAGGCTATAGAATATTATTTTTTGAGAGGTTTACATATTTTTAGCAACCATATAAAGGAGGTGAGAGAATAAATCTTTGTTTCCTCACTGCGTAAGTTTTATAGGACAGTATTTTTTTGTTCCTACGTCAAGTGCTCTTTGTGATCTTTGACTATACTTCAAAGACATGGATTAGTGTTGCTACTTTGGTTTCAATTCCTAAGGTCAAGATTGATAATACTTTAAGGACAGATTCTGTTAAAATAATTAGTTCATATATGAGTAGTATTAGGGCGAATGGAAAACAATTTGATTTCACCTCGTTCTACACTTATGGTTGACAACTATAGAGCTTCGATAGCGATATAGTAATAAGTGAGATAAGAAATGGACTTGGGCCCAAAGGTGATTAAGTATAGCTCTCTTAAGGATTTGAGATACTTAATCTGTGAAAATTCAAATGTGTCTGATGTACTCTGAGTTTATGGGTTGCAGCCTCAACGTGAACTAATGGAGTTTGGCATGAGGGCTCCCACACTATTTTATTTAGAAGGGTTAATCCCTCTATGTTGGCCCTAACGTGTTTGATATAGAGCTCCCGCATTACAGGTGAACTCAACGATCGCACGGTTCGACAGCTAGATGTTTACATGTTTTGGTTTAAGCTATTCTTGGCAGATGTGATGATTACGTCATCCCCACCTTGGGCGAGTGGGAGATGTTGGATTTTGGGTGGGGTGCCCATAGAGGGTCCGATCAATTTTGGTAGTTGGTCAGATTACTCAATTAAATTTGGTTAATTCTTGTTTAATTTATTAAGTACAGTTTTGACTTATCTATTGGACAGTTTTTAGGACGTGGTCTTAACCACTTCACCTATAATACTTATGTCTCCTCTCCTCAGTATATTAAGATTAATTAGTTGGCCAAAACCCAAAAACATAGAGATGGTATACTGATATAATCAATAATCTCGCCCAACACAGACGAAACCATAGTTGTTACAAAATGTGGATTTGAGCTCCGTTCTTATCCCATAAGGATTGTAGTTCGGAGACACCACTATGTTGTATTGTGTATGGGATTGCACTAGGTTTTTTCATATCAAAGGCTAATACACTTCAAGAGGTATGCTTTTTGTTTCTCGTTTTGAGTAAATAAGTCATGACATGCATCTAATTAATTGGTCAATCATTAAAAAGATAGTTCTTTAGTGGAACAAAAATTATTAAGAAATTTGACTCTTCTTGTGAAACGGAGGAAGTACTATTTATTCATAGTATTCCTAAATTTTACTATGAATAAATTCATAGTATTCCTAAAGTTTACACATTAATTTAACAGAAAAAATTACACATTTAATATGTATAATAAGGTTGTCACTGCTGAAAAGGATATGAAAACAAGAATTATTTTTCACTTCTATGCATTAATCATGATTTGATTATGGTGAATTTGTCACACCACATACCATATTAAGGCTTATAGCAAATGTAACATTTGTGTTTACCCACAAACAGGGATTAATGTTAAATACAACTTTTTTTTATCAATGCAATAAAAATTTATAGAATATTATAGCATTATAGGATGTGACAACTTCACCGTAACCGAGTTAGCTAGTTGCAATAATCATATTTGATGTCAGTGTTTGAATTTCGTCAGTTAATGTGTTTGTGGTTGTTGCCTAATTTTCCACTAGCACTTTAACACACAAGTATACGCGTTCGTTTGTAATATTTATGAAGCACGGATATCGTTTCCACGAGGAAATAGATTAATATTTATCAATTGCCAAATTTCAATGCAATTAATCATATTTTAAACTACAAAATATTATTTACAAGATGAATATTAAAATTAGCAAAATTAATTACTAACACATCTATCACAAAAGTAAATGCAAATTTAATATGTTAAGATTATAACTTACTTTAGTATTTCATTTAAATCAATATATTTCCTATTTAATTTAGTTAATTAGCATGAATCGTTAACTAAGAATTCTGAATAATATTCATGTACTTCTTCTAAAAGACACACGAATAAATCCTCCTAAATCTGATCTCTAAAGAACATAATTATATGGAACACCCTGATCAATTAACTCACTATATTCTTATGTGAATTAAGTTAATTAGGGTTTTAATCGCAAATTATTTTAATGGTTACAAAACACACAGAGGTATATTCATATCCTACATATTAATCATATTAACCTTATTCAGGTTATATGAACAGTTGTTATCATAGCCAGATCTCAACCTATACTCAAATTTTTAATTTTATATAGATTATCACAGTAATTGTTGACCAAACAGTTAATCAATAAGCGCAAAATATAATAAAAGATTCAATGATAACTAACTTGCATTAAATAGGAAACATCGATTTAAACTACATATCAAGTTTCGTTGCAATCTTAATTGAAAGTTAGTTCATAGCAGTAAAGGAAAAATCATCTAAATCATAAATTCAAACATCCCAGATAAGTTCAAAAATTAAAGATTAGAGAAAGGTAGAAGAAATTGTGAAATTGTTCCTAGTCTCTCTCTTGATCTTCAGCCCTTGCAATCCTCCCTCGTGTTCTCCCTTGTTGTTCCTATGCAATTCTCTTGTTACGTTGTTTTCTAAAATCTTCTCCGTTGTTGTAATAGTCAAAACCTCATTAAGATTCCTAATTGGCTTCAATTTCCATCCCGACGGCTGAAATTTCCTTCTTTGGCCAAGCTAGAGCGCCTAGTCGCTCAAAATAACACTGGACCAAGCGCCTAGGCGCTTGACTGGTTCACCATATTTACAAAAATGTCATTCAGCTCCAATATTATTAATGATTTTTAATTCTTTTCTTTTCCAGAATGACCTATTTGTCCCTCCATCCGTCCTGAAAATAAATAAACACAAAAAATAAAATGATACTAAAAACAATTAAGGATAACATAATTAAGCTTAACAATACCAGGTTTGTAGTTATGAAACCCACTTATCAATGATCAGTTGTAGCTGGAGGGAGCAACTTTGTTTTCCAACAAACTTGTGCTTAAAATCTAATCCAATCTACTTGCGTAATTATGTTATTTGTGTAGACAAATTGACCATCATGGCACCTAGACTTGGCAAAAAAAAATTTGTTTGGTTGTGGATTATTAAATATAATTTTGGTTCTATTAAGAACTAAAATCATATAACTTGTTTTTAATATAGATTATGTGGATTGAAAGAGGTACCTATGTTGTTACAATGTTCTAAAAATCCTTCTAGTAGTGGAGTGTCTGAGGGTGTTTGTGTGGTAGCCATTTTCAAAAGACACTTTTCACAAATTAAAAGTCATAATAGATTTACTATTTTCTTAATTTCAAAGTGATTTGCTTAAATAATAAAGTCAAAAGAGGAACAATACAATCAGAGGTAATATCATAGACAGTAAGCCTACTATTACTATAAATCCCAATTTAGCAATATCATCTGCACATTCCATTTTTGACTATTGTACAAGGCATCTGCAGTCATTAAGAAGAGAACTATATAAGAGGATTAAATTGAGAAAAACAGTTAGTAACTATTAGAGAAATAACATAAGATTGTTATTTAGGATAATTTTATATTTATCAAGTAATTAGGATATTATTTTTTAATTACCATAATTACCTTTTGGGAATCTTTGATTATGTAAATCCCTTGATTTTAACTTAGGTGATTTTGTAAATCACTGAATTCTAGCTTAGGTGGTTATCCTATATGTATATATATAGGATAACTCTCTTTGTAAATGAAACAAGTCATACAATACAAAACTAAGCTTTCTCTAATCTTTAACTTGGTATCAGAGCTTTCAATAGCTTAACAACTTTTGATCCTTAGTCTCTACATTCAAATAGCTTAACATTCTTCATCTTAATTCTCTTTCGTCCTCTTACTATCATGTACGGGTGAGCATTCGGTTAATAACCGAACCGAATTTAAATTTCGGTTATATCCGAAAACCGAAAAAAGACTGTTTTATGTATCCGAATAAATAACCGAATTTTGTACTAACCGAATAACCGAATAACAGAATAACCGAATTAGTTATTCGGTTATTCGGTTAATAACCGAATTTAGAATATTTAGCAACAGTGCAGTTCAACAATCCTACAATCCATAAACTGATAAACATAATCCATAAACCATAAACCATAATCCTAACCTTAAACATAATCCATAAACCATAATCCAATGATTAACACCATAGTCCATAAACATAATCCATAGACCATAAACATAATGGAAAACAACAACCATAAACAACAACACAGTTCCTCCAATGATTAACAGTTTAACACCATAAACATAATCCATAAACAACAACTGAGTTTGCTGGCTTGCTGCCCATTTTCTGCTTGAACCTCCTTCCACAGTTCCACTTGCTAGACTGCTAGTTGCTGCTGTTGCTGTAAGACCCCGAATTTTATGAAATAAAAGTATTCAATTTTTCTTATAATTACTATTCAGTAAATGGTTAAATTGATAAAAGTTTAAAGTTATGGGTGAAATATGAATTTTTTTTCAAAATAAGCAAGTGGTTATAAAATAATCATTGTTGTCGGGGAATATTCGTTTGGTCGTGGAATATTCTTTCTGTCGGAGAATATTTGTACGACGGCGCAGCTATTTGTGGGCCCCATAACGAATAACTGTCGGGTGAAGAAAAACGACAAATTTGAGTTTTTACAAATAACGGCGTAGTTGTTATCGTTAATACTGTTGAAATACCCGGTGGTTAAAATACAGTAATACGCGTTATTGCACAGTAGCACACGGTATTGCATAGTATTTTTGAAATTATTGATTCTTACGTAAGAAGGCACTACTCAATAATTGTTACAGTAATTACTGTTCAATATTTTATTTTATTGATTCAATAATTACTACGTTGAAATTTTATATTATTGTTGTTCAATAATTGTTGCTGCACAGTATTTTCCATTATCAGATCAATAATTCATATTATTTGAATAGTATTATTAGATAGCATTATTGGCAATGTCTAGAAAGTTCTGTCTAAGGAGAGGTTTGGTCATCTAATTGCGCGCTAGTAAGGAGAAATCCTTATTGGAAAGCCCTCTCTTTCCTGGGAACGGCCTGGTTGTCATAAATGTGATTCTGTAATATTATTTGTGAATAATTAATTATTGATTTATATGATAAGAAAATATTTATTTTATGTGGATATAAATGAGGGATATATTTTTGTGGTTAAAATGAAGGAGTTAATGTTGAGGTTTTTATCAGTATTTTTGTCGGAATGGAGGTATTAAAAATCAGGGTTTTTGAGATATTTTGCGGGGGTTATAATTTTTAATCCGACCGTTGGATCGTAGTAATATTTGGATATGTTATACATATATAAGTTGAGTATATGTCCACAAATTTTGAACCGTTAAAAATGAATGTATGATTTGTTATGAATTTTACGAGATGACTGGTTCAGAAATTGTTGAATTTTCGGAGTTTATCATTTTGGTGGAAAATTTTAGAATTGGTGGGCCCCACTTGTGATTGGTGAAGAAATGTGCTGAATTATATTTCAAATGTGGTGGGTGGGAATAGTAGCAGGTAAAGCCATCAGGTTGCAGGTCAAACCTACCAAAATTTTTCTATAAATAGAGGGCTAAGTTAGAATTGAAAATCACACCAGAAACATAAGCTTTCTCTCTTTCTCTCTCTAGATTATTGAGTGTATTTTGTGAGTATTTAGATACTTGGTGAGTTGCTATTCATCAGTGCGAGTTTCCTTCAGCGTCATATTCGATATCCAGTCAGAAGTACTGTTCTTTTGAGGTAAGGGATAGTAAGGGATAGTAATGGAATTTAAGGGTTGTTATGATTTTCAGTTTCGTAATTTTTCTGATCTTCAAAAATTATGAAAAAATTTGAAATGATATTTTGATGAGTTTTATTGATTGTGTCCAAAAATGGTGATTTTTGGATGTATAGATTAAGAGTTATGAATTTTACGGGAAAAGACTATTTTAAAAGTAACCGCTTATAATTCCTTGTGGTTAACTCCAAAATTGATGAAATTTTTATTGGGAGTACATGTGTATGATAGAAGTATACTCTGTAAATTTCAGAATTTTTGGACAAAAGTATAATTTTTGATAAATGTCTAAATATTCGGTGGTTTTGGCCATATGAAAAATAGTAAATGAGTTTTAAAATTTTTGAAAAAAATTTATGTTCAATATGGGACTATATTATGCTAAATCCCAGAAAAGAAATATTTTTGGAACTGATTTGGTATTTTTCATGAAAATGGACTAGTTATGAGTAAATGAATTAAATATGTTATGTGAAGTAAGAAAATTGGAAAATAGGATTTTATGGCTTGAGAATCCTATATGAGGTATATGCAGATTTTTGATGAGGGTTTTGGTTATTGATGATGAAATTGTAAGAGTTGGCATTTTATGATGATTAAATGCATTAATTAGTAAAGTGTAAACAATTAAAATAAATTGTTTATAAATTTAAGTAATGTTATTCTTTCAATATCATTATACCGAAATATTGGTATGGATTTTATTGTGGAATTTTTATCTTTTGTGTCGGGGTTACTATTCATGAGTTACTATTCACGATTTACTATTCATGAGTTACGAATATTACTCTTGAGATTAAAATTATATGTTGATCATATTATTTTTATCATCATATATAACATTTTTATAACCCTGATGTTGAAATTCTCTTTCACTAGAGTGTAAAGATGGGTAGATTATTGGTATGATCATGACTAGGGTTCTCTTTGGCCTGTAGTGCAAAGTTGAATTGTGACTGGTATGATCATGACCATTGAATTTATAAGTGAATATCTTTAGCTTAAGTGCAAAGGTGAATTGATCAACATGGTTATAATTATTGTTTATATAAATTCTGAAATGATTATATATTTCTTTGAGATATTAATATCTTTGGCCTGTAGTGCAAAGATGAAATATTGATGAATATCTTTGGCCTGTAGTGCAAAGATGAATTGTTGATGAATATCTTTGGCCCGTAGTGCAAAGATGACCTGTTGTTGAATATCTTTGGCCAGTAATGCAAAGATGAACTGTTGATGAATATCTTTGGCCTGTAGTGGAAAGATGACTTGTTGATGAATATCTTTGGCCCGTAGTGCAAAGATGAAGTTATTAGTATGATTATGAACAGGAACTGTGATTTGGTATAACCATGATCTTTGATGTTTCAGGTAAAGATAGGTGATAAAAATTATCTTCGTCCTGGATGAGAAGAGAAATTTAGAATCACAATTATGATTATGAGTTATTCATATGATTGTGGAAAGGAACTGTTGATTGATGTTACAGGGATAAAACATTGTTGATGGATTTTTAACATAGAGAAGATAATAGACTTTATAGTCTATTTGACTCTTCTAATGGATTGCTCGTTCCGCTGCAACTATGGTTGAAATTTTTATCATTTACCATATGTTCTAAATCTCTGATTTATTATTGATGAAGGCTATTGATAATTTAATTATCTTTAGTCATGATATTCTTTACTGAGCTAGTTGTGCTCACCCTTTTGCTTCACAATTCCTTTCAGGTAATAAGAGTGTAGCTGGGTCGAGCGAGGGTAACGGGGAAATAGAACGGTGGTCTCTAGCTGTGGATGTTCTCCCGAAGCAGTATAGAAAAGTTTATTTAGTAGTTATATTTGGTGAATCCAATAGGGTAAGGTGTACCCAACGTTGGAAGGGTGGTTTGCCACTATCATACAAGATGTCTAACGACATACAACCTCGTGTCATCATAAGACAGGGATGTGCTCATCCACTTGCTGAGTATATATACGAGCACTACCTATATAATCTTGGTGTTTGTTTAAAGTATAATTCTCAATTAGAGACAGTAGAGATAATGATATGTCAAGAGAAGACTCACCATTGGGAAGAATATGATAGTAATCTTCTCGTTTTTCTTTGGGGTCTATTGGGTCAACCAAGGATAATTCTGTGGCCATATGATATCTATCATAACCTAGACGCGTGGCCTCCCATGTACGAAGGTTTCCTTGAGCACTTCCCAAAGATTCTAATTTCTAAAACAGTTTTTGACTATACCTTTATGTAAGGTGTTATTGTGAGGTGATGTCCACGGTTGGAACATGAGTCACATTTGGTATATATTTGTATCCAAACTCACAGCATATGTGTTGTTGTATTTTGCACGACAATTGTTGTAATAAAGTTGTAGTTGTTTTCTGTACCATGTATTTGACGACTCAGAATGGGTTGGATGGAATGGACCTATTTTGGGGTCGTTACAGTTGCTATTGCCCATTTAATGCTAGTTGCTGCTGTTGCTCAAATGGAAAGCTTCCGCCGGCGGCCGGCTCCGAGATCTGAGAAAAAGGGTCGCCGGCGCCGAGAAGACGAGAGTTCGAGACTTGAGGCTCGAGAGATCTCAGATCTGAGAGTTCGAGAAGACTAGTAGACGACTAGATCTCTCAGTCGAGATCTGATCTGAGAGAGAGAGTGTGAGAATGAGCCCTGCCTGAGGTCTGAGATTGAGAGTTCGAGTGATCGAGTCTAAGCGGAGCGGATGGAAACAGAATCAGAGATCTGAGTTGTGAGTTGTGAGTGCACGCTGTGACCTACTGACCTGGGAGTGCTGAGTGAGTACTGAGTAATGACTAATGGGTCCTTGAGTCTTGACTGTTGAGTACTTGAGTGCTGCGAATTTTCAAGTTAGCAAGTGTTGTTCGGTTATTCGGTTAAACCGAATAACCCAAAATAATACCCGTACAAACTAACCGAAAATCGTACAAAAATTCGGATATAACCGAAATAGTAAAAATAACCGAATTGTCAGAATATTTCGGTTAAATTATTTCGGTTGTGTTCGGTTTTTCGGTTATATCCGTTTTTTGCTCAGTCCTACTATCATGTGCCGGTTCCATTGTCTCACTATCCAGACAGTTTGCACCATAATCTAAACACCTTGATCACCTGTCTGAATTTCAGCAATTGTCCCAGATTTCTTCTTCTTCTTTTTCTTCTTCTTCTGTTATTCCTCGATCCCTACTTTACTATCACTTCTTTCTTCTAAAAAATCATCTTTCTATTTCCTGATTGAGATGCTTTATTTTCTTTTGATCTTAAAATTCTTCTTCTTTTATCAATGGTTTCCTTGGATTTGGAAAAGAGGCTTAACCCAAAATCATTTAGGAACCATGTCCCAACGATTTTCAAATGTATGATGATTATGAAAAATATAATTGGTATGTGAAGAACCTTCTTGACCAACTTCATTCTCTCTAGAAATTTTCTAGTCAATCTGTAATCAACTATATTTTCGAGACGAAATCTCTTGCATACGCACTTAATCGAGCCAGAGAACCCATTCTTGAAGTTGAGCTCATTGAGTGTCTTGATGATTCTTTCAGTGGTTTTGTTCAAGACTATTATCAAATGAATCCTTCATTATCATTGGATTTGTTCTCTAGCTTTCTTCATAGTTATGTACAAATGAAAGAGCCGCTCTCATCAGTGTTGACTAATCGTCATCCCGGTCCATCATCTATACCTCCACAAGAACATCAAAGCATTGACGATGATACTCCTATTGACTCGTCATTAAGTTCTAGTATTAGTGTTTCTACTTCTGACGTAATTTCTTCGTCACAAATTATATCTCCCTCTAATTCTCTTCCTTTAATCGTTGACAATTGCCAAATTCCAAAATCCCTATTATTGTCCTCGTTTTTCTCTACAACTAATGGCTATTCTCATTCTCACTTGCACATCTTCAAGAATTCATTTTTAGTTTGTTCATCATCTCCACCTCATTCCCCAAATGTGCAAATGTTTTCTCTTGATACATCCCCCATCTCATATCTTGATAGATTAATGAAATTTTCTAAGGTTATGTTTGATAAACCTAGGAATTAAGATCTGAATGATTATGATGTCTTAATAAATTAGATCATCTGAATGGTTATGAGGTCTGAATCTAAAAAATTGTTTGATAACTAAAAAGTATGTTGTCTCTTAATGACATTATTTTACCATTTTAAAGGGTAAAAATTTATTTAATAATTTTAAATATTCAATTTAATAAAAATGAGTGCATAATATTGTTGAATATATTTATATAAAAAAAATTATCAAAAAAAATTCATTAAGAGGCACCTCTTAATTATTAAGATTTTATTTTTTTGTCTTACTGATTAAGTGGCCTTCAGAGGTAACAAAAAAACAAACAAACAGCATCATGCCTCTTAGCGAATAAGAGACAGTCCATTAAGAGGCAATCAGATGTAAACAAACAGCACCTAAGTGTGTTCATGGAAATCTAATACAAGAAGTACAAGAAATTAAGTCCATATTTATTGTAAGTGTGCAAACAACCAAACACGTTCCAGTCTTATTGGTTATAAGCAGTACTTATCATGCATGCTATGTTTCTATTTTATTTTTGATGGAAATTGTTCGTGTTCTCCATTATTCGATGCGTTATTATTTCACTGGTTTTACAGTCGCATGGCTATTCTTTCGAGTTCAAGCTCAAGCTCTGATTACCTTTATTTCGCTTGTGGGGGTGTATTAGAGAAATAACATTAGATTGTTATTTAGGATAGTTTTATATTTAACAAGTAGTTAGGATATTGTTTACCATAATTACCTTTTGGGAATGAAACAAGTCATATAATACAAAACTAAGCTTTCTCTTAGCTTTAATTGTAACTAGGCATATTCCATTCACTCTCAACTCTCTACCCTCCATTGTTAACTTTCACAACCGTTTCCTTTGGACACTTAAACTCTCAACTCTCTACCCTCCATTGTTAACTATCACAACCGTTTCACTAATTTTCACACCAGAACTATTACATGGTGGTATAACTTGCCGTCAAGTTTGGTCTTTCTTCCCTCTAAGTGCATAATTAAAGTCTATTTCAGCTCATGATTCAAGCAGCATGATGAATTGAGTGTTAACATCCTTATATTTGCTAATATTTTTTCTCCAATCATGACGGAAGATTTTTGTTCTAGAAATACGGGTTGTTTCATTACGAGTTTCTTGTGATGCCATTCGGGTTGACTAACGCTCCGGCGGTGTTTATGGATTTAATGAATCGGGTGTTCAGAGAGTACTTAGACCAATTTGTTATTGTCTTTATTGATGACATTTTGGTTTACTCCAAGTCTAAGGAAGAGCATGAGGAGCATCTTCGCACAGTGTTGGGGATTTTGCAGAAAAAGAAGTTGTATGCTAAATTCTCTAAATGCGAGTTTTGGTTGGAGCAGGTTGCATTTTTGGGCCACGTTGTTTCTGCTGAGGGCATTAAGGTGGATCCTACGAAGGTTGAGGCTATCACTAAATGGCCGAGACCTACTACGGTGATGGAGATTAGGAGTTTCTTGGGTTTGGCAGGGTACTATAGGCGATTTATGGAAGGGTTTTCTTTGCTTGCCTTACCATTGACCCAGTTGATGAGAAAGGGCACGAAGTTTGTGTGGAATGAGGAGCGTGAGAAGAGTTTTGAGGAGTTGAAGAAACGACTTGTGACAGCTCCTATACTTGCATTGCCTTCGGGGACAGGAGGCTACCAGATTTATAGTGATACTTCTAAGAAGGGTTTGGGGTGTGTATTGATGCAACACGGTAAAGTGATTGTTTATGCTTCTAGGCAGCTTAAACCTTATGAGGTGAATTACCCCACACATGATTTGGAGTTGGCAGCGGTGATCTTTGCCTTAAAGATTTGGAGGCATTATTTGTATGGGGAGACTTGTGATATCTTCACCGATCACAAAAGTCTTAAATACATTTTCACTCAGAAGGAACTCAATATGAGACAGAGGCGTTGGTTGGAGCTTCTAAAAGATTATGATGCGAGAATTCAGTATCACCCGGGGAAGGCAAACGTGGTTGCAGATGCTCTTAGCCGGAAGAATTCAGGGAGTGTAGCAGCCCTTATTACACAACCTCAGCTTATTTCGGATATGGAGCGGCTCGAGTTGGAGTTGTATGTACGAGGTTCAGATGGGCATTTGGCGGGTATGAGAGTGGAGCCCTCTCTTATCTCGCGGGTCAGAGAAGCTCAAAAAGAAGATGGGGAGTTGTGGAGTATGACGCAGAATCTAGAGGAGGGCAAGCAGTCTGAGTTTCGTATTGATGACCATGGTGTGATTTGGTTGGGTAAACGGTTATGTGTACCGTCGGATCCAATCATTCGGGAGGCGGTGTTGGTTGAGGCTCATAGTTCACCATTTGCTATTCATCCAGGGTCTACAAAGATGTATAGGGATTTGAAGAAGAATTTTTGGTGGAATGGGATGAAACGAGACGTGGCTGAATATGTTGGGAAGTGTCTTACTTGTCAACAAGTGAAGATAGAACATCAACGAGCTAGTGGTTTGCTGCAACAGTTAAACATTCCAGTGTGGAAGTGGGAAGATATCACGATGGATTTTGTGACTGGTTTGCCGAAGACTTTCAGGAAGAATGATGCCATTTGGGTAGTGGTGGACCGACTGACCAAATCGGCACACTTTTTGGCTATCCATGAGGGATACTCGGTGGATAGGTTGGCACAAATCTTTCAGCAGGAGATTGTTAGACTTCATGGTACTCCAGTGTCTATTGTTTCAGATCGGGACCCACGGTTCACTTCACGGTTCTGGAAAGGGTTTCAACGAGCTTGGGGTACTCGACTCAACTTTAGTACTTCTTTCCATCCGCAAACTGATGGGCAATCCGAACGGACTATTCAAACGTTGGAGGACATATTGAGATCTTGTGCACTTGAATGGTCGGGTAATTGGGATGATTACTTGAGCCTAGTTGAGTTTGCTTATAACAACAGCTGGCATGCAAGTATTGGAATGGCTCCGTTTGAGGCACTGTATGGTAGAAAGTGTCGGGCACCAACTTGTTGGGATGAGGTTGGCGAAAGGGCCATAGAAGGGCCTGAGTTAGTTCAAATCACTACGGAGAAGGTAGCAATGGCTAAGGAGAAATTGAAGTCGGCTCGATCACGGCAGAAGTGTTATGCTGATAAGCATAGGAGGACTTTAGAGTTTGAACCTGGTGAGCATGTGTTTCTAAAAGTTTCTCCTTGGAAGGGCATTCGGCGATTCGGGTTGAAAGGAAAGCTTAGTCCACGTTATATCGGCCCATTTGAGATTTTGGAGAGGGTTGGTGCGGTTGCATATCGGTTAGCTTTGCCTCCACAGCTAGCTCATGTGCACAATGTATTTCATGTGTCGGTGTTGAGGAGTTATCATTATCATCCGTTGCATGTGGTGCAATATCCGTTTGATAAGATTCGGGAAGATCTTACTTGTGAGGAGAAAGCTGAAGCGATTTTGGATCGTCAGGAAAGGATTATGAGGAGGAAGACTATTCCGTTTGTTAAGGTTCTGTGGAGGAACCATTCGGAGCGAGAAGCCACTTGGGAGCTTGAGGAGTCTATTCGAGCGGAATATTCACATCTTTTTGATAATTAGGTACGTTCTATTCTTTTGATTCCGGGGACGGAATTCTTTTAAGGGGTAAGTGATGTAATACCCGAAAAATAATAATAATAATAATAATAATAATAATATTATTAAATAATAAAAATTTCCTTGTTTTAAAACATATTTTTATTGATGTCATTTATTTTGGGTCAAAATAATCATTTAATTTTTTTGTGGGCTAATGTAAAAATAAGTGTGGATAAATTAATTTAGTACCATTTGGGCTTTAAATTAAGTGGGTCTAATTTATAATGGTGTAAATTTTTTTTAAATCCTATTAAAATTTGGAGAGTTAATAAGATATATTAATTAATAAATAAATAAGTACAAAACCTAATTTTGCTTTATCAAGTCTGATGAGACAAATTGTGGGAATAGAACTTAAAAGAAAGGAGGCGGCGCGAGAGATAGCAGAAAAGAGAAGCATAAGCAGGCGGCTGTTCTTTTTGTATTCTATCATTAACTGTTAGTTCATTAGCATAATTTGTTTATTCCGTAAGAAATTACTTACTTTGATTGGGTCATGTTATGATTGATTTGACAGAATGTATATGTATATACAAGTTTGTTAGATTTCCATGGTCTATTATATATACTGAACCTATAAAAAAAAAAAAAAAAAATTCGTAACTTGATTGTTTTTTTTTAAGCTTACTGTTATGAAAGAGCTGATGTAGTCTATATATATATATATATATATATATATATATATATATATATATATACCACTCCTGCAAACAAATTTGATATGTTAATAGTTCTTATTAGTTTATAAAAATCTTGTAACTTACATCAAGTTAACGTTTTTATATATATATATATATATATATATATATATATATATATATATATATATATATATATATATATATATATATATATATATATATATATTTAAGTTTTATATTTTATTATGTATTTGATTTATGAAGGGTATAATTTGAATTAGCGAATCAAATTAAAAGTTATGTATATTAGTTTGAATTAAATAATTTTGTCGACATAATTATAAAAGTTCTTAATAATAAATATAATAGTATTATGTTATAAATGATTGGATTGTAATAAATTTTATTAAATTATTTAGATTAAACGGAGAGAGTCTAAGCGAGTTTTGGAGTATAAATTTTGGGTATTTCATTGCTTAATCCAGGTACGAATTCCGTACTTTTTCAGCAAGACTCTTTTATTTTTGATTTGTTTGATTCGTTATTCGTTTCGAAATTTAGAATTTGCCTCTTATAATTATTCTTGTCAATTTATTGCAATAGTGTTTTGGGCGGTTATATTAGAACTCCTATTTGTACTCTTTAGACTAGTGTATCATATCTATAAATTTATTTTGACATTGTAGAAAGTACATGTTAATATTTTGGAGACTTTGTGTTGATATTTCGTTTCAGTTTAACATGTACACGTTAGAACCCCTTTGTTGTGTCGCATGTGTTGTGACATTATATTTTTGTTAGAATACCGTAGGGTATACCTGAGCTATAACCACTTGTGGGGGTACCACAGGCATGTCCTTTTGGCACCGAGGCATGACACCTTCCGTGGCGATGTGATCAGTCCACGGCGTCTCCGTTTTGTGCTCCGGTGGGAGTTGGCCATTTGGTGTTTTGTTGTGGGAGGCGTATGGGTCGACCCTAGTTTTTCTATTCTGTTCTGTTATGCGGTTTGGTGATGTTTGTGCCAAACACGCCTTCCGATTTTACATGCATTGGATTCGCGGTCCAATGTGTGTGACTTGCTTGTGTGGCATTATTTGATTTGCCTATGTGGCATTATTTGACTTGCCTGTGTGGCAAGGTTTATTTTGAGCTCGGTATGAAATAACACACAACCATTTAATTCAGCCTATTATTTCGTTGTGTTAGTTTTGTTCGTTTCGTTTCAGTTAGTTTCGTTTTATTTCATTTAATTGAGTTAATTATTTCAGTTCATTAATTGTATTCTATATCCGTACTGGGCATTTGGCTCATACTGTGTTTTTCTTCCGGCAGGTAATCAGGGGAATCAAGGGCAAGTGTGACGAAAGCTTCCTTCTATCCAATAGCTTTGATATATTTCATTAGGCTATGATACATTGATTTATTTGGAGTTCTAATAGTTATTTCAGATTGTGATTTGAGTCAGTATGGCATTTATTCTGGTTTTTCTTAAGACATTTAATTAGTTTAAGACTATTCTTTTGTGGATTAAAGCCTTGCTATTAAATTCATCAGTTTTGTTATGTTTTGAGTAACCTCTCTTTCTATTTCGGAAAAGGGGATGTTACATTAGGCTTCAGTGTCTCAAAGAAGAAGTTATGGGGTTGACATTCTAAAATTAATAAATGTATTAGTTTTAAAATGCTTTTAATCCTCTCTTCTGTATTGGTTATAAGTTTTTCTTTACAAAACCTTGCGAAAGAGAGTATTTGTTATAATGCAAATGAAAAGTAATATTCGAGTCAACGGAAACTTGGAGGGCATAGTTGATATGTAAATTCTAATAAACTTAATTATTAAACAACCTCAGAATACATAGCAGAATAATTTTGAATCAAATTAAATAACTTCAACCCTACAAACGAAAACAATATGAAAAAAGTAAGATCTGTGAATTCTATAATATTTGTAGATATGGAGAACCTTAATCATAATATTCGAAAATCAATACAATTTCCAAATGCACGCATATGTTGATTTTTTTTGCATTTGGATTTGATTTCAATACCACCAAAATCAGTTCAAACTTTATGAATTGTCATGATTTTTCATGTTCTTATTATTTGCATGGTTAAAATTTTCTAACTTGTTCCTAAATATAATAATATGTTCCTCCCAAGTACGTAAGTTACGTAATAAGTCATGTCTTTTCCATTTTCACTGTATTGAATTAGATACATAAAAAAGAAATTTTCTCAGTAATATTGTGTCACAGTTGAATTTTTTAACGATTCAATGAGTACATATAATGAAAAGAGTAATGTTAGAGATTTTAAATTTTGGTTTCAAATATGTCTCAATTTATGTGATAGTGAATATTTTAATAATAATTTATATTATACCAAGTTATAAATAATATACCTAACTAATATAATGATAACACATTATTTAAGACCTTTTTTAAAATTATAAATGTAAGACCTCTAATATTATTCGATAGAAAATGATAACTTTATCAACTTGTACTAAGTAAGAGATTCATAATAGAATACATGGATGACAACATAGCCATGTGAGAGTACTTCATAACGTAATTTTTTTATTACTCTAATAATCAGATGCTTTTCGATGTTTGAGATGTGAATTTAGGGTTTAATACAAATTGTTACTATGGCACAATTTCATAGGTAATCATTAAAGAATAAAAAGGAATCTAATAGTGGAATTAAAACACGCAGAACATATTAAAAATTGAAATAAAATTGATGAAACATATTTTTATTAGGTATTTGTAATTAAAACATTAATACAAAGAATATATGAACATTAAAATAACAATCAAGTTGTAACTTGTACGTCCGACCGTTAATAAGAAAGAGGAGGAATACTTTGTTCATGTCTAAAAAAGTTATTTGGATCAATCTTAGATTTCACCTTGACCAGCCTATCAAAATTATTTTTAAAGTACCGTTTTCCCCATTTACTTGCTTGTTGATAGCTTGTCCTACCTCGAGGATTGTTTGTCCCCATCCAAAGATTGACATAATTCACATAAGCACTTCTTGGGGACTTGGTAACATAAGGAGTCAAATATCTTCCTAAACTTTTTACCCATTCAATTCTTTCAGTTTCATTAACTTCAGTCAGTGCAAACATATTCATCATATACAAAGTTCCAGCTCTATAAGGGAATGGAAGAGCCGACTCTGAGATCTCATTCATCCTTCCTCCGTATGGTGTAAACTGTAATGTCGCCGCTTGTGGCTCAATTTTGTACATTATTTCCCATAAACCATGTAACCCTTCTATAGGAATTGGTACTTCAGTATAATCAGATCTTCCTTTAAAAGCAGGTCTAGGTAAAATAGTTCTATTGAGCAAAATTTCGGGTGGCATGTCCACCCCGAAATTTGAGAAAAACATCGTCGACTGCATCCAACTGACCTCCAAACAATCTTCTCTCACAATTCCTAACTCGGGGAATTTTTCTTGCATTACAGAAAGTAACTCGTCTTTTCTTCCAAGGTACAACGATTCAAATAACATTATCATTGTTCTTTTATCGTCACGAGGACTTGTATCACTTAGGATACTTTGTCCAGTACATCTGATGTCAAGTTCTTTGGGAAACTTGTGCGCAACAGATTGCCACCGATTAAAAGTGTTGGTTAAATTTTGCTCCAAAGTTCTATTGACTCTGAAAACTGTCACAATTTTTGGAACAGGAACTAATTTTACCTTCCACGAAAGAACAACTCCGAAACTACCACCACCACCTCCTCTAATAGCCCAAAAAAGATCCTCGCCCATTGATTTTCTATTGAGAATTCTTCCATGAACATCAATTAACTGAGCATCAATTACATTGTCAGCAGCTAGACCATATTTTCGTCTCATCATGCCATAACCCCCACCGCTAATTATTCCTCCAATTCCCACATTAGCAAACAAACCAGATGGAAATCCAAGGGTTTTAGTTGCCTGGCCAATTCTATAATAAAGCTCACCATTTGTTAAACCACTTTCAATCCAAGCAGTTTTGCTTTTAGTGTCAAAACTGAAAGACCGAAGATTAACCATATCGAGTAAAACAAATGGTACTTGTGATACGTAAGAAAGACCCTCGAAACTATGGCCTCCACTTCGGATTCTAATTTCCAAGTCATTTTTCTTCGAGCAATAAATAACAATTTGGATTTGCGACACGATTTTTGGTGTAACAATGACTAGAGGTTTAGGAGTTTCTGGCTTAGCGAACCTCAAATTGTTTATGGAGGAGAGCAAAGTTTCAGTGTAGGAGGAGTTTTTTGGGGTGTAAATAACTTGGGAGATTGATGAGTCATGAGAGTAACGAGTGAGGCATTGAAGGAAATTTTGTTGAGAATTATAAGATGAAGCTGCTGCCCATGAAAAAATTGACAAAAGAAGGACAACAAAGGAAAGCTGGGAAAAAGGATGTTCACTCTTCATTCTTGTTGAGTATTAATGGCTTTGATATTGGATATGATATGAGAGATGATAGTTGGCCTGGTATTTATAGTGCCTCCTGTCTAAAATAATAATAATACTAGTATAGTATATTATTTTATTACTATTATTGGGGAAGCTTAGGTATAAGGGATAGTTGCCAATTTGGCATTAAATTGGGCGAAAGTCAAATGAATAGCTCGGTACGAAAAAGTATTATGACTTGTTAAAAGGGTAAAGATAAAGTTCCTCCTGTCTAAAAGAATTATAATACTAGTATAACTCGGTACGAAAAATTGGGCTAAAGTCAAATGTATAACTCGGTACGAAAAAGCCAAATAGTTGCCTATTGCGGCTTTTACGTAGGTCGTCGCCCCGTTCAATTCATCTCATTTGGTTAACTAGTGCATGGAAATTGGAATGACCAGGTCATTTTAGCCAATAACATACATCTACTTCTTAATTTATCAAATTGGAGTCATTCAGAGGCAATCAACCATATGTTTTCATGGACATATAAAGTTCTAATAACTTTAATTTAAATAGAACATTAAATTAGTAAATCAACAATTAGAGAAGATAATTATTAAATTATTAAGTTTCTTATAATTTTAAAGTTCTAATGAATTTTAATTTAAATAGAACATGAATTTACTATAATTAAAATTAATATAATTAAACCACATACGTGTTATTTTAAGATTAAAAGGGTTAATCGATTTTAATTTAGTTATAAATAATTCAGTAAAGAAAGTGAGGGATCAAGAATTGAATATAATTAAAACGCGTGATATGTTTAAATTTCAAGTGCTAATAATTTTTATTTGATTAGAAAATTAATTTATAAGGAAATTGTTTAACCAAAATTGAAACTAGAGCCAAGCTAAATTTGTGCCGTTAATTATATAGCAGCTAGATAGGTAGTAGATTAATTACCTTTAATTATCTTAAGTTCATTTATTTCATTAGTCTTTCTTGCAAAGAGCAACACGAATTTTCCTGACTATCTATAAATTTTTGCCATCACCACAAATGCATCTATATTTTACTAGGCCTCTTCATCAAATTTTTACGGGCTTATATTGGTAAAACAAAAATTATGTTACTATATATAACAATAAAAGACATTTGATAAATTAATTGTTATTAAAATAATTACAAAAATATCGTTAAATATTTTTTACTTTTGTTTTGGCAATATCAACAATCTTTTTAACATGTTCAAATTAATCATATATTAATCACATATTTAATTCTACCTCTCAGCAGAAATAAAACCTCATTAAGTGCTACAGATTAAGGTAAGTTTCCCCTATATTTTTTTTCTAAATCTTTATTATGTAATATATCCCTACAATTAAATTGTAATATTATAGGATCTCAAATTAATATATAAGAAAAAGGGGAGGGGGGAGGGGGGAATAAGCTCCTATGATGAAATGTATCCTATAATTGAATTATAATAGTACAGGATATCAAGAAAAAGAAAAAGAAAAAGAAAAGGAAAAGTTAATCTTATATTCTTATTTAGAAAATGGCAAGAAGATGGACTAAAAATCTAAAACTAGCAAAATTCAATGAATGTAGATCTGAAATATGAAATTAGGGGATTAGAATTTCCTCCATTAATTATACCTTTCACTTAATTTCTCTTAATATACATATAGAGATATAAATATTACTTTTAGCCATGATTCTAGTGACACGTAAAATTATTTACAATAATTCACTATTAGAAAAACAAGAATACGTGATAAAATTTTGTGACAGTTTTTAAAAATAATCACAAAATATAGTAATTTGTTATTGACTTTTTTAGCAATCACAAAATAATAGTATATATGATGGCTCTTAGTGATGACTAATCTTGCCATCAATGTATTATAATTGTGATGGTCATGACAATCACACCAAATTTTTAAAGCAATATCATATTTCTTTTTGTGACGCACTAAGTCATCACTTATAGATATACCCTTTTCGTGATTGCATTTAAGCTATCACTAATATTTTAATGTAAGAAATAATGAAAACAATTTTTTATGACGATCATGACAATCATTAAAAAAGATAGATTTTTGTGACGACTTTTATTTGCAATTATAAAAAGAAATTTTTTTGTGATGTAATTTTCAAGTCATCACAAAATAATAAAATATATGATGACTCTCAGTGATGACTAATTTTACCATTATTTGAAAGTAATTTTGTTTAGTAAGTCAACTCATATATGTTTCCTTTTATATTTTGTTTTAAAATTATAATCATGATATGTGTGACTCCCCCAAAATAGGTTCACACAACCCATTCTGAGTCGTCAAATACATGGTGCAGAAACAACTACAAACTTCATTATTACAATTATCGTACAAAATACGACAACACATATGCTGTGGGTTTAAATACTAATATTGTCTTCTAGATAATATCAAAACTCAAATAAGTCCTCATTAAAATTATTGATACACTATTTTATAAAATAGTGAGGACTGCTAAAACAACTGTCTGGACCCATCACTCCACACCCCGACTAGTTCCTGCTATATTTTCGCCTCCTGAGAAGAAATGTAAGACCCCAACTTTTTATAAATAAAATTAAATTTTCTTTAATTATTATTTTGAATAATAAGGTGTTAATTCGATATAATGCTTTGGTTATGGATGAAATGTGTAAATTTTATAAAATAAGCAAGTGGTTATAAAATATTCATTGTTGTCGGGGAATATTCGTTTGGTCGTGGAATATTCTTGTTGTCGGGGAATATTCGTACGACAGCGCAGCCATTTGTGGGCCCCATAACGGAAAACAGTCGGATGAAGAAAATGACAAGTTTGAGTTTTTTATAAATAACGGCGTAGTTGTTACTGTTAACACTATTGGAATACCCGGTGGTTAAAGTATAGTAATACGTGTAATTACATAGTAGCACACAATATTACACAGTATTTTTGAATTATTGATTCTTACGTAAGAAGACACTATTCAATAATTGTTACAGTAATTACTGTTCAATATTTTATTTTATTGATTCAATAATTGCTACGTTGATAATTTATATTATTGTTGTTTCAATAATTGTCACTGCACAATATTTTCTATTATCAGATCAATAATTCATATTATTTGAATAATATTATTAGATATGTGACAACCCGAATTTTTATAAGTTATTAAAATAAGAATTTAATAATTAAAATTCTTATTATGAGGTGTATATATTTTGAATTATATGATTTGGTGTAAAGAGAATTATATATTCATATGTTGGAGAACGTGAGATTTAATAGGTAATTAAACTATTAAAGAAATTAAATAATATTAGTTAATTTAATTAAGTTGAAATTATGTTATGAGATAATATAATTTTAATTATTATGCCTTGTGGGCAATGGAAATTATTATGAGTTAAGTTTCATAAATAGTGTGAATAATTCACTTAATTAAAATAGTGAATTAATACAAGTATAATTGATTTAATGAAGTGAGAAGGTAATATATTGCATGAAAATGTAAATATTAGTATAATGCGAGTAAAATATTTATTAAGTACATTAAATATTTTAGTTGGAAAATTATGGAATTAGATGAATATTTATGATATTAAATAAATATTTGATGAAAATTGGTATGAGATAGTTTATTTAAGTGTGATAAAATAGATGAGATTTATACGTATTTTATTACGCGAGTATAATTGTGATATTCTAATTTAATTAAATAATTAAATTAGAGGAGTGAGAATTTGTTAAATAATGTTATGATTATAATGGTTGAATAGAAATTATAATTTTACTAATAAGGTTAATTTTATTTCTTAAGGAATTAAAGGTACATAATCTAGTTTATATTTCTAGTTTATGTGTTCCTGAGTTTCTTTTAAAATTGGAGTTTTGGTTAATGAATTTGTGGGTTACGATGTTATATATGTTATTAGATATTTATAATTTGATAGTGGTCATCTAGAAACAAATTTTCAGAAATCAAATTCATGTATTTATACTAAAGAAGAGGAATTTGGATTTTGATTGTAATGTGTGTTTTGGTGTACTTTGGGACTAAAGTTGATGATGAATTCATGATGAAAACTTTAAATTGATGGATGATTGTTGTTCTCCTCTATAAAACGAAAACAACGCAACTTGAACGGATCGAATTGGTTAAGAAACGAATTCTTGATGAATGAATACACTCAGTATGTTGAAAATAGGAAAAATTAGTTTAAACAAATTAGAATTAGTATAAACCAAGTCCCACATCAACTAAATTGAGAACTTTACCCTTTGCTAAACCTATAAATAGAAGGGCCTGATCCTTTGTTTCATTCACCAACAATAAGGCCTCCAATTTTGAGAAAGCTTTGTTGTGGGAGGACTTTTTATAAAGATCTTCTCTTAGTTAAATTTTGGTCGAGTACGTATTCAGTTTGTGGAATTCGTATTTTCGGGATCATCACAGCGCAGATAAGTTATAAACATTAAACAAAATCCAAGGCAAGTTTTTCAGTTCTATTATGTTTGTGGATTAAATGTGATTATGTGGTGAGTTACATACCATGCTTTATGAATTGTTAAAGTCAAAATATGACCAAGTTAATTGGGTTATGGAACTCAATTTATATGTGATATGTGATAGCACATGCATGTTGTATAATGTAACTTGATAAATTAGAAATGTAGAATGCATGAATTGTGTGCTATGTGAAACATGATAGACTGTCAAATTTGCTGGGCTGTCGAGCTCTACCTTGCAAATAACCACTTTTGCAGGTTCAAGATTCAAGGTAAATTATGCGTTACTTGAAAGACATGAATCAGATGTGATATTTGAAGATTTATATACTTTTGTTGTGTTATTATTTGAACTATGTTTAAGGTTTCGAATAATGTATTAATGTTGAATTGTAATATTGTTTTGCGAATGTAAACTATTGTAGTATTAAAATGATTCTGAGATATTTAGATGTAAAGGTTGAAGGTTTTGGGAACGAGGATAGTTTGTAATAGAAAATTTTAATTATTCCGCAAATTTCAATAGTTGTATTATCGTTTAATGATGTAAAATTAGAGGTTGAATGTATTATTAACGACCGAAGTCGAGAATTAAATTGTATGAATTTTGGGGTCGTTACAGTTAGTATCAAAGCTGTAGGTTATAAACCTTAGGTAGGAGTACCTTAGGCTATAACCTTAGGGAAGGAAGGTGAAGATAATGAAAGAATAAACTCAAATAGAGTTTGAACAATAAGAAGTAATGTAAGAAACGTATAAAGAAGGGATAAAACTTGCGTGAAATGAATCAAAGAAGAATCTCGCAGAGTTATAAAGAATATGAATGTGGGGTTACCCAACTCCAATAATAAGAATGTAAGGTGATAACAAATAGACAATGTCTATAAGAAGAGAATGGTAAGGAAGTTAAGAATAGAGAGTTATAGTTAAGTATGGTACAGTTGTACTCTTTAGTAGTTGGTGTATGGTATCTGGGCTAAACGATTCCTTCATAGAGCGGAGGTATATACGAACTAGTAACTCGGAACCTAGTTTGTTGGTTGTTTGTGGTAAACCACTCAGCGTACCATATTGAAACTGTTAGAGACTCGATGTGTACCAAGTGTAGAAATGGATACGTATGATGAAAGTGTAGAACTCGAATGAAATTTTGAGCGATGTAAATGATGTTAGAAATTCTTAAAGGAAATTTTTTTTTCTTTATATAAACAAGAAGATTCAAAGAAGAATCTAAGAGATTTAAAGATAAGAAATGGGAGTTTCCTAACTCCAAAAGCCAGAATAACGAGTAATGTAGTAAATGATAAAAAAGAGAAAGAAAGAGGATCGTAAAACAAAACGATCACGAGTTAAGAAAAGAATTTTAAGGGAGATGATTATAGAATAAGATCACGACGTGGTCTGTTTAAGTTATAAAAGAAAGATGGTCTATAATGTTTGAATAATTATAGCTTAATGCTATGAAGATGGAGTACTATGAAATAGTACGAGATAACTCATGAGGAGTTATAGATGATGTGATACTAGGAATTCGTATCGAGCAAAGGGCAAGTTATAAGCAAGATAGAGTTAGTTGGGATTTCAATTGAGGTCTCATGTGATGGCTGAGTTGTACAAACCTTTGTATGGGCGAGGGTTTTGTGCTTGCACTCAGTTTATCACATTGATAATCATTGGAATGTTTGTGTCGCGCTATTCGTTATATGCTTATTGAGAAGGTGATTCTTTTCTCATGTGTATAACAGATAGGTAGAGTATAGTTAGTGAATATTATAAGGTTAAGTGCGAGTTCTTAAAACTCATACTTATTATAGGTTCGTGACTCATAATTATATGGTATGATTTTGAACCCCTCAGCGAATGGACGCCTATGGTCTGACTAGGATAAGTTCTTAAACTCATATGATTGTGGAAAGTTCCTGAACTCATAACGTGTGGTAAGTTTGACGAACTGGGTATAGATAAGTGTAAATGGAGTATTGAGGATGATAGGAATAGATAGACCTATTAAGCAATGGATCATTATAGAAAGTGAAGTTGATGGTGGAAGCATAGGTAATCTAAATCTACTAGCTATGCTAGACTTTCGAAATTTATTGACTTCGTGCTGATGTTTACACTTCTATTTTCTTGAAAAATATTGTATCAAATGATGGAACCAGTGAGTTTTAACAACAATACTGTTATTCGTATGTCTATGCTAATTGCTTCGGCTAGACAAAAATTATTTACAATATATCAAAATATATTTTATATCATTAATGCATCATGTAACCTGGTGCAAGGATGATAAAAATGATGGAGTCATCAATGCAGTATTACCTAGTGTTGGATGTGATCTAAGGATCGTCAGCCCACTATGGTATGATGTAGTATGATAAAATCACCAAATGACGGAATCCTCAACGGACTGTAAATACAGTGCGGTATCATGACGTCATAAAAAGATTTTTGAGATTTCTTTGAGATATGAGAATTCATATGTATGTATGTATATATATATTTCGGTTGATGTTCGAATTGTTGTAGAGGTCTATGCTATTTGATTCAGCTAGACGAATATTGAAAGATGTTCATGAAATTTAAGTGTTTATTGAAAAGTTATGCCAAACCAAATTGTTTTGGTGCGGATTCAGATGTTGAAAAGCTGAGGTGAACAACCCTATAAGGGGACATGTTTTCGGGGACAATGGTTCCGAGCGTAACGCATATAGTCGTTAAAAAATACTACGTTGCAGCCCAACGTAGTGGTACAATAGGCTGGCCACCTAGTGTACGTAAGGAGGGTGTTTTCAGTCTTTGTGATTGATAAACACTCTGGTTTGCAGTGTGAAGGATTGAGTTGAAGCACTAGTAAACCGAGAGTAGAGTTCACGGTCTTGTGACCTCTCAACATGATTTGAATCTTTTAAATTCCCGAGTTATTCATACTACTTCCTAATTATTGAGCAATTATGGAAGATTCTTGCTATTCTAAAAGGCGAATGTGGTAAGGATGATATTCCTTAGAAAGAAGTAAGTCGTAGACTGCGACACTGAATGATGAATATATTGAATAAGTGAGAAAAGAAGTGTTGATATGAGAAGGAGATGAGTTATCAAAGAATAATGTAAAACTTTTAATAGAAAAATTAATAATTGTAGAAAGATCTTTGTGGAAAGAAAGTGATTATAGAACCCAATGATTGAATAAATTATTAACGTAAAATCTATTTTGATATATTGAATGAATAAAGATTAATAGATAAAATTTCGAGGACGAAATTCTTAGAAGAAATGGTGTATGTAATATTCCGAGTAAATTTTGAAAAAAGATTTGGTAAAAACCTAGTAAGGGAGGTTTCTTTGATTCCGAGGACGGAATCCTTATAAGGAGGGAATGATGTGACAACCCGAATTTTTATAAGTTATTAAAATAAGAATTTAATAATTAAAATTCTTATTATGAGGTGTATATATTTTGAATTATATGATTTGGTGTGAAGAGAATTATATATTCATATGTTGGAGAATGTGAGATTTAATAGGTAATTAAACTATTAAAGAAATTAAATAATATTAGTTAATTTAATTAAGTTGAAATTATGTTATGAGATAATATAATTTTAATTATTATGCCTTGTGGGCAATGGAAATTATTATGAGTTAAGTTTCATAAATAGTGTGAATAATTCACTTAATTAAAATAGTGAATTAATACAAGTATAATTGATTTAATAAAGTGAGAAGGTAATATATTGCATGAAAATGTAAATATTAGTATAATGCGAGTAAAATATTTATTAAGTACATTAAATATTTTAGTTGGAAATTTATGGAATTAGATGAATATTTATGATATTAAATAAATATTTGATGAAAATTGGTATGAGATAGTTTATTTAAGTATGATAAAATAGATGAGATTTATACGTATTTTATTACGCGAGTATAATTGTGATATTCTAATTTAATTAAATAAATAAATTGGAGGAGTGAGAATTTGTTAAATAATGTTATGATTATAATGGTTGAATAGAAATTATAATTTTACTAATAAGGTTAATTTTATTTCTTAAGGAATTAAAGGTACATAATCTAGTTTATATTTCTAGTTTATGTGTTCTTGAGTTTCTTTTAAAATTGGAGTTTTGGTTAATGAATTTGTGGATTACGATGTTATATATGTTATTATATATTTATAATTTGATAGTGGTCATCTAGAAATAAATTTTCAGAAATCAAATTCATATATTTATACTAAAGAAGAGGAATTTGGATTTTGATTGTAATGTGTGTTTTGGTGTACTTTGGGACTAAAGTTGATGATGAGTTCATGATGAAAACTTTAAATTAATGGATGATTGTTGTTCTCCTCTATAAAACGAAAACAACGCAACTTGAACGGATCGAATTGGTTAATAAACGAATTTTTGATGAATGAATACACTCAGTATGTTGAAAATAGGAAAAATTAGTATAAACAAATTAGAATTAGTATAAACCAAGTCCCACATCAACTAAATTGAGAACTTTACCCTTTGCTAAACCTATAAATAGAAGGGCCTGATCCTTTGTTTCATTCACCAACAATAAGGCCTCCAATTTTGAGAAAGGCTTTGTTGTGGGTGGACTTTTTATAAAGATCTTCTCTTAGTTAAATTTTGGTCGAGTACGTATTTAGTTTGTGGAATTCGTATTTTCGGGATCATCACAGCGCAGATAAGTTATAAACATTAAACAACATCCAAGGCAAGTTTTTCAGTTCTATTATGTTTGTGGATTAAATGTGATTATGTGGTGAGTTACATACCATGCTTTATGAATTGTTAAAGTCAAAATATGACCAAGTTAATTGGGTTATGGAACTCAATTTATATGTGATATGTGATAGCACATGCATGTTGTATAATGTAACTTGATAAATTAGAAATGTAGAATGCATGAATTGTGTGCTATGTGAAACATGATAGACTGTCAAATTTGCTGGGCTGTCGAGCTCAACCTTGCAAATAACCACTTTTACAGGTTCAAGATTCAAGGTAAAGTTATGCGTTACTTGAAAGACATGAATCAGATGTGATATTTGAAGATTTATATACTTTGGTTGTGTTATTATTTGAACTATGTTTAAGGTTTCGAATAATGTATTAATGTTGAATTGTAATATTGTTTTGCGAATGTAAACTATTGTAGTATTAAAATGATTCTGAGATATTTAGATGTAATGGTTGAAGGTTTTGAGAACGAGGATAGTTTGTAATAGAAAATTTTAATTATTCCGTAAATTTCAATGGTTGTATTATCGTTTAATGATATAAAATTAGAGGTTGAATGTATTATTAACGACCGAAGTCGAGAATTAAATTGTATGAATTTTGGGGTCGTTACAAGATAGCATTATTGGCAATGTCTAAGGAAGTTCTGTCTAAAAAAGGGGTTTGGTCACTAAATTGCGCGTCAGTAAGGAGAAATCCTTATCAGAAAGCCCCCTCTTTCTTGGGAACGCGCGACGTGGTTGTCATTATTGTAATTCTGTAATATTATTTGTGAATAATTAATTATTGATTTATATGATAAGAAGATATTTATTTTATGTGGATATAAATGAAAGAATTAATGTTGAGATGTTATATCAGTATTTTGTCGAAATGAATGTATTAAAAATCATTCGTATGTGGATTTCGGACATTTTTTGTTTGGAATTTGAAAAAACTTTCTTCTACAAAGTTATAGAGAATTAAATTTCCTATGGAATGGACATAAAATTTGTATTTTCCTGATAAAACAGTTATTTATTATGAATTATTAATGTTTTTGAATATTATTTAAATTTAAAATATTTTTAGAAATTTTTTAGAATGGGTGGGCCCCATTCTTGTCCTTGTTGGTGTGCTGAGAATTTTTTTTAATGGTGGTGTGCGTGAATAGCAGTAGGTAAATCCATCAGGTGGCAGGTTAAGTCTGCTTTGGCGTTCTGGCATTTTTTTATAAATATGGCGTTTAGTTAGAATTGAAAATCATACTAGAATAAGAAGTTTTTTTTCTCTCTCTCTCTCTCTCTATAATATCGAGCGTATTTTTGTGAGTATTTACATACTTTAAGAGTTGCTATTCAGTGCAAGTTTCTTTCAGCGTTATATCCGATATTCTAGTCAAAAGTACTGTTCTTTTGAGGTAAGGAATGTTATTTTCTTCGTAAATGATGTTATTTCGTTCAATATCATTATACCAAAATATTGGTATGAATTTTATTATGAAATTTTTATCTTTTCATAGCGAGGTTACTATTCACGTATACGGCACTATTCATGAATACGATACTATTCACGAAGTATGATTTTTTATGTAGAATTTCTACCTTTTCGTGTCGGGGTTACTATTCACGTATACGACACTATTCACGAATACGGCACTATTCACAGAAAAATGAAATTTTCTCTTATTTGTCCAAGATGTCTATTATGGTTACTATCTTTGATTGTATCCGTAGTTTGATCTTCATTCTTGAATTTTACTCTACTATGGTTTATTATGGAGTATTTTTGAACTTAGATTATCTAAAGTACGAATCCCTAATCTTTGTCCTTTTATCTCACTGGTTTTGTTTCTTTAAAATATTTTTCATCATCCTCAGTCTTAAATGGTGATACTTGATGAATATTTTTTGGCCTATAGTGCAAAGATGAATGATTATATGATGAATATCTTTGGCCTGTAGTGCAAAGATGAACATGTGTTGAGATGAATATGACCAACTGGTGATACAAATGAATATTTTTGGCCCGTAGTACAAAGATAAATATTTGGTTCAATATGTATATATATTGATTGATGTTACAGGGATAAAATATTGATGATGAACTTGTAGATCATAGAAGATAGTAGACTTCATTCTCTACTTAACTCTTCTAATGAATTGTTATTTTCGCTGCGAATATTGATCTAAAACTTGTTGTCCATTATATTTTATCTGATTTGTTGAAGGCTAACGATAATTTGTTGTTCATTATCTTAGTCATAATATTCTTTACTGGGCTAGTTGAGCTCACCCTTTTCCTTTTTGTTCCATTTTTCTTCTCAGGAGATGAGAATATAGCGGGAACTAGTCGGGGTATAGAGTGATGGGTCCAAATAGTTGTTTTAGCAGTCCTCACTATTTTATAAAATAGTGTATCAATAATTGTAATGAGGATTCCTTTTTGAGTTTGAATACTGTCTATTAGACAATATTCGTGTAAAAACTCTCAGCTATATTTTGTCGTATTGTATAAAAGAAGTTTGTATTTGATTTTTGTACCATGTATTTGGCGACTCTGATGTATACCTATTTTGGGGGCGTCACAGTTGGTATAAGAGCTTAGGGATATGGTCTCTGGCGGAGATCGGAGAATAGAACTAGGAGGGGAGAAACGAGTAAATCCTTCGCTAGTGTGTCCTACCTAAGCTTATTTGGTATTTAATTGGCCGGTCAGAATATAGGGATAATATGTGGAATGTCAATTTCTTTAATTAACCCTTGTTTTATTGCAGTATTTGAGAATGACAGCTGAAAATGTTAACGATGGAGTAAATGAGACCATGGAGACACCTTTAATCACCAACCAAGAGAACGTGCAACAAGACGACAATGTTCCTCTTGTAAACAACACTACCGATCAAACGATGAATGATGTGATGTTTAGAAGCTTTTTTCAGTTCATGCAAAATCGGACAAAGGAGACTCGTATACAAAATACGGGTGGAAATAATAGCAACGCGCGGCTTGTCATAGCAAAGCAGTTCAAAGAGTTTGGACCACCAGAATTTTTGGGAAAGCCAGATCCGATCAAGGCGAAAACGTAGGTTAAGCAAATTACCAAAATATTAATTGTCTTGGGATGCACGGAGGAACAGAAGGTTCTATTCGCCACCTTTATATTCCATGGTGAGGCAGATTACTGGTGGAAATCTGTGAAACGTACCCACTCAGCCGCACTCAATATGTCTTGGGAAACGTTTCAGAAACTGTTCAATGACAAATACTTTCCTGAAAGTATTCATCGTATGAAGGAGGTAGAGCTTATCAAACTGAAACAAAACAACATGATTATGTCCCAGTATGAAGCTAAGTTCGCGGAGTTATCTAGGTTTACACCTCATTTGGTAGAGAATGAGGAACGTATGATGCGGATGTTTCTGAGAGGTCTGAAACCCGAAATTCGTTAATACCTTATCTCTCACAAATTTTTTCTATATTCAGATGTTGTGAACATGGCTCAATTATTAGAGCAAGATAATGAGTATGTTCAACTAAGGGACCACAACCAGGGTCATACTGGTGGCAGCAGTCATCGGAGCAATGACAACTAGTGGGGAGGAATTTATTCGGACAAAAGCGCGGTAACCACTCTGGTGGTAATCGTGGCCATGATAGTAGAAGAAGCGAGTCGGGGGGATTTCAAAAAGAGAAGGTACAACAACACGTGAAGACGTCAGCACCAGCATCATTTGTTCCTAGGGGAGGAGAACGACCGCCAATTAGATGCTATAGATGCAGAAAGGAGGGACACATAAGTCCAAACTGTTCACAGCCTTCCAAGGTATGTTTTAGTCGTGGAAAAGACGGTCACATAGCTCGAGTTTGTCCTGTAGCGAAATCAAGTCCAGTTGGGACGGTGGCACCAAAGGCGGATACAGACAAAACAAAGTCGGTGGTTTCAGGAAGAGCATTTTTTGTGACTTCTCAAAATACGAGGAACCTAAATGAAGTTATCACGGGTTAGTTAATTATAAATTCTTGCGAAGTCTATACCTTATTATATATCGGTTCTACCCATTCTTTTATTTCTCCTACTTGTGCTCAACGTTTGAATTTGACTCCGGAGAAATTAGACTTTGACTTATCTGTTGAGACTCTGTTAGGAGAAACTTTCGTTACATCCGCGGTTTATAAATCTTGGTTAATTCAAGTTGGGACCCTCACATTACTTGTCGATCTTATTTCTTTGAAAATACTTGCATTTGATGTGATTTTAGGGATTGATTGATTAACCACTCATCATGCCAAAATTGATTATTTTCGTAAGGTTGTTAGTTTTCATATTCCTAATCAACCTGTTATGCGAATTCAAGCAACCAAACCACTAAAGTCAATCATTGTCATATCAACCCATAAAGCCATTCATTTATTAAAAAATGTATGTCAAGCTTTCTTAGCCTATGTCATGGACTTGAACAAATATACGTCAGATTTGAATAATATTTCTGTTGTTAGTGAATTTCCTAACGTATTTCCTAAAGAACTTCCCGGTCTACCCCAGAACGTGAAGTTGAATTCTTTATTGACCTTGAACCTAGTATAAAACCCATTTCTAAAACCCCATATCGAATGGCTCCTATTGAACTTCAGGAGTTAAAAACCCAACTACAAGAGTTGGTGCCCGTGCCACTCGCTGGTGACTTCCTTTGTGGAATGCACCGAAGCCAGACTCTCCGTAGGGGACGCTATATTTGTGCGGTGGTTAACTGATAGGTGCCATTGTGACGTGCTATCCAAGATTGGGATATGAGTAACAGTTGAGAGCAACCTAAGTCAGTAATCGAAGTACGTAGCTTTCTGGGCTTAGCTGATTATTATCGAAGATTCGTAGAAGGATTTTCTCGAATCGCTACTCCGTTAACTCAGCTGATTCGGAAAGATACAAAATTCGTATTGAGCGAGGAATGTGAGAAGAGTTTCCAAAAACTCAAGAGGAGACTCATTTCGGCATCTGTTCTGACAATACCATTTGGTTCGGATGGATATGTTATCTACAGCGATGCTTCGGGCAAAGAGTTAGGATGTGTTCTCATGCAACATGGGAAAGTTATAGCATATGCCTCGCGACAACTCAAAGAATATGAGAGGAATTATCCTACTCATGATCAGTAGTTGGCAGCAGTCGTTTTAGCGTTGAAGATCTGGAGACACTACCTGTGTGGGGGAGAAAGTGGAGATTCATACGGATCATAAAAGTATCAAATAATTCTTCACCTAAATGAAACTCAACATGCGGCAACGACATTAGCTTGAGCTATTGAAAGAATACGATCATACCATCCAATACCATCCAGGAAAAGTAAACGTGGTAACTGACGCATTGAGTAGAAGATCGTATGCGGGTACGAGTGCGATATTGTCAACGCAAAGGCCCATTTTGTACGACTTACAAAGGATGGAGATAGAGATGATATCAAATATATGAGTATAACCGACTTTAATCGATAAAGTTAAAGCTGCTCAAGCTACTGACCTAGAGCTGATGCGTATGAAGAAGAAGGTGCAAGAAGGTGCTATTCCAGAAGTAAGAATCGATGAAGAAGGAATACTTTGAGTCAACTCCAGACTTTACGTTCCTAACGATTCTGACTTGAAGCATAGAATCATGATGGAGGCACACAACACACCGTTTGCAATCCATCCTGGGAGTACCAAAATGTATCACGATCTTCGACATATATTTTGGTGGAGCAATATGAAGAGAGAGATCGCGGAGTTTATCTCGAGGTGTTTAACTTGTCAACGTGTGAAGGCGGAGCATCAAGTGCCAAAGGGTCCATTCCAACCACTTGAGATTCCGAAATAAAAGTGGGAACACATTACCATGGATTTCGTTACGGGTCTTCCCAAGGTTTCTCAAGGCATAGATACGATTTGGGTTATTATTGATAGGTTAACCAAGTCTGCTCATTTCTTGCCGATACGGGAGACTTATTCCCTTGAACGTCTTGCTCGTATATACGTGAATTAGATTGTGAGATTGCATGGCATGCCAATATCCATAGTTTCGGATCGTGACTCAAGATTTACTTCACGATTTTGGGTTAGCTTGCAAAAAGCTATGGGCACGGATTTACGATTTAGTTCGGCATACCAACCTCAAACGGATGGGGAATCAGAAAAGACTATTAAAACTCTTGAAGATCTATTAAGACTCTATGTCATATATTTCAAAGGGAGTTGGGATAAGTACCTGCCATTGGTGGAATTCTCCTACAACAACAGTTATTAGGCAAGTATAGGTATGGCTCCATTCGAAACATTGTATGGACGAAAGTGTTGCTCTCCAGTATGTTAGGATGAGGTTGGAGAAGCAACGTTGTTGGGACCAGAGTTGGTACATATTACTACATAGAAGATCCAAATGATCCGATAACGTATACAAACGGCATAAGATCGACAAAAGAGTTATGCGGATTTTCATCGAAAGGACGTAAAATTTAATATTGGGGATCATGTATTGTTACGTGTTGCTCCACGGAAGGGAGTAACAAGATTTGGGAAAAGAGAAAAGCTCAATCCACGATTTGTTGGTCCATTTAAGATTCTTGACCGAATAGGAAATGTGGCCTATAGACTCGCATTACCTCCAAGTATGTCTCGTGTTCATAATGTATTTTACATATATGTGCTTCGTAAATATGTGAAAGACCAAAACCACATTATTGAGTTAGAACTAGACGAGATAGTCGAAGATTTAACGTACGAGGAGGTACCTGTCAAGATCTTGGATAGGAAGGAGCATGTTCTACGCACAAAGGTTATATCGCAAGTCAAAGTTTTGTGGAGGAACCATACTATTGAGAAAATGACCTGAGAGTTAGAATCAAAAATGAAAATGAGGTATCTTCACCTTTTCAAAACACCAGATACGTACGTCAATTTCGAGGACGAAATTTCATAAGGAGGAGAGGTTGTAAGACCCCAACTTTTTATAAATAAAATTAAATTTCCTCTAATTATTATTTTGAATAATAAGGTGTTAATTCGATATAATGCTTTGGTTATGGGTGAAATGTGCAAATTTTGCAAAATAAGCAAGTGGTTATAAAATATTCATTGTTGTTGGGAAATATTCGTTTGGTCGTGGAATATTCGTACGACGGCGCAGCCATTTGTGGGCCCCATAACGAAAAACGGTCGGGTGAAGAAAACGACAAGTTTGAGTTTTTTATAAATAATGGCGTAGTTGTTACCGTTAACACTATTGGAATACCCGGTGGTTAAAGTACAGTAATACGTGTGATTGCATAGTAGCACACAGTATTGCACAATATTTTTGAATTATTGATTCTAACGTAAGAAGGCACTACTCAATAATTGCTACAGTAATTACTGTCACTACAAAAAAATGGGCCTTTAGCAACGATTTTTCGGGTAACGACTTTATAAGTCGTTGCTAAAAGTATATGTTTAGCAACGAAATTTGTCCTTCGTTACAGATTGTGTCAAGCTTTCACTTTTTGCAACGAAATTCATAAGTCGTTGCAAAAATTTGTTGCTAATTCATTGGCGGAAAAAAATAAAAAATAAAAAAAAGTGAGCCATATGACTCTTTTCCACGATCTAATGCATAAAAATAAAAAAAGAAAAAAAAAGAAAAAGAAAGAAATAGAAGAAAAAAGAAAAAGAAAAAGAAAAAATAAATAAATAAAAAGAAAAAGGAAAAAGCTCTTCAACAGGTTCTACAGTTGCTGCCTTACCATCGGCAGGTTCTATAGATGGCTTCGGAGTTTGAAGAAAAATCCTTCCTCCACATTCCTCAGAATAGGAATGATTTTGCGGATGCGCTAGCAACCTTGGCCTCCTTGATCAACATACATGACAAGGAAGAGAAAATAACTACAACTTTATTACAACAATTGTCGTACAAAATAAAATAACACATATGCTGTGAGTTTGGATACAAATATATACCAACTGTGACTCGTATCCCAACCGTAATGTGACAAATGTCCCATCAGTGGACAACACCTCACAGTGATACCTACATAAAGGTATAGTCAAAAACTATTTTAGAAATTAGAATTTTTGGGAAGTGCTCAAGGAAACCTTCGTACATGGGAGGCCATGCGTCTAGGTTATGATAGATATCATATGTCCATAGAATTATCCTTGGTTGACCCAATAGACCCCAAAGAAAAACGAGAAGATTACTATCATATTCTTTCCAATGGTGAGTCTTCTCTTGACATATTAATATCTCCACTTTCTCTAATTAAGAATTATACTTCAAACAAACTCCAAGATTATATAGGTAGTGCTCGTAGATATACTCTGCAAGTGGATGCGCACAACCCTGTCTTATGATGACATGAGGTTGTATGTCGTTAGACATCTTGTATGATAGTGGCAAAACACCCTTCCAACGTTGGGTACGCCTTACCCTATTGGATTCACCAAATATAACTACTAAATGAACTTTTCTATACTTCTTAGGGAGAACCTCCATAGCCAGAGACCACCGTTCTATTTTCCTGTTACACTCGCTCGACCCAGCTACACTCTTATTACCTGAAAGAAATTTTGAAACAGAAGGGTGAGCACAACTAGCTCAGTAAAGAATATCATGACTAAAGATAAATAAATTATCAATTGCCTTCAACAGTATTAAATCAGAGATTTAGAACATATGATAGATGATAAAAAATTTTAACCATAGTTGCAGCGGAACGAGCAATCCATTAGAAGAGTCAAATAGACCATAAAGTCTATTATCTTCTCCACATTAAAAGTCCACCAACAATGTTTTATCCATGTAACATTAATCAATAGTTCCTTTCCACAATTATATGAATAACTCATAATCATAATTGTAATTCTAAATTCCTCTTCGCATCTAGGACGAAGATAATTTTCATCACAAGTCTTTACCTGAAACATCAAAGTTCATGGTTATACCAAATCACAGTTCCTGTTTATAATCATACTAACAATTTCATCTTTGCACTATGACCAAAGATATTTATCAACAGACCATCTTTGCACTACATGCCAAAGATATTCAATAACAGGTCATCTTTGCACTACGGGCCAAAGATTTTTATCAACAATTCATCTTTGCACTATATGCCAAATATATTCCTCAACAGTTCATATTTGCACTACAGGACAAATATATTCATCAACAATTCATATTTGCTCTACAGGCCAAATATATTCATCAACAGTTCATATTTGTACTACAGGCCAAATATATTAATATCTCAAAGAAATTTATAATCATTTCAGAATTTATATAAACAATAATTATAATCATGCTGATCATTTCACCTTTGCACTTAAGCTAAAGATATTCAATTATAAATTCAATGGTTATGATCATACCAGTCAACAATTCAACTTTGCACTACTGGCCAAAGGGAACCCATAGTCATGATCATACCAAAAATCTACCCATCTTTACATTCAAGTCAAATAGAAATATCATCATTAGGGTTATAAAAATGTTATATATAATAGTAAAATCAATATAATCAAAACATCTAGATTTAATCTCAAGAGTAATATTCATAAATCAACTATAATTTGGTTAGAAAAAGAAACCAATTTTGTCATGAATAGTAACTCGTGAATAGTAACCCATGAACAGTAATTTCGTGAATAGTAACTCGTAAATAGTAACCCATGAATAGTAAATCCGACACAAAAAGGTAGAAATTTCATAATAAAATCCATACCAATATTTCGGTATAATGATATTGAAATAACATTTCTTAAACTTATAAATAATTTATTTTAATTGTTTACACTTTACTAAATAATGCATTTAATCATCCTAAAATTTCAAACTCATAAGATTTCATCACCAATAACCAAAACTCTCATCAAAAATCTGCATATACCTCATATAGGATTCTAAAGCCACAAAATCTTATTTTTCAATTTTCTTACTTCACATAACATATTTAATTCATTTACTCATAACTAGTTTATTTTCATGAAAAATACCAAATCAGTACAAAAAAATTTTCTATTATGATATTTAGTAGAATATAGTCCCATATTGAACATATATTTTTCTCAGAATTTTTAAAAATCATTTACTATTTTTCATATGGCCAAAACAGCCGAATATTTAGATATTTATCAAAAATTATACTTTTATCCAAAAATTTCAAAATTAACAGAGTATACTTCTATCATATACATGTACTCCCAATAAAAATTTTACCAATTTTGGAGTTAGCCACAAGGAGTTATAAGCGGTTACTTTTAAAATAGTCTTTTCTCATAAAATTCATAACTCTTAATCTATACATCCAAAAATCGTCATTTTTGGACACAATCAAGAAAACTCATCAAATTATCATTTTAAATTTTTTCAAAAATTTTGAAGGTCAGAAAAATTACGAAACTGAAAAACATAACAACCCTTAAAATCCCTTACTATCCCTTACCTCAAAAGAGCAGCACTTCTGACTGGATATCGAATATGACGCTGAAGGAAACTTGCACTAATGAATAGCAACTTACCAAGTATCTAAATACTCATAAAATACACTCGATAATCTAGAGAGAAAAAGAGAGAAAACTTATGATTTCTGGTGTGATTTTCAATTCTAACTTAGCCCTCTATATATAGGAAAATGTTAGCACGCCGAAGCAGACTTGACCTGCAACCTGATGGCTTTACCTGCTACTATTCCCACTCACCACATTTGAATAAAAATTCCAGCACATTTCTCACCAACCAAAAGTGAGGCCCACTCAATTCTAGAATTTTCCACCAAAATCATTTATAAACCCAATTTCCGAATCATTCACCTCTTAAAATTCATAACAAATTATACGTTCATTTTTAACGGTTCAAAATTTGTGGACATATACTCAACTTATATATGTATAATATATCCAAAAATCACAACAATCCAACGGTCAGATTAAAAATTATAACTCACGCAATATATCTCAAGAATAGTGATTTAATTTTTAATACCTCCATTCCGACAAAAACACCTCAACATTAATTTCTTCACATAAAATAAATATATCCATCAATTATATCCACATCAAATAAATATTTCATTATCATTCAATAATTAATTATTCACAATTAATATTACAGAATCACAATAATGACAACCAGACAGTTCCTAGGAAAGAGGGGGCTTTCCGATAAGGATTTCTCCTTACTGGCGCGCAATTAGGTGACCAAACCTCTCCTTGACAGAACTTTCTAGACATTGCCAATAATGCTATCTAATAATATTATTCAAATAATATGAATTATTGATCTGATAATGGAGATACTGTGCAGTGACAATTATTGAAACAACAATAATATAAAATATCAACGCAGCAATTATTGATTCAATAAAATAAAATATTGAACAGAAATTACTATAACAATTATTGAGTAGTGCTTTCTCACATAATAATCAATAATTAAAAAAATATTGTGCAATACTGTGTGCTACCGTGCAACTACGCGTATTACTGTATTTTAACCACCAGGTATTCCAACAGTGTTAACGGTAACAACTACGCCGTTATTTATAAAAGCTCAAATTTGTCATTTTCTTCATCCGACAGTTATTCTGTTATGGGGCCCACAAATGACTGCGACGTCGTACGAATATTTCCCGACAGAAAGAATATTCCATGACTAAACGAATATTCCCCGGCAACAATAAATATTTTATAACCACTTGCGTATTTTGAAAAAAAAAATTCATATATCACCCTTAACTTTAACTTTTATCAATTTAACCATTTACTGAATAGTAATTATAAGAAAAATTGAATACTTTTATTTCATTAAATTCGGGGTCTTACAGTCTACAAAAGAGATGTAGGACGAGGTCTCCTCAGATGTCTGGACGAGGACCAAGCTCAGAGGCTCATGGATGAAATCCCATGAGCGGCCCTCTACTTGTAAAGAAGATCCTACAACTGAAAAGTCCGGCTACGGCAGTTGAAACAACACGACTTGGTTTTGAAGAAGATCGTTGACAACCAAGCTCAGTCTAAAGGAAAATTCTCCCCGAACTGGGAAGGCCCATATGTTGTCAAGGAGGTATTGATAGGAGGCACTCTCAGATTACAAGAAATGGATGGCGAGGAATTTCCACAGCTCATCAACTCAGACACCGTGAAATGGTACTATGTCTGAAGTTACCATCAAGCAAAAATCCTAGTGTTGAATCATCAGATCACCAGTCATTTCAGTTCTTTAACCCTTCACTACATACAACTTTTTTTCTACACTGCGCCCCTCAGGGAAACACACTTTTCATGCCCGCATCCTGGTTTTCGGATCGCCAGATCATTTCCTCTCCGCTCGATTTTTTAACTTTACTCAACTTCGGTTATCACACTAGGGATTGAACCTTTCACACCCGCAGTTTATCCTATACATGGAATTAAACTTTTCACCTGTAATATACCTTATACAAGGGGCGAACTACGCCGACCTGATCTCCCCAATATACGGGAGTACGTAGGCAACCATGTTATATGGTCCGGTCTCACCACAGAAAAAACAAAAACAAACACACTCCTATAAATTACCACATACAGAAACCAGTCCTAAGACACCAAAGAGGATAGGAAAATACAAAGATCAATGATCCATTCTGAAAGATCCTAAGAAATCTCAATGTCCATCCATCAAGGAGGAGTTCAGAATACATCAAGATCACAAGCCCTGGAGAAACATGCAACTATCAAGCAAGTAACAAGGCATAACTAAAAGGGAGGTGAATCAAAACATATTTCCCTGCCATATAATACTGTTTGATATATACAATGTGTCCTATACATGACAAAAATGGCTAAGCTAGTCTATGTAGGAAAATCAAAGCTAATCTATAAACCAGAGGATAAGCGAGCCACCAAATCTAACGTTGCATCCCTCTCGGAAGAAGGAGGTAACGCTATGATCTCCTGCCCAAGGGTCTCTATACGAGCTAAAAGATCCACCGCCAACTGCATGCGATATCTCGGGCATATATAGCACTATCCCGCTCAATAATCACTGCATCTCTGGATGATCTGGCCTCATCCCGCTCAACAACAACGGTATCCCTATAAGTTAGAACATCATCTCTCTCAACTAGAGCGACATGTCTACCAAAAAAAGCTGTCAACATCAAAGCCCACATCCACTACCTGTTCATCATATGGTACAGAGGTAAAGGCCTCTCACGATCTCGGCATCTTATCAGCCCATCTGTCAAAGCAATTACCCCAGACAACAAGCAAGGCTGGGGAAATTTTAAAATTGGCGACAACCGGATATTGGGTCTCATACAACAAGATTGGGGCAATCTCAGAAACAGTGACAACTCAACACTAGGGCATTTATCAATTAGGAAAATGCACCAATCATCACCATCAGCATGGTACATCATCATTGGAGCTTCCCTCACATCATCTCACTGGCGATTCAGGATGATCATTTGGTCTTTTCCAATCATACTGTTCTCAGAATGAATAATCCACATGTGAGGATATTACTCACTCGCGACTTCATCAACAAAGAGTTTCTCATATGAATCCTCGGCATCAACATGAGAAAGGACTGGGGCATTGTCCAATTCCAAGAAGCGAAGGAGTTTAAGGTGGGATCAAGCCTCTCATCAAAAGAAGGGGGAGAACTCCTAAAAGAAATCTTGGCGACATAAGCGTGCCCCTACGAAAGAAGGGGAAAATTCTCAAAAAAGTTCTTAACACAGGAATAGAAGGCCAACGACGAAAGGTATAGCAAAGGAAATCTACACCATCAAACATGTTAACCTGCGTTAAGTCCTCTTCAGTTGAGGTCTCTACACCGAAGTTCAAATCTGGGCAGTGAAAGAACGAGCTGCAACCCCTAGGGATGTCAGCAGAATTCAGGTCATCAATTCAACCAGATTGTGAATCAAGCACTCAAGGAAATGGGGCACAAGCACCCAACAACGAAAGGAAACTCTAAATCACCTCAAAAAGGGGTGAGTGTAATATCAGGCAGAGTCTGGCGAAGTAATCCGTGGAATATTACTTCAGCGAAGGTATTGAAAGATCTGGTATTCTAAACCATTGGCATCAATTCAGCGTAACATCAAGACAGTTCAACGATGAAAGCTTCGTATAGCACCATTCGAGTAGGAACCTAAACAGTTTAGCGATCAGCAGGGTAGGCACCGTTACAAACTACCAGGGTATACATCGGGAAGGTTTGGTGATCTCAGAACGTTATCCCCGTCAGAGATGTAGAAAATATCTCAACTTATCTTCATCAAACAAGCATTAGCGATTAAATGCCAAACCATTGGAGTCAACACCAACATCGGCATCAGTAATGATCGATAAAGGTAAAGCGATTTGCGAAAAACATGTTAACATTCATCATAACATTCGTTACATTACGATTTGCAAAATACAATATGCGAAATACGATGTGCGAGTTGCGAAGTGCGATTTGGCCAAATGCGAAAAGCGAAGTGCGATATGTAATGTGCAATTTACGAACTGCGATTTACGAAAATATTTTAACATTCATCATAAACATTCATTACTTTGCGATTTGCATCATTATAAATACCTTGTCATAATTTTAAGTGGCTAGCAATCTTTATCATGTTCATTCCATTGCATTATATGAACATGATAAAGAGGGGCATCTGTAGACACTCAAAATTTTATTTTCCTATTGCTAACTATGTAGGACGACAAAAGCGTCTTTTTCACACTCCGGAGATAACCCTGGAGGATCACAACATCAATATCAACCCCGGAGAAAGCCCCGGGAGATCTAGTTTCCAACCTCGGAGATAACTCCGAGAAATCAGTTTTTAACTCCAGAGATAACCCTGGGAAAATAAGTTTCAACCTCAGAGATAACCCCGGAGGGTCAAGTTCAAAGCCTGAAGATAACCCCAAGAGGTCAAGCCAACTTCAGAGATAACCCTGAGGACATTTAGAGTCAACAACATGACAATCTCAGAGATAACCTTGAAAAAAGACTGCTACAACTGTACGAAAACCAGAGATAACCTCAGGAGGGGTAAAATGGTTATTTTGCCAACTTAATTTCAAATCAAATCAAATCAAATCATTTCAACTCAAATTACTTCAAAAGATGTCCCATAAGAACCATATCTTAACTTTCGAGCGCAAACTACGCAAAACGGCTCAACGGATTACCTAACAGAAACTCAGAAATGCCATTTCGATCATGGACCCATCTTTTTGGAATCAAAAAAGGACAAATCATATGTCATTGTGTAGCTCTCAGAAAGTGCTTTCTGAAATGGTATGGCACGCTTCCATCGGACTCCCGAATTGAAAGTTATGAAGGTTCGAGCGAACAGCGTGTTGTCCGAGCGCACGTACGTCGAGACAGCGGGACCCATATTGCTCAGAGCACCCCGGGCAGCCGCAGGTACACCTGCTACTCCCCCCTCTATAAATAGAGGGCTTGGGGTGGCCATATTTGCAAGAGAAAAAGGCGAGGAAGCCCTGTCCAATTTGCTCTGTACACACCCTAAACTGAGTACTTTCTCATTTTAAACACTTGTAAGCTCATATATAGCTACTTTTTATCGACGGGAGCCGAGTGTTCATCCACTCAAAGCTATAGAAGTCTTCTTTGACAGCTCACTGTAAGCCTTCTTACTCACTTTAAAGTATTTCTCTTCATCTTTGCACACACTATTTTTCACATTGAGAGTCGTGTTGCATGTGTATGCCCGAACTTCGGTCCTTGGTTTCATTTTAGTTTGTATATATATATATATATACACTTATATATATTTTTATATATGGACTAACATTATCGAGTTATGCCTCTATTGAGCCTTGACTTATGTCTGGAGCGTTTAATTGCTTTCGTATATATATATATATATATATATATATATATATATATATATATATATATATATATATATATATATATATATATATATATATATGAACTGTGTGTCGAACTCTGTTCGATGAGCCTAGACTTATGTCTGGTGCGTTTAAATGCTTTCGTATATATATATATATATATATATATATATATATATATATATATATATATATATATATATATTTACATTTCGTCCCGCCTGGAGTTTACTTCATGGCGGTTGACCGTTTTTACTTCTTTCTATACACTTCGTCCCACCTGGAGTTTCCTCCGTGGCGGTTGATCGCTTTTACAGCTTTATTTATATTTCTGATCCCCCATGGAGGTGCTTCGTGGTGGTTGATTATGTCAATATATATATATATATATATATATATATATATATATATATATATATATATATATATATATATATATATATTTATCATTTTTATATATTTACATTTCCGATCTCCCGTGGAGGTGTTTCGTGGTGGTTGATCATGTTTGTATATATATATTTATAGCTTTTATATATATAATTGCTTATTGCGTTCATATCAATTGCGGCATCATGTGAGCCTAGAAATCATGTGATCACATATTCAGTCTACTGAATCTAGATTCGGTTCCCGTGATGGACATTTTCAGCTGTAAGCAACTTATAAATTTATTCACGGTGTTGAATTTCCTCAGATGGTTTTCATGCCCATGAGGAGTTCGACACTGCTTTGTACATTATTTTCTCGAAGATGCTTCGCATCTCGAAAATTAAAAGCAATTTAGTCAAACACTTAATAAAATAAAAGTGTAAAAGGTCTTAATTACTATTGAGCATCAGGGTTTGAAAAACCTCTTTTATAAAACTTTACTGCTATATCTTGTTTAAAACTGAATTTTTACACAAATTCAAACCCTGTGTATATAGGTGCGAACGAGGCCTCACACTACTTCCAAATAACAGCACATTGACCCACACACACACACATTCATATAACAATTTTTAATTTTTTGAAAAGTGGCGGTCACCGTGGCAACACGGATGTCGGGGGGTGCCTAACACCTTCCCTCCACATAAGTAAGTCCCCGGACCCTAATGAATCTCGGTTTCACAGACCCGTTTATCAGTGTCACATCACTGAGTTAATGTGTAAACTTTTTCTCGGTTGTGTTGGTATAACCAGTTAAAAAATCAACCGATGACTCTTATAGTCCAATCGTCGACATATACATGTCGGATTTTTTTCACTTATTTTTTCAAACAAATCTCACATAATATGAGAACACAAAAGAACAAGAACAGAAAAAGGATAAATAAAAATCCCGATGTTGACAAACAGTATTTGAGATTGGCAGTTGAGAATGTTAATAATGGAGTTAATGAGACCGTGGAGACACCTTTAATCACCAACAAGGATAATGTGATGTCAGGCGAAGAAGAAAGTAGAGATATCCATATGGTGAGTGAAGAATAAATAGTTGCACCCGAGTTAGTCGTAGAGGTAGCAGCTGAGAGTGAGGAAGAAGAGGAACCTGAGGAGGATTTATTAGGAGAACTTTATGATCAAAATGTAGAATTGCAAAATCATATTCATGAGTTAGAAGAGCAGGCTGAAGAACGGCAGACAGTCGTGGAGCAAAAGGATGCAACAATTCAAGCTTTTGTTACCCGATATGTGATGTTTAAATAGAAGCACTCTTTGGCAGAGTATAAGATGATAAAGCTAGAATATGAGATTTCAAATGTCAAGGATCAGCTGAAAGAAGAAACAACTCAACGAGTGAGAATGAAGGATGCATGGATAAAAGCCGCACGACGCGTTGATATTGTGGAAAGAGAAGTCCGATCCAAGAGGGCTAAAATAGATGATATGTATTTCTCTTTTTGGACAGCAATTGAGAGAACCTAACATCGAGTTTTGAATTACCCTGTACATTGCGGTCAACCCCAATTCAATATAGATTGATGATTAATGATTCAGATCATGAAACAGGAGTACGAAGAAGCAGTTGAGGGTGGAATATACCCCATAGCAAAAGTCAATTCTAGCGGTAATGATGACACCAAAGGCTGTCCCAGACAAGTCAAAATCGGTGGTTCAAGTGAGAGCGCTATTCGTAACTTCCCAAAAAGCGAGGAACCGAACGAAGTTATCACGGGTTAGTTAATCATAATTTTTTTGAATTTCATACCTCATTAGATACTGGTTCTACCCATTCTTTTATCTCTCCTGTTTGTGCTCAACGTTTGAACTTGACTCCGGAGAAATTAGACTTTGACTTATCTGTTGAGACTCCGTTTATCTGTTGAGACTCCGTTAGGAGAAACTTCACTACTAGAAATTTAACCTATAACGATGAGCTATAGCGACGGTCAGGACGGAACCGTCGCTATAGGGTGTCTATAGACACGGTTATGGAATGGTCGTAGGTATAGAGAGAAAATACAGCTCTGAAGCAAGGGTTGCCGCTTGACCCACGCTATAGACATAAAAAAGACCCTACACCAACACAATATCGCTCTAAACTAAATTTATTCCCTTCATTATTTTCAGGCTCCAAAAATTCTCTCAAGCTATCAGTATACTAATTTTTTTCCCTAAAAACTCGATCCCTCTGAACTCCCCTAAATCCCTTATAGCCAGCCCTAAATCTCTCGTACCCAACCGTAAATCTCGTAACACAAAATCATCTTACCCAACCCATAAATAGCCAGCAACGATCTAGAGCACAGAGAAGAGGAAGATATTATTGTCGGCAAAAATGAAGATAGGGGAGCACAAGTTGCTCTGATCGTAAGGCTAGAAGTGGTCGCCGTCACTACTGGTGAAGAACACAATCCTCGATCTATACTTTCTCTCAATCTTATTATTTGCTAATCCATCTGTTAGAGCAAAATTTAGGGTTTGTTTTTTTGTTTAATTGTTTTGAATTTTTGTACAGTAAATAAAAGCTTTATATATTCAGCACTTGGGCGATTTTTGTGTGCAGTAAATCAAAGCCTATGTTGGGTTCTTATGTTGGAATTGATCAGACCTAGATTACTAAATCAATTGGGTTTCACAAAGATTTGAACTCTCTTCCAAGTGAGTTAACTCTATACAGTTCTTGAAAGTTTATAATTATAATTGCTTTTATATTTTATTATGCACTTATGACTAGGAAATGCTTACTGCAATTTGGGGCCTCGTAAAAGAAATATTTTCATTTGGGTTTTGATATGGTCGTGAGTAGAGTATTAGAGCAGGTTAGTTGGTGCTTTTTCGGTGCCATTTAGTACTCCAGTAATGGTGTTTACGATATCGTGATAATCATGAACACATTTTTTAAGATGTTAGTTTTTGGGGAAAAAAGGTAGTGCTTGTCTGTTTTTTACAAAATTTAAAATGGATGATGCCTTTTACTGTTTTGGAATCCAACAATTTTGAGGCAGTAATCAATTTATATTCCTATATGCAATAATGAAAGACAATTGGGAAGTTTGTGGGTCTGAAATGTAGGATGTGGAATGTTTGTCATACAATTTAACTTATTTAAGATGGTTCCGAAAGTTTAAATCATGGTTGACAAGCATTAGTTGTATGCTGCGATGGTGTGTTTTTCATAAATTACAGGACCTTTATCTGCAACTGATCTTTCTTCTTCTCCTAATGAGAATTTGAAGGTGCGGGTCGCATATCAGGTAATAGAATATCTTCTTCTAATTATTGGCAGCGTTAGTGTTATTCTTATGTTAGTTTTTTATTTTGTGCAGGGGGGGTCCTGGTGCATATAGTGAAGCTGCTGCACTTAAAGTATATCCAAAGTGTGAACTATCCCATGCGACCAGTTTGAAGCTTCATTCAAGGTCCATATTTTTATACACAACTACTGAAATGTTTTGTATAAATTTACATGTTATGACCATCTTCTAAGTTATGATTTTATTTTGCAGGCAGTTGAGCTGTGGTTGGTGGAGAAAGCAGTACTCCCCATTGAGAATTCTATGGGCTTAAGCATCCATCGTAATTGTGACTTACATTCATGCCTTTAAATATTGTCATTAATTGCAAGCCAAATCCGTCACCAACTTAGTCCACACCAAAATCATTTTCCTGTACTTATGGACCAGTTTTCCGTGTTACTCTTCTCCCTATTCTCTCTCTCTCTCTCTCACTCAAATTCATTTTAAGGTGTCCTTCATACCACAGACTTGGATCAATAATGATATTTCAGGTACCTCTTTCTCTCTTTCTTTGTCTAGGTTTTACAAATGGATTTTATCATTAATTCTTCTTTACATAAACTGTATGATTATGTTAATCTAAGAACTGGCCCTGGGTCTTCAATTTTTGAGGTAGCAGCTGCCCAAAAATGAAGCTAAAAGATCCCTAATTATTAATGAATTATGCTAATAGTTTATTTAGAAATGTCGAATAGAAACCGTTCAAATTATTATTGGAATCACGGTTTCTTTTCTTTCTTAGTTTTTTAGTCTGTTCTCCATGAAAATTTATGGGCTGGACTTTTTCTATTGAAATAAATTTTAGAATGGATCTTCAATCTTTTGTCATTATGTATTATATTTGGACTATGGCCTAAGAAAAGGAGACATTGAGAAAATTACAAAGATTTGTAATTATTAATCACATAGTATATGCTAAAATGCCAAAGAGAGAGGAAGTCTTATTTGGAAAAGTCTTTTAAAAAATTAATTTTGGATTTATCAAATGTTGATTTGTCACCTATAAACAAAATTTCTATGCTATTAAATATATTTAATTGAGTTTCATATGTTATGGCCCTTATCTTTTAATTAAAGTCTTGCTTGGTTGATTGAATGGGCTCTCATATTGGAATAGACAATTGGTGGTTCTACAGTTGCTCGTGGGATATCACCAAATCTGGTGTAGTTTTTTCTCTCTGATGTTTAATTCAATAATTATTTGGCATCTGAGAGTTGATAGGTGTTATTATTTGTAGCTCAAGTTTAGATATGTTGCTTTGTAATGATTATGTACCAAGAAAGAGTAAGCTCATCTTGCTGTTACTTTTGCATCTAGAAACATCGTTCGTGTGTGTCATCATCCCCTTCTTTTTACTCTCTGTGATGTTATTAAACTAGTCAATAATTGGTTTCTAATTTTGGGGGTGATAGGATATACATATCCCGCGTTTGAATGTTTCCAGAAGAACAAGGTCCAGATTCCGAGTTTTGGTGTCAATATTTGGTATGACTACTTAATACTTAAATAATATAAACATCGTTCTCATTATGTGATTATATGAGTCACTATAAAATGATATAGTTTACTGTCAAATTTAGAAATATCGGTTGAAATGATTTTTGATTATTTTACAAGTGCAAGGCATAATCCAAGATAGTAATGGGAAGACAGTTGCAAGACCAGCTGCCGCCAACAGATTCAAGGCTAAGACCTAATCAGTGGTGCCTGGAAAATGGGGAATATGAAAAGGCAATGGAGAGGCACAATTGCAGGGCTAGCATTGGTTGTACCAACTGTAAGTTCCTTAGGGATCTTTTAGTTGTTATTTTTGACGTTCATTTCATTACTTTATGACCATGTGCTCATTTCATTACTTTGTAACCATATGCTTACTGTCAACCCAGGTTGGAATCTACTTGCCTTGCTATGATATCTTCTGCAACTACTTGGAAGAATTCACAGCCAAGAATGCTCCAAGCATGACACCATATGCCCCTTTATTGGCAGGCTCACTTAGCATGCTCATTAGCCTGCACAAGTTGCTACCCTATTGAGCTTGCAAAAACCCAGATGCAGGTAAATTTTTATGTTGATATTGTCATTTTCCTTTTTGTTTTTATTAGTCTGACTCATGTAATTCGTGCATGTTGACATATTCTGAACAAGCTGTTTGTTAAATTGAGTTCTCTTATGCAGGCAGTGTTAATAACATTTGCATAATATACACCAAAAAACTTTAATTAGTTGTATAAAATTGATTGTAACATCATATTTTGTTTTGTTGTTAGCATATTGTCTATCCTACTAGCTATTCTGAAATTTGAAAAATGTAATTTATTTAAGAATTAAGGTTTTCTAGGTTTTCTAGTCAAGTTAAAGATAATTAATAATGACTTTGATTTAAATGGTTTGTTTTTCAGTTATATACACTTTTAACCACTCAAATTTACACTCATATAGGTTGACCTTAAGGGGTTGTTTTCTTCTTTCACTCAAATTTAATTATTTTGAACACATTATAAAAAAGAAATATATACACACAAAATTTTAATATTTGGTGTACCACGAGAAATGTGGTCAACTGAAATTCTTTTTTTCTTTTAGTATACATATAACAGAAATATATTCAACGGGCTTTTGTTCTTATATTTCAAAAGTTCAGTAGCACAATTGGGCATTAGTATTATTGGGCCTTCTGGCCCTGTCAGAAGTTGAAGAAGAGGGTATGGAAATTATGGAGGACCTTCTAGGTGGTAGGTCCATCTCTTCCTTTACAGTTTCTCATTTCTCAATCTCTGATTAGAAATAAGTAAGTTCATTTGACTTTTTTTTATTAAAGTTTTCCAAGACATATTTAGACAATACTTTTTTAGTTTTTTCTTTGCTTTTAAAACTAACATTTGCAAGTACAAAATTATTGAAAGATAGTTCTCCTAATGCATTATCTATATTATTTTTGGACTAAATTAAATTTACTTTTTTTAATTGCACATACAACTCTAATTTTGAATTAAGAGTATTCTTCATGTAGTTATTTTTTTTCTGACTTTTTTTTTTTCTCTTTTTACTTATTTTTTTATTGTTTCATGGTTTCAGCAGCAAAGTAATAAGAAAGCAGGTGAAGCACAAAGTGGGGCAAAGCAATAAATGTTTTGCTAAGCTATGTTATTCATTTTATCTATCCTACTAGCTATTCTGATTTTAGCCAAGCTATGATATTCACGTGGTTTGTTGAGGAAGATTGTTGCTTTTTTATTAGCATATTTTATTCAACATTTTGCTTGGTGCTTATCTGTCATCTTGATAATATTTAATCCAGTTTTTCTCATTACAGTGCAAAATTACCGTGCACTCTGGACAGGCCTTGGGGCTCAGCTTGCTCGTGATGTACCTTTCTCTACAATCTGCTGGGGGACCCTGGAGTCGGTGGACAACATGTTGATTTTAGAGCCAAAAATGTTGGCCTTGGATGTCCGTTACCCTTAGTTCACCTTTTACATTTGTCACTACACTCGAGCAGGAGTACAAGATGTATATAATGTTGTAATGTAAATGAGGAGATGAATTATTCAACTTATTATATTGTAATATTAAAATGTGAATGATTTTAAATGATGTATATAATATTTTTTATATTTTATTTTATATTGTATTTGTGTTTGTTGAATAAACGTGTATTATTAAATTTTTTTTAATATGAAAAGGCTATAGCGACGGACATCGACCGTAGCTATAGTGTTCTATAAAATACATGCCTATAGCGACGGTCACCGAGCGTCGCTATAGACATTTATAGCTACGGTCATGACCGTCGCTAAAACTTTCAGCGACTGTTGGTAAAGAGAAAATACACGATTTTGTTATGACCTATAGCGACAATCGATGACCGCCGCTATAGCCCAAAAGACCGTCGCTAAAACCTATAGCGATGGATTCTATGGCGACGGTCGGCGACCGTCGCTAAAACCTTTAGCGACGGTCTTTTGGTCTATAGTGACGGTCGGTGACTGTCGCTATAGATCGATTTTCTAGTAGTGCTTTCATTACATCCACTGTTTATAAATCTTGCTTGATCTAAGTTTGTACCATCACATTACCTGTCGATCTTATTTCTTTGAAAATAATTGCATTTGATGTGATTTTAGGGATTGATTGGTTAACTATTCATCATGCCAAAATTGATTATTTTCGTAAGGTTGTTAATTTTCATATTCCTAACCAACCTGTTATGTGAATTCAAGCAACCAAACCACTAAAGTCAATCAGTGTTATATCAAGCCATAAAGCTATTCGTTTATTGAAAAACGGATGTCAAGCTTTCTTAGCCCATGTCATGGACTTAAACAAAAATACGTCAGATTTGAATAATATTTCTGTTAGTGAATTTCCTGACGTATTTCCTGAAGAACTTTCAGGTCTACCCCCAGAACGTGAAGTTGAATTCTTTATTGACCTTGAACCAGGTACAAAATTCATTTCTAAAATCCCATATCGAATGGCTCCTATTGAACTTTAGAAGTTAAAGGTTCAACTACAGGAGTTGTTAGACATAGGCTTCATTCGTCCTAGTATATCTCATTGGGGTGCTCCGTTTTATTCGTAAAGAAAAAAGATGGGAGTATGCGACTTTGTATTGACAACTGGGAATTAAATCATGTTACCATCAAGAATAGGTATCCACTACCTCGCATTGATGACCTGTTCGACTAGTTACAAGGATCATAATTCTTTTCAAAGATCGATCTTTGTTCTGGATATCATCAGCTGAAGATTAAAACTGAGGATATTCCAAAGACTGCCTTCAGAACTCGGTATGTGCATTATAAATTCTTAGTCATGTCTTTTAGATTAACTAATGCTCCTGCTGCTTTCATGGATATGATGAACCATGTATTCAAGGAATATTTGGATCAGTTCGTTGTTGTCTTTATTGATGACATCCTCTTCTATTCCAAAAGCCGTGAAGATCATGAGCACCATTTGAAGCTAGTACTTCAAAGGTTTCGTGATAACAAGCTATATGCCAAGCTGAAGAAATGCGAGTTCTGGCTTGAGGAAGTAGCATTCCTTGTGCACGTGGTGTTAAAACATGGAGTATCTGTTGACCCGACAAAGATTGAAGCCATACAAAGTTGGGAGCAACCGAAGTTGGTGACCGAAGTACGTAGGTTTCTGGGCTTAGCTGGTTACTATTAAAGATTCGTGGAAGGATTTTCTCGAATCGCTACTCCGTTAACTCAGCTGACTCGAAAAGATATAAAATTCGTATGGAGCGAGGAATGGGAGAAAAGTTTCCAAGAGCTCAAGAGGAGACTCATTTCGGCACCAGTTCTGACAATACCATCTGGTTCGGATGGATTTGTTATCTACAGCGATGTTTCAGGCAAAGGGTTAGGATGTGTTCTCATGCAACATGGAAAAGTCATAGACTATGCCTCGCGACAACTCAAAGAATATGAGAGAAATTATCCTACGCATGATTTGAAGTTGGCAGCAGTCATTTTCGCGTTGAAGATCTGGAAACACTACCTGTATGGGGAGAAAGTGGAGATCTATACAGATCATAAAAGCCTCAAATGTTTCTTCACCCAAAAAAAACTTAACATGTGACAACGACGTTGGTTTGAGTTGTTGAAAGATTATGATCATACCATCCAATACCATCCTGAAAAAGCAAACGTAGTAGCGGACGCATTGAGTAGAAAATTATATACGGGTACGAGTGCGATATTGTCAACGCAAATGCCCATTTTATATGACTTGCAAAGGATGGAGATAGAGTTAAAGACTCCAGGGACCCACGTGATGATATCAAATATACGAGTAGAACCGACTTTAATCAATAAAGTCAAAGCTGCTCAAACTACGGACCTGGAGCTGATGTATATAAAGAAGAAAGTGCAAGAAGGTGATGTTCCAGAAGCAAGAATCGATGAAGAAGGAATAATTCGAGTCAAATCTAGACTTTGTGTTCCTAACGATTCTGACTTGAAGCATAAAATCATGATGGAGGCACACAACACACCGTTTGCAATCCATCCTGGGAGTACCAAAATTTATCATGATCTTCGACATACATTTTGGTAGAGTAATATGAAGATAGAGATCACAGATTTTATCCCGAGGTGTTTAACTTGTCAACGTGTAAAGGCGGAGCATCAAGTGCCAAAGGGTCCATTGCAACCACTTGAGATTCTGAAATAGAAGTGGAAACACATTACTATGGATTTCATTATGGGTCTTCCCAAGGTTTCTCAAGGCATAAATGCGATTTGGGTTATTGTTGATAGATTAACCAAGTTTGCTCATTTCTTGCCTATACGGGAGACTTATTCCCTTGAACGTCTTGCTCGTATGTACGTGAATGAGATTGTGAGATTGCATGACATGCCAGTATCTATAGTTTTCGATCGTGACCCAAGATTCACTTCACAATTTTGGGTTAGCTTGCTGAAAGCTATGGGCACGAATTTACGATTCAGTTCGGCATACCATCCTCAAACGGACGGACAATCAAAAAGGACAATTGAAACTCTTAAAGATCTATTAAGACTCTGTGTCCTAGATTTCAAAGGGAGTTGGTATAAGTACTTGCCATTGGTGAAATTCTCCTATAATAACAGTTATCAAGAAAGTATAGGCATGACTCCATTCGAGGCGTTGTATGGAAGAAAATATCGTTCTCCAGTATGTTGGGACGAGGTGGGTGAAGCAATGTTGTTGGGACCAGAATTGGTAAGCATAACTACAGAAAAGATCTAAACGATTCGACAACGTATACAAACGACACAGGATCGACTAAAGAGTTATACGGATCTTCATCGAAAGGACATGGAATTTAACATTGGGGATCATGTATTGATACGTATTGCTCCATAGAAGGGAGTTACAAGATTTGGGAAGAGAAGAAATCTCAATCCACGATTTGTTGGTCCATTTGAGATTCTTGACCGAATAGGAAATGTGGCCTATAGACTCGCATTACCTCCAACCATATCTCGTGTTCATAATATTTTTTACATATCTATATTTCGTAAATATGTGAAAGACCCGAACCACATTATTGTGTTAGAACCAGACGAGATAGCCGAAGATTTAACGTACGAGGAGGTGCCTGTTAAGATCTTGGATAGGAAAGAGTATATCCTACGCACCAATGTTATACCACAAGTTATGGTTTTGTGGAGGAACCATGCTATTGAAGAAATGACCTAGGAGTTAGAATCAGAAATGAAGGCGAGGTACCCTCACCTTTTTAAAACACCAGGTACGCACGTCAATTTCGAGGACAAAATTTCATAAGGAGGGAAGGTTGTAAGATCCCAACTTTTGTATAAATAAAATTGAATTTCCTCTAACTATTATTTTGATTAATAAGGTGTTAATTTGATATAATGCTTTGGTTATGGGTGAAATGTGTAAATTTTGCAAAATAAGCAAGTGGTTATAAAATATTCAATGTTATCGGGGAATATTCGTTTGGTCGTGGAATATTCTTGCTGTCGGAGAATATTCGTATGATGGCGCAGCCATTTGTGGGCCCCATAACGGAAAACGGTCGGATGAAGAAAATGATAAGTTTGAGTTTTTATAAATAACGACTTAGTTGTTACCGTTAGCACTGTTGGAATACCCGGTGGTTAAAGTACAATAATATGCGTGATTGCACAGTAGCACACGGTATTGCACAATATTGTTAGATTATTGATTCTTACGTAAGAAGACACTACTCAATAATTGTTATAATAATTACTGTTTAATATTTTATTTTATTGATTCAATAATTGCTATGTTGATATTTTATATTATTCTTGTTTCAATAATTATCACTGCTTAGTATTTCCCATTATCATATCAATAATTCATATTATTTGAATAATATTATTAGATAGCAATATTGGCAATGTCTAAGGAAGTTCTGTCTAAGGAGAGGTTTGGTCACATAATTACGTGCCAATAAGAAAAAATTCTTATCGAAAAATCCTCTCTTTCCTGGGAACGATATAGTTGTCATAATTGTGATTCTGTAATATTATTTGTGAGTAATTAATTATTAATTTATATGATAAGAAAATATTTATTCTATGTGGATGGATAGGAAAATATTTATTTTATGTGGATATAATTGAAGGAATTAATTTTGAGGTGTTTTATCACTATTTTATCAGAATGAAGGTATTAAAAATCATCCGTATGTAAAATTTGAATATTTTTTTATTGGAATTTGGAAAAACTTTCTTCTACAAAGTTATAGAGAACTAAATTTCCTATGGAATAGATATAAGACTCGAATTTTTCTGATAAAAGAGCTATTTATTATGAATTATTGAAGTTACTGATTATTGTTTAAATTTAAAATATTTTGGAAATTTTCTAGAATGGGTGGGCCCCACTTTTGGTTGGTGAGAAATGTGCTGAAATTTTATTTCGAAAGTGGTGGGCGTGAATAGTAGCAGGTAAAGTCATCAGGTAACAGGTTAGTCTGCTTTGGCGTTCTAAGCATTTTCCTATAAATAGGGTGCTTAGTTAGAATTAAAAATTACACCAGAATCATAAGTTCTCTCTCTATATTATCGAGCGTATTTTTGTGAGTATTTAGATACTTTGAGAGTTGTTATTCAGTGCAAGTTTCTTTCAGCCTTATACTTGATATTTCAGCCGGAAGTACTGTTCTTTTGAGGTAAGAGGTGTTATTTTCTTCGTAAATGATGTTATTCTTTCAATATAATTAATTATACCAAAATATTGGTATAAATTTTATTGTGAAAGTTATACCTTTTTCATGTCGGGATTACTATTCACGTATACGGCACTATTCACGTATAAGGTACTATTCACGAATACGGTACTATTCACAGAAAAATAAAATTTTCTTTCTTTGTCCAAGTTGTCTATTGTGGTTATTATCTTTGATTATATCCATGTTTTGATCTTTATTTTTAAATTCTACTCCACAATTGATTATTATAGAGTATTATTGAACTTGGAGAAATTGTAGTACGAATCCCTAATATTTATCCTTTTGTCTCACTGGATTCATTTTTTAAGATATTTTTTATCATCCTTAGTCCTAAATGATGATATTACTGAATATCTTTGGCCTGTAGTGCAAAGATGAATGATTAACTGATGAATATCTTTGGCCCGTAGTGCAAAGATGAACAGGTTTTGAGATGAACATGATCAACTGGTGATACAAATGAATATCTTTGGCATGTAGTGCAAAGATGAATATTTGATTCAAGATGTATATTGATTGATGTTACAGGGATAAAATATTGATGATGGACTTTTAAATCTTAAAAGATAGTAGAATTCATTCTCTACTTGACTCTTCTAATGGATTGTTGTTTCCGTTGCAGTTCTTGATCTAAAACTTATTATCTATTATATTCTATCAGATTTTCCCCTGTTAAAGACTAATGATAATTTGTTGTATATTATCTTAATCATAATATTCTTTACTAGGTAAGTTGAGCTCACCCTTTTCTTTTTTGTTCCATTTTTCTTCTCAGGAGATGAGAATTTAGCAGGAACTAGCCGGGGTATGGAGTGATGTTTCAAGATAGTTATTTTAGTAGTCCTCACTATTTTATAAAATAGTATATCAATAATTGTAATGAGGACTTATTTGAGTGTGATATTGTCTAGAAGACAATATTTGTATTTAAACTCACAGTTTATGTGTTGTCGTATTTTACACGACAATTGTATTAATGAAGTTGTAGTTATTTCTGCACCATGTATTTGACGACTCAGAATGGGTGATGTATACCTATTTTGGGGGCGTCACAAGCCTACTCGGCATCGTCACCCTATAATAAAATTAAAAAATATAAATCATTAGTTCGTATTAGAGAATTAAAGAGACTGCTAAATGAAAATAAAATAACAAATAAAATACCTAAGTATGCGGGGGATAACTCTCTGTCAGACTCAAAGCCTCCAATAGTAGGGTAACCACCATCCAGAGCACCTCACCGCCTAACGCGGCGTACTCCTGCGGTAGTCCAGTACTCTCGACGATGGCCCCTGATGCAATATCATGAGCCAGCTGGTGAAAGCGAGCACGACTAAGCAACTCCTAACAAAGGTGTTGGGTCTCTAACTTTTAGATTTATTTTGATGATAACAATAAATAGTAAATAATTTAATTAAAAGTGTAGAATCCTCTCCATAAGATTTTTTTATTATAATTATTTTATTTATTTTATTTACTTTGACCAAAAATATTTTCTAAATCATATTTAATTGATTATCTTGATCTTGATGTTTTAAAGTGTTAAATAAATTAGGTCATGCATTGTGGGACAAAAATCATATGTTGATCATCAAATGCTTATTTGACCGAATTTTCTATTTATTCTCAAATTAATTTTATTATTTCAAAAATTATTTTAAGTTATTTTAAAATTAAAAAAATTATTTTATTGCTTATATATATATATATATATATATATATATATATATATATATATATATATATATATATATCAGTACTACTTATATGTATAATGCATGCATGCCCCTATAATATTATAATATATATACGTATACTAGGTATGCATATGTTGACATTTTTTAAAAAAGAAACCGAATTGGACATTTTTTTTTGGAAATCGTGTATATAATATATAGGTTACTCCCTCCATTCCTATATATAGGTCGTTTTAGATTTTTTTTTTGTTATTCCTAATTATTTATTATTTGTGGTTATCTAGGAGAATTGATCACTATTTTTTTCAAATTACCCTTTATTACTCCACATAATTTTTTGATTCATATTTATTATTATCCTATACTACTATACTCTTAAGCCTTTCTTTTCTTTTTTCAATAAGTGATGTGAAGGGTATTATAGATAATTGATAGTATAGCTAATGCTTTTCAATCATTTTCTTAATTCTTGTGCACATGTCTAAAACGACTTATATTAAGGAACGGAGGGAGTATAATGTTTGCATGCATGTGCCTAATTAATACTCCCCCCGTTCTTTAATATTGGTCATTTTAGACATACATGCACAAGAATTAAGAAAATAATTGAAAAGCATTAACTATACTAGCAATTGTCTATAATACCCTTCACCTCACATATAAGAGTAGATGAGTAGATGAAATAATTTTATTGAGAGAATGAGAGAGACTTAAGAGTAGAGGAGTAGTATAAGATAATGATAAATATGGATCAAAAAATTAGGTTGAGTAATAAGGGGCAATTTGGAAAAAATAGTGATCAATTTTTCTAGATAACCACAAACGACAAATAATTAGGAATAACAAAAAAAATCTAAAACGACCTATATATAAGAATGGAGGGAGTATATATCATATATATGATTACATATATACCAAGTGTTATGTTTATTAAAGTGCGTGCCTCATAAGTGTATATTTTGAATGTGTTGAAATCGTGTACAAAACCGTGTGCAGATTGGCTTAAAAATCGTGTTGTCAAATAGCATAATAAATGCTATGTTGATGACATTTTGCCCAGGCGAAAATAAGAGTTCCTACGCGTAATATTTGTTCCAATCTGGTCCGTTAAATTCAAAATTTCTTCATCCAAACCGTGCATTCAAAATCAGATTTTTAAAATTATATTTTTGCCCCTGATTTTAAAAATCTATAAATAGGAGGCTTTTCTTCATTTTCAATTTGTCAATTCACTTTCAAAAAAAACTTATTTCTCTCTTATATACTCTCTCTCTAAAAAGCTTTCTCTATCTCTTCTTACAAAAGTTCTGATTATTTGAGATGAGAAAATTGGTATAAGCATATTTAGATAAGTTGTTTAATTTATTTTATTTGAATTATCTCTTGCTTATTTATATTTATAGATATACGAATATAAATTGTTATACACAATTCTATATATCTATATTTCATCTATTTATCAAATAAAAGGATACTTGGACGCCGCAAGGCTACGAAGATACACTTCTACAGAGAGGAATTCGAACTGTACGATTCCTTATAGTCTTTAGTAACTTTTTATTGATATTATTTATATAAATATCGTAAAATAGATACGACACTTGATAACTCAAAACGACACTCAGATAATATATAAGAATATTTTATCTATGGGAAAAAGTACTTTTACCACACTGTGATTTTAGTGTTTTAAGCAATTAGCCACTGTACTTTTAAAATATTCAATTAGCCCACTGTACTTTTTAAAAATGTTCAATCAAGTCATTCCGTCCAATTTGACTAACAGACGTCTAAAAATATCTTACGTGGCTTTTTTTAAAAAATAAATATTACGTGTATTTGCTGACTGGGCGGGAGGAAGCTTGGTTATCTTATGTGGCTTTTTTCTTTTCCTTTGATCTCTTTTCCAAATAATACAAATGATATATCAAAATTTTTGTATCAATAAGTTCTATTACAACATTATATTAATTTCTACAAAAATTAAAAAAAAATCATTAATTACGAGGCAAAAAATAATTAAAATAATAATAAAATTAAAATAAATATTATAATTCATTTTCTTTATTTGTATTCTTTTCCTTATCTCTTTTCCTTTCTTTTAAAAATTATTTTTATTTTAAAAATTAATACTAATATATATTTTAATGATATAAAAAAGGTAAGTACATAATTAACATAAAATAGAAAATTTGATACAATTAGCAAAAAATAGTTAAACAACTGACATAAAAATAAAAATTGGCAAATTTCCTTATTTTAATTTTATTATTTTAAGTATCCCTTTCCACAATTCACCACCCTGACCGCCACCCACTGTAAGACCCTAACTTTTATGAATAAAGATGAATTTTTTATAAATATCATTTTTGAATATTAAGGAATGAATTTGATATAATGTTATAGTTGTGGGTAATATTTATAAATTTTACAAAGTACGCAAGTTGTTATATTATATTCGATTGGTCGGGGAATATTCGTTTTAACAGGGAATATTCGTACGATGGCACAATCATTGGTAGACCCCATAGTGAAATTATTGTCGGAGTTAGAAAATGACAAAAATATCTTTTTATAAAAGTAACGGCGAAAGTTTTACCGTTAACTGTTGAAATACCCGGTGATGAAAAGTACAGTAATTCGCGTGGTAAATAATCCACATCATCGAATCATTCCTGCACTACGGCCAATGATATTCATTAGTATCACGACCACGAATTATCCATGCACTACGGGCCAAGGATATTCGTGTTTTCATTAATGGTCATGATCATGCCAATAACTGTCCATCAATGCACTACGGGCCAATGAGGACTCTTACCACATCATTTATAACATTACGATCATGATTATACCGAATAATCCCTGGTCATAATCATACCAAGTCCATCTATGCACTACGGGCCACATATGACTTTCATCATAATATAAGCATGAGGATGATGACAATGATATAAGAATTCAATTAAAAGAAAGCAAATGATAAATTTTTAAAGATTTATAATTTAATTTATCCAGAATTTAAAAACGTCCAAATTGTCAACATGATACTGCTTTGTGGAGTAAAATTCAAGAAATATATTGTATCAAAAATAATTTGGACAGAAAAGAAATCAATTTTTGTCATGAATAGTACCCTATGAATAGTATTTCGTGAATAGTACTCCGGCATGAAAAGATTAAACTTTAACAAGAATGTTCAGAAAAATATCCTTGTGAAACGATACTAGATGAAGTGCAAATTTTAAGGATATTCTACTAATTTAAAGGAGTTTAGAAGCAATACTTAACAACATGAGTGTAGAATTCAGAATATGAAACGAAATAATATTACTTACATACTACAGAGTATGGAAGAAAATATTATTTCATATGAATATTGAACAAAATAATATCCCTTATGAATACGAAAGAAATAATACCCCTTACCTTAGTAGGAGATTGGATACTGAAATAGTGTAGTAACAAAATACTCTTCTTTTTTCTCTTTGATTCTCTCTCTATACTTTCTCTCTCTATAGCTTGAATGAATTGGTGAAAAATAATGAAGAAATGAGCTTTTATTTATAGAAGATTTCTAGCTTAGCCCTTGCAATGTGAAGAGGCAAGTGGCTTGACTACTGGTGATGTGAAAAGAAAAGTGGTTTGACGCCTGTAATGTGAAACAACAAGTGGTTCAACGCCTGTAATATGAAACGACAAGTGGTTCGACGCCTGTAATATGAAACGATAAGTGGTTCGACGCCTGTAATATAAAACGATAAGTGATTTGACGTCTGGTAAAGGCAATTACTATTGGCGAAAGTGACTCTTAGATGATGACATATGGGCCCCCATAGAATAAACCAAACTTACCACAAACGTCTCATAACATAATTCTTATTTATATCAAATATTGAATAGATATTATCACAAATTATTTTATCTTTAATCAACACATTTTTAATCTTCTAACAATTATTCATCATTAATATTATAACTCATAATATTTAACGACCAGATCATTCCCGGGAAAGAGGGGGCTTTCCGATAAGGATTTCTCCCTATTAATTGGCGCGCAATTAAGTGACCAAACCACTCCTCGACAGAACTTTCTAGACATCAACAATATTATAAATAATAATATGACTAACTTTGTTGTCTCAATTATTGATTTAATAATATAAAATATTATGTAGATGATACTGTGATAATAATTGAATCAATAATATGAAATACTATGCAGCAATTATTGTAGCAATAATTGAACAAAATTGAGTGACTTCTCGCGTAAGCATCAATAATCAATACTGTGTGCTACTATGCAACCACATGTGTTACTGTACTTTTCATCACCGGGTATTTCAACAGTTAACGGTAAAACTTCTGTCGTTACTTTTATAAAAAGATATTTTTGTCGTTTTCTAACTCCGATAATAATTTCGTTGTGGGGTCTACCAATGATTGTGCCGTCGTACGAATATTCCCTGTTAAAATGAATATTCCCCGACCAATTGAATATAATATAACAACTTGCGTACTTTGCAAAATTTATAAATATTACCCACAATTATAACATTATATCAAATTCATTCCTTAATATTAAAAAATGATATTTATAGAAAATTCATCTTTATTCATAAAAGTTGGGGTCTTACAACATCCCCTTCTTATGAAATTTCACCCTCGAAATTAGGGTACATACCTGGTATGTCAAAGAGGTGAGGATACCTTGATCTCATTTCAGATTCTAACTCCTAGGTCATTTCCTCATTATTGTGGTTTCTCCACAAAACTTTAACTTGAGGTATAACCTTGGAGCGTAGAATATGTTCATTCTTATTCAAGATTTTAACAGGTACCTCTTCGTACGTTAAATCTTCCGCTATTTCGTCCGGTTCTAACTCAATAATGTGGTTCGGGTCTTTCACATATTTACGTAACATGGATATGTAAAAAACGTTATGAACACGAGACATACTTGGCGGTGAAGCGAATCTATAGGCCACATTTCCTACTCGGTCAAGTATTTCAAATGGGCCAATGAATCGAGAATTGAGCTTTCCTCTATTTCCAAATCTCGTAACTCCTTTCTATGGAACAACACATAATAACACATGTTCTCCAACATTGAATTCCACGTCCTTCCGATGAAGATCAGCATAACTCTTTTGTAGATCTTGTGAGATTTTTATACGTTGCTGGATCATTTGAATCTTTTCCGTTGTCATGCGTACCAATTCTAGTCCCAACAACATTGTTTCACCCACCTCATCCCAGCATACTGGAGAACGACACTTGCATCCATACAACGCCTCGAATGAAGCCATGCCAATACTTGCTTGATAATTGTTATTGTAGGAGAATTCCACTAATGGCAAGAACTTGTCCCAACTTTCTTTGAATTCAAGGATACAGAGTCTTAATAGATCTTCAAGAGTTTAAATAGTCCTCTCCGACTGCCCATCCGTTTGAGGATGATATGCCGAACTAAATCGTAAATCCGTGCTCATAGCTTTTTGTAAACTAACCCAAAATCGTGAAGTGAATCTTGGGTCTCAATCAGAAACTATGGATACTGGCATACCATGCAGTCGTGCAATCTCATTTATGTAAATATCAGCAAGACGTTCAAGTGTATAAGTTTCTCGTATAGGTAAAAAATGAGCGAACTTGGTCAATTTATCAACAATGACCTAAATTGAATCTATACCTTCAGAAACCTTGGGAAGACCAGCAACAAAATCCATGGCAATGTGCTCCCACTTCCATTCTGAAATTTTAAGTGGTTATAATGTACCTTTTGGCACTTGATGCTCTGCCTTGACTCGTTGACAAGTTAAACACCTTGAGATAAACTCCGCTATCTCTCTCTTTATATTGCTCCACTAAAATATATGTCGAAGTTCATGATACATTTTGGTACTCCCAGGATGGATTGCAAACGGTGTGTTGTGTGCCTCCATCATGATCTTATACTTTAAATCAGGGTCGTTAGGAACACAAAGTCTAAAGTTGACTCGTATTATTCCTTCTTCATCGATTCTTGCTTTCGGAATAACATCTTCTTGCACTTTCTTCCTCATACGCATCAGCTCCAGGTCTTTAGCTTGAGCAGCTTTAACTTTATCGATTAAAGTCAGTTCTACTCTTATATTGGCCATCATCACGTGGGTCCCTGGAGTCTTTAACTATATCTCCATCCTTTATAAGTCATGCAAAATGGGCCTTTGCGTTGATAATATCGCACTTGTACCCGCATATGATCTTCTACTCAACGCGTCAGCTACCACGTTCGCTTTTCCAGGATGGTATTGGATAGTATGATCGTAATCTTTCAATAGATCAAGCCAACGTAGTTCACTATAAAAATAAGGGTCACTAGCGACGAGCACACTGCCGACGGCACAATCCCCATCGAGAATAAGGTCAATGTCAACGGTCTAGCCGTCGCCTATGCTTGCCGTCGAGAATGACCTTTTTTTTGGTGCCAGACATTCCCGGTGGAGGGAAAGCCTCATTGGCGATGGTAATGATTTTAGCATCGATGGTATTGCCGTCGGTACTGACTCAATAATGACGGGATCTTTATTGACGGGGGATGCCGTCGAGAATGATAATTAAAACCTCCTCCGACGGCAACGACTCCTTTTATAAAATTTGTTCTCTCTATATTTCTTTCCCTCTCAAATTCAGCCATTTTCGCTCCTTAATTTCCCCACTGAATCTCAAATTCAATTTTTTCATTCTCTAAAGTTCACCCATTTCACCCATTTCAGTTTATTGATTCCCATTTCGCCGATTTCTCTCATCCCTGTTGCAACCCCTCCCCTTATCCATTTCGCCGCTACAATCGAGGCCTCTTATCGGACCTCCGACCGTAGCTCCAGCCAGTTCATCGCTGCAACTTCAGAAGTTTACCTTCACTTGTACAAGGATTGAGCTGGTTTGCATTAGTAGGCTCATAAACATGTAAGATTTCGAATAGACAACAACATTAAGTAAGTGTGCTATAATTGGGGCTATGATATTTATTCAATTTTTGGAAACTAATTTTCCTATCTCCTCTTTAATTTATTTAGGTTCAAGTTGGGTATTAAAATGAAACTATATAATCATTCAAGGTTGAACTTCTGTTGAACTATATTTGGTTTAATATGATATTTGTATGTGTACGTTTTCAGCCCCATATGTACTTGGGGAAACATCTGTTATGTTTACTATTTTGCAATTTATGTAATAATTTCTTCATGGATTATATTCATCATGTTACATATTTGGTTGCTTGAGCTAGATATAAATGAAGTAAACATATGTTATGTTTACTATTATGCCTGATATATACTCTACAAACTAGAGCCGCTGAAAAATCAGATTACATGTTGAATTAATCTCATAGGGTATATCATATTTTCCTCTTGCAAGCAATTTTTAGGTCCTCTTGGTTACTTTTTTTTAGTTTATTGTTACTTGTGTGAAAAACGTCTTTCTTTTAATTTTTTTTTAAGTTTGTTTTTGTATGTTTTTTCAGTTGTTAGTACAACGAGAGAAGCCGGGGAGGATTCACATTTCACATTTACCAAATTTGATTTTATTATATGTAATATATAGTGTGACTCTAGTAGCATAATATGTATGTAGTGTCATTACATGTTATTAGGAACCACATATTCCCTTTTTCATCGTTAAGTTGTCTTTACATTACATCATCTGTTATCTTAATACAAAATTTTGTTTGAAATTTGGTTCATTTATTGGGTTATTGAAGATTGCTCAACTTGGTGAATATAGTGATTATAATCTCATCTAAGAGTCTAAGAAAGTGATCTTCTTTGTGTTTCTTTGATTTCTTCTTCATCCTTGAAAAAATCTGTCTTTTTTTTTCTTCAGTAATCACTATGATCAAATGCGTGTATTCCATGTGACTTGACATGTGCATATTTTCATATAGTTTAGGAAGCTTAGAAACCTGTTTGAGATTCACTTAGTAGGAGTGGATCTCAAATAGTCCCCGTTTTGGGACTGTTCTTGTATGTTTCAATCTCACTTAGGTCGGTGTTAACGACTTGAGCACATCTTTATATTTTTTGAATTTTTGGTTAGTATATATCTCTTGATGTTCTTCGGGTGCATATTTAGACTACGATGTGTTAGTCTATTTCGTGTACTTGAAGACCATGGGGAGGTGCTGCTGAAATTTCTGAAAAATTTAAAGATATGTTCAAGTTGTTGGCATCAGTGAGGCGACACATCCGGGAATAGGATAGAAGCCTGACCCGTTAGAGTGGGAGATGAAGTTAGGAAACTCATAAGCTTGCATATACATTAACTTGGAGACTTGATTGTGTTTGTCTAACTTTCCATATATATAGCAGACAGTTGTCCAAGATGTCTGTTGATCGAAGTTGGATGGAACGTAGGGTAGCCATTGATAAGAGTGGGCTTAGCTCTGAGTACCGTAGTGGGGTTGAACAGTTTCTCAATTTCGCGTTTGAGCAAGTCAACGGCGATGAGATCAGATGTCCTTGTAAGAGGTGTGTGAATGAAGTGTGGAAGGAAAGGAGTGATGTCATATGCGACTTATTTGCTTATGGGTTCAAGCAGGGTTATACGATATGGATCTATCATGGGGAAACCTGGTTGGATGAACATGAATCAGAACCAGAATCTAGAGGTGACGAAACCTTTGACTGTACTAACATGATAGTCAAAGTTACTGGTTCATACTTCCAGTGGAATACATACAAGGAAGACAGTAGCGTCGAGCAAGAGCCGAATGACAGGGCTAAAGGTTTCTATGAGTTATTGCATGAAGCATCGACACCATTGTATGACGGGCACGAAAAGCACACCATCTAATCTGCCGTGACTAAGATTTTACACTTCAAGAACGAGCATGACTGTAGCGAGAGAGGTTTTAATGAACTGCTAAACATTGTGAAAGAGTGTTTACCTACAGGCAATAAGTTACCGAAGTCGTACTACGATGTGAAGAAAATGGTCAAAAGGCTCAATCTAGGGTATGAGAAGATTGATGCTTGTGAGAATGACTATATGTTGTATTACGGTGATGTCAATAAAGATAAGAGGTCATGTGATATTTGCTGTACAAGTAGATTCTGTGAACAGCGCAATAAAAAGGGAAAAGACGTGCCAAGAAAGATCTTACATTACTTTCCCATTGCACCGAGGCTTCAGTGGTTGTTCATGTCAACACATTCCATCGAGTATATGAGATGGCACTCTACACGAAACATAGTTAATGGTCGACTAACGCACTCGGCAGATGGGCTTGAGTGGAAATTTTTTGATAAAAATCACCCCTCGTTTACTGAAGAGGTTCGTAAAGTTAGGCTTGGACTTGCTACGGATGGGTTTAATCCGTTTAATGGGCCTTACATCAAGCCCTACTCAACTTGGCCGGTGATTATTGTTGTGTATAACCTCCCACCTTCGATATGCATGAAAGATCCCTACATGTTCATGCCTTTACTGATTCCGGGTGATAAGAGTTCGAGTAAAGACATCAATATATACCTCAGTCTGTTAGTTGATGAGTTGAAGATGTTGTGGGATAAATGGGTTCAAACTTATGATGTATCTCTTAAACAGAACTTTGACATGAGGGCAACTTTACTGTGGACCATAAATGACTTCTTGGCGTTAGGAATGATCAGTGGATGGTCGACTCACGGGGCCTTGTCATGTCCCATGTGCATGGGGTCAGTTAAAGCCATGCGGCTCAAACATGGGGGGAAAATGAGTTTCTTTGAAACATCCAGGCAGTTTTTGCCGATTGAAAATCGTTATCGACGGATGAGTAGACAATTCAATCGAAAAACAGAGAAACGTCAAGTACCTGGACGTCTTTCTGGGACAACAGTGTTGAGTTGGATTACTCACTTGAAATTTCCACCTTCAGGGAAGAATCACAGATTAGAGCGAGCTTATGGTTACGACAAGGTTCAAAACTGGACACACAGATCCATGTTCTTTGATCTTCCTTATTGGGCTACACTATGCATCCGTCAATGTTTAGATCCGATGCATATTGAGAAGAACGTATTTAATAATGTTTATTATACAGTCCTAGATACAAGTGGTGGAATAAAGGACAACAACAAGTCGAGGCTTGATTTGGTAGAAATGAACATTAGGGAACATCTGTGGTTATATCAGGAGGGTAGCAAGACGGTAATGCCTAAAGCTGATTATACTTTGACCAGGGAATAATTGCTATTGATATGCAATTGGATCAGTGGACTAAAGCTCCCAGATGGATATTCTTCGAATATAGCAAGGTGTTGTAAAGTCGAAGAGTTGAAGTTTTGGGGTCTCAAAAGTCATGATTATCATGTATTCATGCAGAAGTTGATCCCCGTGGCATTTATCGACTTGTTACCGAAACGTGTGGTTGAAGCACTGACGGAGCTTTCTAATTTCTTCAGAGATCTATGCTTAATGAAGCTACAACTCAAAGATATAGATAAAATGGAAATACAGATAGTGGAAATAATGTGCAAGTTAGAAATGATATTCCCTCCATTGTTTTTTGATTCAATGGAGCATTTGCCTATTCACTTGCCGTACGAAGCTAAGTTTGGCGGTCCCGTGCAGTATAGATGGATGTATCCATTCGAGAGATAATGACATTAATGTTTTTAATACGCTAAAATGTGCATTCTTGTTTACTAATTTTTACATGCATATATAACACATATGCGACGTCTAAAACAAAAGGTGAAGAATAGAGCCCGTGTAGAGGGGTCAATTGCTGAGAGTTATGTTATGAAGGAACTTGTTAATTTTTGCTCGTTGTACTTTGAGCCGAATGTTCAGACGAGGAACAATCGCTTACGTCAGAATAAGGTTGTCCCGCACGAGGAAAATGGGGAATTAACGGCCTTTAGTCATCCTATACAACCATTTGGCAAAAAAAAAGATGATTCTTGACCGATAGTGAGTATGCAGCTGCCACATTGTATGCATTTGTCAACATAAATGAAGTAGCGCTATACATTAAGTAAGTAGCCATAACTTTTCAAATGTTGTCTTGTGTTACTGTGCCTATAAGTTCCTTCCATACACATTAAGTATATGTAATTGTATTGCAATCAATATGATGCTGAGATACGTGAAGCGAATCCGATTATATCGGATGGGGATTTGCAAAATTTGAGGAATAGAGAATTTGTGCAATGGTTTAAAGATCATGTAAGTTTAATCGATTTGTAATTCAATGAATCTACCATTATAGACATAATCTTATGGCGTAATTAACTTTATAATATATTGTGTTCATGTACATTAGGTCCTCACAGATGAGTTAGCTAACATTCGGCTAAAGCTTATAGTCGACGGCCCTGAAAGATCTGTAGATACTTATACATGCTGCATTGTCAACGGTTACAGATTTAAGTGTTGCGATATTGGGGAAGTCGCTTCTTCTGATTCTGGTGTTGTGGTTAAAGGTAGCTGCTACGATAATCTTTGGGATGACTGGTATGGACGATTGCTAGAAGTTGTCGTTCTCAAATATTGGGGTTATAAAGAGTTAGTTTGCTTCAATTGTCATTGGTTTGATGTTGAGAATGGAGTTAGAGTAGATAAAAATTCAGGACTGGTGATTGCTAATGTTAAGTCAAAACTAAACTCAAACGAGCCTTTTATTTTAGCAAGTCAAGCAACACAAGTATACTACGCGCGGAGTGTTAAAACTCCTGCAAGCCCATGGTATGCTGTAATAACCACCAAAGCCCGTGGTTTTCAAGGCACAACTCCTCGTCCAGATGATGAACCTTTACAAGTCGAGTCTACTAGTGTCACACCTGCTGATGTGATAATTATTAGTGAGTCTAGTGAAGAAGAGGATGATGTTGTCACTGTCGAAAGTGAAGACGATGTTCTTGAGGAGGTAGATATAATTAAAGAAATCGTTGAGGATGATGAAGATGGTGATGACAATGATATTGAAGATTTATTACTCGAAGATGACGATTCTGATATTGATGGCTTTGACGATATAAATGATTAGGAATATGTACTCTTTGTGTCCTTTTAGTTGTATTCAAATGTAATAGTTTGTCTGCTTGTTACTATTTATGTTGTATCCTTTTAAAATAACTATTTATGTTGTATTCTTTTAGTTGTATCTGTATGTTATCCTCTTTGTTATTGTTCAAAAATATTATGCCTACGAATGTCTAATAATGTTTTTTTGATGATTTGACAGTATATGTACATATGGCGCGTACACCACACGACGATCGTGGTGGGCGTGCAGGTCGTAGGGGCCGCGGAGGTAGTGGGAGTGATGAGTAGGCCGGGTCGTCAAGTATAATTACATATTTTGTTGGGATACATCTTATTATTTTTTATTTTATATAGTATTGACATTATATTCGTTTATATAAATAATGATGTGTTTCACTGCATAGGTGATCGTCGTAGGCCTCCGTGGGGACTAGCACGTGGCTTGCTAGGGAATCCCCCTCAGGCGCTGATTATTTGTCTTGTTGGGACTAATAGGTAATTTCATAGTCTTGTATAGTATTGACATAAGTATTTAATTCTTATATATTCTTTCTAATTTGCAAATGTATTAATTTCAATTGTAGTATCCTTGACGTGACGCCGAGGAACACGTTGCTTGGGATCGTCCGCAATCGATTCTCAAGCCCGTGGATGAGGTGGCCGGATGTGGATGACCGCACACGCCAGCTAATTATTACTAAGTTCAGGGTAATATGTCATTCATTCATATATAGGTTAGTTTTATATGCATTCATATGTTAGTTTGATTTATGTTGTCTACTAAGTTTCTTAATGTGTAATGTGAAGAGATATTACCGCTTTGAGGACGGGCAGGAAGCCCATGGCATGAATGTTCTACATAAATACTTGGAGATGAATTGGCACAAGTGGGTCCACGACTGGAAGAAGAAGACCCAGACGAAGATGGCTGATGGACAGACACTTAAGGACGTCTGACCAGATTTCATCTCTGTTGCGGTGTGGGACCAGAGGTGTGGCATTTGAGATGGCGAGGCCTTCAAGAAGATGTCGGCACAGCGTACAGCTACCCGACAGCAGAGTCGTCTCTCGCACTGCACGGGGTTTCAGTTATACGATATCTACTGGGAGAGACTCGAGGTGAGTCTAAAGCATGCACCCTCCCGCTTAGAGTTTTGGTGGCTCGCCCACCAGAAGAAAGGTGAAGGTGGTTATATATCACCTGAGGCAGAACGCATTGCTGTAAGTTGTTTAATTCTCTTATTTAGTATGTATTTAAAATTCGAACATTCTTTTGTATTTTTTTGTTTTATATTTTGCGTATCATCTATTAATGTGCTTTTTCAGCGATGATTCAAAGACCTCGTTGTGGCCCGGAGTAGCCAGAGAAGTGACACTACAGTCGATGATTCTACGCGTGCAGATGAGGAGATGGAGGACTGGCTGCAGGCTAAGGGGGATCGAAGAAGGGTAGAGCTGTGGGCATTCCCCATGTCCCAGCCTACACCCTAGTCCCTGCTGCGAGATCTCAGCGGTGCCCACCCACTGAAGGTAGTGGTGCGAGCGGATCGGGCGCCGGCCCTTCATTATCAGACGATATTTTCCGACGATTATAGAGGGGGTGCATGGCGAGCAGTGTTGTGCAGTCAGGCACACCATTACGCGAGCGGATCTACCAGCTGGCTCAGGAGGTTGTCCACGGCTCCATAGATCCTACAGCTGCCGCTGACGACCTCATGGGTGTAGTATGGGAGAAGGCCATCCGTGTATGTGCGGTTGTCTTGGCCAATATCTTCCTACCACACATTCGACAGGTAAAAACAATTATACGCGTATTTCTTTATTTAATTTATGAAATTTGTAATTATATTGCTTATATAAAGTTACGTATCAAACACACACATAGCATGGCATAGGCATTAGGCACGCGTTGTAACTTACGTGACTCGATTCTGATATATGGATGCTGAGTTATCAGCCCGTTTTCCCGATGAGCCGACAGTTAGGCAAAAAGCCAAAAAAGATACCAAAATTTGCCTCGGTCATTCAAACAACCTGTAAACACACACATAGCACCGCATAGGCATTAGGCACGTGTTGCAACTTACGGGACTCGATTCTGATATACGGAAGCCGAGTTATCAGCCTGTTTGCCCGATGAATTAACAGTTAGATAAAAAGCCGAAAAAGAGACCAAAACCCGCCTCGGTAGTTCAAACAAACCGCAAACACACACATAGCACCGCATAAGCATTAGGCATGCATTGTAACTTACAGGACTCGATTCCGATATACGGATGCCAAGTTATCAGCCCGTTTGCTCGATGAACCAACAGTTAGGCAAAAAGTTAAAAAAGAGACCAAAATCTGCCTTGGTCGTTCAAACAACCCGCAAACACACACATAGTACCGCATAGGCATTAGGCATGTGTTGTAACTTACAGGACTTGATTATGATATACGGATGCCGAGTTATCAGCCCGTTTTCCAGAATTACAAACACTTAGGTAAAAAGTCAAAAAAGAGACCAAAACCAGTCTCGATCGTCCAAATGACACACAAATACACACATAGTATCGCATAGGCATTAGGCACACATTGCAACTTATGGGACTCAATTCCGATATATGGATGCCGAGTTATTAGCCCGTTTGCCCGATGAACCAACAGTTTGGCAAAAAGCCAAAAAAGAGACTAAAATTCACCTCGATAGTTCAAACAACCCGCAAACACACACATAGCACCACATAGGCATTAGGTATATGTTACAACTTACGGGACTCGATTCTGATATACGAATGTCGAGTTATTAGCCCGTTTGCCCGATGAACCAACAGTTAGCCAAAAAGTCAAAAAAGAGACCAAAACACGCCTCGATCGTTCAAATAACCCGCAAACACACACATAGCACTACATAGGCATTAGGCACACGTTGCAACTTATGGAAATCGATTCTGATATACGGATGCCGAGTTATCAGCCCGTTTGCCCAATGAACCAACAGTTAGGCAAAAAGCCGAAAAAGAGACCAAAACCCGCCTCGGTCGTTTAAATGACACGTAAACATACACATAGCACCGTATAGGCATTAGACATGCATTGCAACTTACAGGAATTGATTCTGATATACGGATGCCGAGTTATCAGCCCGTTTGCCCGATGAACTAACAGTTAGGTAAAAAGCCGAAAAAGAGACCAAAACTTACCTCAGTCGTTCAAACAACACACAAACACACACATAGAACAGCATAGGCATTAGGCATGTGTTACAACTTACGGGACTCGATTCTGATATACGGATGCCGAGTTATCAGCCCATTTGCCCGATGAACCAACAGTTAGGCAAAAAGCCGAAAAAGAGACAAAAACCCGCCTCGGTCATTTAAACAACCCGCAAACACACATATAGCACCACATAGATATTAGACAGGCGTTACAACTTACTGGACTCGATTCCGATATACGGATGACGAGTTATCAATCCCTTTGCCAGAATTGCCAACACTTAGGCTAAAAACCAAAAAAGAGACTAAAACCCTCCTCGGTCGTCCAAACGACACGCAAACACACACTTATATATAGTACCGCATAGGTATTAGGCACACATTGCAACTTACAAGGCTCGATTCCGATATACGAATGACGAGTTATCAGCCCGTTTGCCACACTTGTAGAACACAAACTAAAATAATTTAAATATGCTTAGTTTTCGACTTCGTTTTTAATATTTTACTTTTGTAGGGTCTTGTTGAGGAGACTCATAGGGGTGGAGGCTACGGCACAGGCGATGCCCGTGGCAGAGATGGTGATGACCATCGAGCTGATGTTGATGAGACTATGGAGGGTGGGACCGGAGGTGGGACAGGCGATGGGACCGACGATGGTACGATAGATGGTGGTGATGGTGACACTGACATTCCTGATCTTGGGTTGTAGTTAGTTTATGTTTGTATTTTGACTTTCATGTATGTATTTATATAACTTTTGAGTTGTACAGACTAGAGTTTTGTATCTGACTATATTGATTGTTGATGGTAAAAGATATGATTGTTATTGATATGTGTGCATTGTCATTATTTGTTTTTCTTTAATTTATAACAGGTACAATTATGTATATATAAATGAACAAGGGGAATTTTGCACTTTTTAAATTATTTTTTAAAGCAGGTCATTGGTGACGGGGGGCCGTCGACAATGACCTACAAGGTCATTGGCGATGGGGATGTGTACTCATTGGCGACGACATGCCGTCGAGAATGACAGTAAAATTAAAATTCAATAATGCTTATTTACGATAACATATCCATCGCTAGTGCCGTCGGCAATGACCCCGTCGACAATGACCAACTTCTCGACGGGAAACGACGGGAGCCAGGAGCGACGACCTCTGGGGAGACGGGAGGGGTGACAGACTATGTCATCGCCAATGACCTCATTGCCGACGGTAAGAGGGTCATTGGCGACAACATAGTCTATCGGCAATGACCTTTTTTTGTAGTGGTTGTCGCATGTTGAGTTCTTTTTGGGTGAAGAAATATTTGAGGCTTTTATGATCTGTATAGATCTCCAGCTTCTCTCCATACATGTAATACCTCCAGATTTTAAGCGAAAAAATGACTGCTGCCAACTCTAGATCATGAGTAGGATAATCCTCCCATATTCTTTGAGTTATCGCGAGGCATAGACTTTGACTTTCCCATGTTGCATGAGAACACATCCTAAACATTTGCCTTAAGCATCACTGTAGATGACATATCCCTCCGAACCAGATGGTATTGTTAGAACATGTGCTGAAATGAGTCTCCTCTTGAGTTCTTGAAAACTCTTCTCACATTTCTCGCTCCAACTGAATTTTGTATCTTTTCAAGTCAACTGAGTTAATGGAGTAGCGATTCTAAAAAATTCTTCCACGAATCTCCGATAATAACCAGCTAAGCTGAGAAAGCTACGTACTTCGGTCACTGACTTAGGTTGCTTCCAGCTTTGTATTGCTTTAATCTTCGTTGGGTCAACAGATATTTCGTGATTTGATATCACGTGCCCAAGAAATGCTACTTCCTCAAGCCAGAACTCGTATTTCTTCAACTTGACATAAAGCTTGTTTTCACGAAGCTTTTGGAGTATTAGCCTCAAGTGTTGTTCATGATCTTCATGGGTTTTAGAGTATATGAGGATGTCATCATTGTCTGGTATTGCCTGATTTACTTATTCTAGGTGTTTCAGAAAGTTAGTAGCATTTATGAGTCTTAATTAGAACATGATGGTATGGAATAAAGTTTCATGTTTTGTCTGATTTTGGGGTTTTTGTATTTCTTTAAATTATTTGGTTTTGTCTAAGAAACTTGATCTGCCTTAAAAAATATTATTGTTCATGTTGATCTGCTTCTAAGCTTTGTTCATCTTTCATTTTTCTTTCTGGGTTTTGAGAGATTTGGTGAGTGAAGGTGCTTCAGATGACTACTTCCAGTTTAGAGCCTTTTAGTTGATGAGATCATGAGAATCAGTAAGAAAATGAGTCAGATCTTTATGTGTCATGTTGTTTTTCTTTTAAGCTTAAAGAAAGCTCTGTGAAAATGAGGGACAATAGTACACTTCTAGAGAGATTAGCCAATGATTAGTTCACGTGGTTCTCCAAAAAATGTCAGCATCTGCATACAATTTGGTTATAAAACACTTTATACCCATTTGATTGGTTAAAGTGATGGAAAACTGGTGTGTGCAAAGTGCAGCACCCATTTTGAATAAGTGTTGCACTCAACAGAGACAAAAAAGTTGTTAGATTCACAATTAATGATGTGGTCTAATCGTTTTGGTCCATAGTGGTTTAGAATGTTTAGGACGAGACTTGAGCTTCTATGTTTTATACGAGCTTCTTTTATTTGTGCATGGGTTATGAAGTTGGTTCCAAGTACACAGTAAGAGCTACCGACTTAGGAATATAGAAATATATCTATTTATATTTGATTAAAGATTATCATTGTGGCTATGTTGATAATATAAAGTGGCTGATATATATATATATATATATATATATATATATATATATATATATATATATATATATATATATATAGGGATTTCATCCGTGGCCAACATTTGCTAAAAGTACTGTGCAACAAACGAGTTAATGATCGTTGATCTGGACAATGGAAGGCTGGGATTAAATTTGAGAAAGGCCCTGCAGCTACAGACTGTAGCGGCAGTCACAAACACCCAAAATCGGACCGAAGTCACCAAGCTGTCCCTGTTAATCTATTCATGAATTACCGCTGGAGCCTGTAGTGGCAGACTGCCCCTTTGACCAACTGACATAACTGACATGACAAGACATGATGTTGGGAATACGCGAGCTGGGAATACGCGAGCACGGAATACAAAACCAGTTGCCGCTACAGCGTGTAGCAGCATACTCTCTACCATTAAAACCTCCTGCCGCTCCTCTCTCTCCCTGTCAAATCTTCACTCATTTCTTCTCCTTCCTCTGTCGCTATACACATTCCTTCCCCTACCGGTAGTTTAATTTCCATTCAAGTAGCAAAGCAAAAGAGATTGGGACGAGAGAAAGTTAGATTGCAACTGGTGGAGCAACAAATTTTGTATTTCGAAAATATTTCCATTGGTTAGATTTATTTTTCAAATATTCAATTAAAAATAAATAAATATTTTAAATTTTTTTTAAATGTTTTTATAATAAAATTGAAGTTTAAACTTTTAAGAAAAATGATCAATTATTACTATGTCTATATATATTGCATTTAAAGTAGTTATTTTGTGATTAAGAAAAATAATAATATGCATGTGAAAAATATATGCATATGAAGTAGTTATTAAGAAAAATAAATAAAAATATGCATGCGAAAAATTTATGCATGTGAAGTAGTTGTTAAGAAAAATAAAATGTGTGATTTATGTGTTTGGGTAATTATATAACTATGTGGTGAGTAGTTAGTATAATTTATTACTTATTATTAAATTATTTGCTTAATAATTATAATATAGTTTTGTTTCATTATGAATGTTTTTTTGATAAAATATAGTTAGTTATGTGTGATATAATATGCATGTGAGTAATTTAAAATGAGGTTTTTGACTGATTAATAGGATATAGAAATAATTTTGTTACATAGTTATTAAACAATATTAAAAATCTTTACTGTTATTTTTTTAGGTACTAGATAGACAGTTGGATTTATGGACCAATTGACCCAAGTGTCCTTAACGACCAACAAAATCATGTGTCAGATGATATATATGACGAAAAAGGCAGGGGAAGACTACTCTCATGTCAATTAACTGAAAAAAAATACGATCAATAGATATTAACAAAAGCTCAAAAAACTCTTTTACAAAAATGTGGCTTTGGGATTTTTTGTTATCCCACAGTTGCACCACAAAACTGACATTGGGCTCGTGTCCGCCTTGGTGGAGAGATGGCGGCCGGAGACCAATTGTTTTCACCTAAATTGTGGGGAAATTACAATCACTTTAGAGGATGTACACTTCATTTTTGGGTTGTCGGTAGTTGGCAAACCCTTAACTTTTCCATTATTTGACACTCCATTGGCTCATTTTAAAGAATGTTTTGGTAGTGAAGTGGTTGCTGAATATCAGGAATCAAAAAAACGCGGCTCTATTTCATTACTATGGTTGCAGCAGCATTTTAATAATTGTCCTTGTAAAGCAAGTAAAGAAATTGTTGGTCGATGCACAAAGGCCTATATTCTTTGGTTGTGTGGGGCAATATTGTTCCCCACTAGGAATAAAAACACTGTTCATCCCAAGTATATGTATTTTTTTTGCCAACGCTAAAAATTGTGTAACGTATTCGTGGGGTGCAGCTGTGTTGGGCTATTTGTATAGGGCTTTATATACTACCACTAGGAAAGGAGCTAAATATCTTAATGGTTGTGTCACCCTTTTACAAATTTGGGCATACGAGTGTATAATAATTGGAAGACCTAAACCTTGGCCTCAATCATAGTTATGGTTACCTAGGGCCTTAGCGTGGGCATACTCAGAAAATCACAGCTACCTTGATAGACGACAAAACCCCCATCATCATTTAAAATTTTACCGAGGGGAGTTAGATGTCCAGCCTGAATGACAAGTAGTTTGGTGCCCTTACGTGAGGTGGGATGACAATATGAATGGATTTAATTTTGAAGGAAGATTGTTGGGATCTAGTAGAATTCCCTTGATCCATTTTGATATTGTAGAATACCAGATGCCAGACAGGGTGATGAGTAATTCTTGTTCTTACAAGGTATACCATCTCCGGCAGAAAATCACAAAGAACTTAGAAAGGAAAAAGAACATAGATTTGTTGTCGTTGATTGTATGGCCTTGAGGCGAGTGTACATCACACATTGGGAGGCTTACACGGAGCATTTGAAGGGACAACAGTATGAAATATCTAACTACATGAGAATTGATTCATACATGGCGTGGTATAGGAAAATTACACGTAGGAAACTGCATCGCCCTCGACGGGATGGGGACCCAAACCCTATATACGAGCCCCGAACTGTGTACAGTCAGCAGCATCATCTTATACAAATGGTACAGTAACATGCATATATGTTATATAGCGTATTATATTTGTACATACTATCTTGTTATTAAAAAAATACTAATATTGTACTTTTATCTTACTTGACAGGTTGAGAGTGCAAAATCCTTACTTGACAAGTGCTTTGCTTTTATTGAGATGCCTCCAGACTATGTAGTTGAGAAACAGGTGTGGAACCATCTTTATGGTGTATACAACTCTGAAGTTAGAGGGAACAATGGTGAAGAGCGAGAGGAGCCAAGTAATGTTGCGGTACAAGAGAGTTACATCCCCACGACCCAAGCTTATGTTCCCTCTTATTCATTCGAGTCTGACTTCACAGAGAAGGCAAAAGTTCAGGTCACCTTTGTAGTATTTCTGTTAATATTAATTTTAGTACTTAATAATAATAATAGTAGTAATAGTTGGTATCGTGTTTAATATTATTCAGGCCCAAGATATAGCGGAAGGGTACATCCCCACGACCCAAGCTTATGTGCCCTCCTACTCATTCGAGTCTGGCTTCATAGAGCCAACATAAGTACATGTATTATTCCCTCTTAATGTTATGTTATAAGCAGGCAATAATGTGTGTAATATTATTAATATTATTAATATTTTCAAGTACAAGACATAACTGACTTATGTTCCAACCCTATCAAAAGTTTCTGTCCCACCACCCAGGCAATCGAGACTGGCTTCATAGAGTATGCGAGTAAACAGGTACTATTATCCTCATGTTATTATTATGAAATCCCTCTTCATTTTATTACTTAAAAATATTTACATTAGTAATTATTATATTTACCCAGGCATTCGAGACTGCGTTGGAAATAAACATCTCTTATGGTGCGAATAAGTCTCTGGCCAAAAAGCCGAGGGAATACAAGATAGAGTTTATAAATAATTACTTGTTTGGGAACCAAATTTCTATTCCATCAATATTTTCTGTCATACATCCGCAAAACTTGTATACGCTGCATCACAATGCATTCAAGGCCTTAAGCCCATCAACTTGGATTTTCGAGCATTCGTTGAACGCGTATATGCTATTATTGCGGCATTGAGAGGAGTACTACAAGACGCAGGGAATTAGAAGGTGGGCTTCATTTAGCTTCATGGAATCATTCTTCATGCATCTTGGCAAGAGCGTTGTGTCCCCAAGCCAGGCGACAGAGGCAGAGAGTTTTTGTCACCCCTATGTCCACCCAGATGTGGGCCCGACATTACACGAATGCTCGTACATATTCATGCCAGTGTGTACTCAAGATACCAAGCATTTTATCTTGTTTGTATTCTCGGTGCCCGAATGGGCAGTCACCATCTTTGACCCTCTATACGATGATACCCCGTATATGACCATCCAACAAATGTATAGAGAATTTGTTAAAGTTACGGTATGTATGTACACTTGTTAGATATGTACTTTTATATATGTATATCCTTTATTAATATTACTTTGTGCACGCAGGTCAAATTGATACCAGTTTGTTTGCGAATTGGTGATCCACAACGTGAGTGGCCAACACAAGATCCGCGCGTGCTAATACCAATGACCAGACCTGTGCAGCCAAACACTTATGATTGTGGTATTTTCGTTTGCAAATATGTTGATTACTTTGTCAGGGGCAGTACCAATATTCGTAGAGAAAAATGGTCCGCAGAAGATTTAATGGTATTTCGATACCGAATTGCGTGGGAACTTTTTAGATGTCAAGCTAGACATCTTCCTGCGGATGATATTTAGACTAATTATTTGTGTACTAATATTTGTAAATAATTGTTAGTGTATTTATTGTTGTTATTATTATTATTCACATTATAATTCTAATACTAAGAACATATCTTAAATAGTATAACAGAGCAATCGTACAACTGAGCATAAATAAAAACTTAGCTTCCATAATACAACTGAGCATACATAAAAACTTAGCTTACATAAAACAAATACTCGCATACATAAAAACATAGCTTACATAATGCAATACTCGCATAAATAAAAACATAGCTTACATAATACAACTGAGCATACATAAAAACATAACTTACATAATACACTCCTCGCTATTTTTTCGGCTCAGGAATCCCTAACACTCGATAGTGATTGCGTTTATCATGGTCGGTTTTAAAGCCACAAATTGCACATTTTCGATGAGACTTAGAACCCACAATTTTCTTGAATGCACTCTTTAATCTTGATTATTTTTTGCGACCCTTTGTTTGAGAAATAATTGGTGGCAAGAACTCGTCTTCTTCCGTGTCTTCCTCTGCATCTTCATCGTCATTATCATAGCCCATTGCCTGAGGTGTAACTCCAACAGTGCAATCAATGTCATCGTCAGCCAATTCAGTAAGATTCTCATCCGGATCACACTGGTCAATTAACGCTTTTCCTCGTGCATTCAACTTAAGATGAGTTTTGTAACCTCTTATCGAGCAAGTAACTTTACTGGCTAACTCTTGGCTATTAGTCATCAAATGATTAAAACGCATTACTTGATCTTGTTCAAAGTTAGCAGTTGTTAGGCTAAAGAGTAATTCTTCAACATCGGTTTTGTTCGCATTTCTTGTCCACCGAGTAAGAATCATGGAGCTCAGAATTTGAGAAATACTCTTAGCCAAGAAATACCTCAAGATGTGCCTGCATACTTCACCAGAATGGGAAAATAATTGACAATTACATGTTACCGACCCTAGCTGACGATTGTTGACAATTTCTTTATATCTTCCACCATTTTCAGCGGCATCTGCCTTATACACTGCACAAACCTTTGTTTTAGGACCACACAACAAACTAACTTTACTAACATTGTACATCATGGAATCGACGAATTGACGTTGAAAACGTCTAAACAGCCCTTTTGTGTACACCTGAGCAGCATGCACTTCCAAAGATGACCCGAGTACCATATTCCTTTTCCGATGTTATGTTATGTAGTCGGCCTTCCTCTCTCTGATAAATTGTTTTTCTATAGCCTTTTGACTCTGTACTACAAATTCTTTCATGTCCGTTGAAACATTGACAAACTCATCAAAAAAAATGATTCATGCTCTCGCTTCTTCCAGTGGTTGTCATTCCCACGGTAAAATATCTCTTTGTATACGCCGAAATCCATTTCTCTCGTACATCATACAAACTTCTAATCCACTCATTGTTACACAATTCATAATTCCTCACTAGAATCTGCCAAAGCTCTTCAAACTCCCCGATGGACATTGAATTATACACACAATTGTTAAAATGGTCTTTGAAGGATAGGTGCTCAAAATAAACATGATGCAATTTCTCAGGAAACTTGTTTCTAATATGCCAAGAACACAATAAGTGATGAGTAGAAGGGAGTACCTTAGCAATAACATTACTCATGGCTTTGTCTTTGTAAGACCCCGAATTTTATGAAATAAAAGTATTCAATTTTTCTTATAATTACTATTCAGTAAATGGTTAAATTGATAAATATTAAAGTTAAGGGTGATATATGAATTTTTTTTCAAAATACACAAGTGGTTATAAAATATTCATTGTTGTCGGGGAATATTCGTTTGGTCGTAGAATATTCTTGCTGTCGGGGAATATTCGTACGACGGCGCAGCCTTGTGTGGGCCCCATAACGAAAAGCGATTGGATGAAGAAAACGACAAGTATAAGTTATTTATAATTAACGGCGTAGTTGTTACCGTTAATACTGTTGGAATACCCGGTGGTTAAAATACAGTAGCACACGGTATTGCACCAATTATTGATTCTTACGTAAGAAGGCACTACTCAATAATTGTTACAGTAATTACTGTTCAATATTTTATTTTATTGATTCAATAATTGCTACGTTGAAATTTTATATTATTGTTGTTCAATAATTGTCACTGCACAGTATTTTCCATTATCAGATCAATAATTCATATTATTTGAATAATATTATTAGATAACATTATTGGCAATGTCTAGAAAGTTCTGTCTAAGGAGAGGTTTGGTCACCTAATTGCGCGCCAGTAAGGAAAAATTCTTATTGGAAAGCCCCCTCTTTCCTGGGAACGGCCTGGTTGTCATAAATGTGATTCTGTAATATTATTTGTGAATAATTAATTATTGATTCATATGATAAGGAAATATTTATTTTATGTGGATATAAACGAGGGATATATTTTTGTGGTTAAAAATAAAGGAGTTAATGTTGAGGTTTTTATCAGTATTTTTATCGGAATGGAGGTATTAAAAATCAGGGTTTTTGAGATATTTTGCGGGGGTTATAATTTTTAATCCGACCGTTGGATCGTGGTAATTTTTGGATATGTTATACATATATAAGTTGAGTATATGTCCATAAATTTTGAACCGTTAAAAATGAACGTATGATTTGTTATGAATTTTAAGAGGTGGCTGATTCGGAAATCAGGTTATAAATCATTTTTGGTAGAAAATTCTAGAATTGGTGGGCCCCACTTGTGATTGGTGAAGAAATGTGCTGAATTATATTTTAAATATGGTGGGTGGGAATAGTAACAGGTAAAGCCATCAGGTTGCAGGTCAAGCCTACTAAAATTTTTCTATAAATAGAGGGCTAAGTTAGAATTGAAAATCACACCAGAAACATAAGCTTTCTCTCTTTCTCTCTTTATATTATGAAGCATATTTTGTGAGTTTTTAGATACTTGGTGATTTACTATTCATCAGTGCAAGTTTCCTTCAGCATCATATCCGATATCCAGTAAGAAGTACTGCTCTTTTGAGGTAAGGGATAGTAAGGGATTGTAAGGGATAGTAAGGGATTTTAAGGGTTGTTATGATTTTCAGTTTCGTAATTTTTCTGAACTTCAAAAATTCTGGAAAAATTTGAAATGATATTTTGATGAGTTTTCTTGATTGTGTCCAAAAATGGTGATTTTTGGATGTATAGATTGAGAGTTATGAATTTTATGAGAAAAGACTATTTTAAAAGTAATCGCGTATAATTCCTTGTGGTTAACTCCAAAATTGATGAAATTTTTATTGGGAGTACATGTATATGATAGAAGTATACTCTGTAAATTTCAGAATTTTTGGACAAAAGTATAATTTTTGATAAATGTCTAAATATTCGGCTGTTTTGGCCATATGAAAAATAGTAAATGACTTTTAAAAATTCTGAGAAAAATATATGTTCACTATGGGACTATATTATGCTAAATCTCAGAAAAGAAATATTTTTGGAACTGATTTGGTATTTTTCATGAAAATGGTCTAGTTGTGAGTAAATGAATTAAATATGTTATGTGAAGTAAGAAAATTGGAAAATAGGATTTTATGGCTTGAGAATCCTATATGAGGTATATGCAGATTTTTGATGAGGGTTTTGATTATTGGTGATAAAATCTTATAAGTTTGGTATTTTAGAATGATTAAATGCATTATTTAGTAAAGTGTAAACAATTTAAATAAATTGTTTATAAGCTTAAGAAATATTATTCTTTCAATAGCATTATACCGAAATATTGGTATGTATATTATTGTGGAATTTCTACCTTTTTCATGTCGGGGTTACTATTCATGAGTTACTATTCAGGAGTTACTATTCATTAGTTACTATTCACGAGTTACTATTCATGATAAAAATTAGTTTCTTTTTCTAACCAAATTATAGTTGATTTATGAATATTACTCTTGAGATTAAAACTAGATGTTGATCATATTATTTTTATTATTATATATAACGTTTTTATAACCCTAATGATGATATTTCTCTTTGACTTGAGTGTAAAGATGGGTAGATTTTTGGTATGATCATGACTATGGGTTCTCTTTGGCCAGTAGTGCAAAGTTGAATTGTTGATTGGTATGATCATGACCATTGAATTTATAAGTGAATATCTTTAGCTTAAGTGCAAAGGTGAATTGATCAACATGGTTATAATTATTGTTTATATAAATTCTGAAATGATTATATATTTCTTTGAGATATGAATATATTTGGCCTGTAGTGCAAATATGAACTGTTGAGGAATATCTTTGGCCTGTAGTGCAAAGATGAATTGTTGATGAATATCTTTGGCCCGTAGTGCAAAGATGACATGTTGTTGAATATTTTTGGCCAGTAGTACAAAGATGAACAGATGTTGAGATGAACATGACCAACTGGTGATACAAATGAATATCTTTGGCCGTAGTGCAAAGATGAAGTTATTAGTATGATTATGAACAGGAAATGTGATTTGGTGTAACCATGATCTTTGATGTTTCAGGTAAAGATAGGTGATGAAAATTATTTTCGTCCTGGATGAGAAGAGGAATTTAGAACTACAGTTATGATTATGAGTTATTCATATGATTGTGGACCAGAATTGTTGATTGATGTTACAGGGATAAAACATTGTTGGTGGATTTTTAACATGGAGAAGATAATAGACTTTATAGTCTATTTGACTCTTCTAATGGATTGCTCGTTCCGCTGCAACTATGGTTGAAATTTTTATCATTTACCATATGTTCTAAATCTCTGATTTATTATTGATGAAGGCTATTGATAATTTAATTATCTTTAGTCATGATATTCTTTACTGAGCTAGTTGTGCTCACCTTTTGCTTCACAATTCCTTTCAGGTAATAAGAGTGTAGCTGGGTCGAGCGGGGGTAACAAGGGAATAGAACGGTGGTCATCATTTAGTAGTTATATTTGGTGAGAGAATAGGGTGAGGCGAACCCAACGTTGGAAGGGTGTTTTGTCACTATCATACAAGATGTCTAATGACATACAACCTCGTGTCATCATAAGACAGGGTTGTGCTCATCCACTTGCGAGTATATCTACAAACACTACCTATATAATCTTGGTGTTTGTTTGAAGTATAATTCTCAATTAGAGACAGTGGAGATAATGATAAGTCAAGAGAAGACTCACCATTGGGAAGAATATGATAGTAATCTTCTCGTTTTTCTTTGGGGTCTATTGGGTCAACCAAGGATAATTCTGTGGCCATATGATATCTATCATAACCTAGACGCGTGGCCTCCCATGTACGAAGGTTTTCTTGAGCACTTCCCAAAGATTCTAATTTCTAAAACAGTTTTTGACTGTACCTTTATGTAAGGTACCTTTGTGAGGTGCTGACACATGATGGTGTCCAATGTCACATTTGGTATATATTTGTATCCAAACTCACGCATATGTGTTGTTGTATTTTGCACGACAATTGTTGTAATAAAGTTGTAGTTATTTTCTGTACCATGTATTTGGCGACTCAGAATGGGTTGGATGGAATGGACCTATTTTGGGGTTGTCACAGGTGGTATCAGAGCTTAGGGATATGATCTCTGGCGGAGATCGGGAAATAGAACTAGGAGGGGAGAGATGAGTAAATCCTTCGCTAGTGTGTCCTACCTAAGCTTATTTGTTGGTCAGTCAAAATATCGAGATATTATGTGATATGTTAATTTGTTAAATTAACCCTTGTTTTGAAGCTGTATTCTAGAATGATATCTGAAATACAGGAGATGAGCAATGGAAAAATCATGATGACAGGGAAGATGGAATCTGAAATGAAAGCAAGGTATTCTCAACTCTTTGAATTACCAGGTACGTAAATTTCGGGGACGAAATTTCATAAGGAGGGGAGATTGTAAGACCCCGAATTTTATGAAATAAAAGTATTCAATTTTTCTTATAATTACTATTCAGTAAATGGTTAAATTGATAAATGTTAAAGTTAAGGGTGATATATGAATTTTTTTTCAAAATACACAAGTGGTTATAAAATATCATTGTTGTCGGGGAATATTCGTTTGGTCGTGGAATATTCTTTCTGTCGGGGAATATTCGTACGACGGCGCAGCCTTTGTGGGCCCCATAACGAAAACGATTGGATGAAGAAAACGACAAATATAAGTTTTTACAAATAACGGAGTAGTTGTTACCGTTAATACTGTTGGAATACCCGGTGGTTAAAATACAGTAGCATACGGTATTGCACCAATTATTGATTCTTACGTAAGAAGGCACTACTCAATAATTGTTACAGTAATTACTGTTCAATATTTTATTTTATTGATTCAATAATTGCTACGTTGAAATTTTATATTATTGTTGTTCAATAATTGTCACTACACAGTATTTCCCATTATCAGATCAATAATTCATATTATTTGAATAATATTATTAGATAACATTATTGGCAATGTCTAGAAAGTTCTGTCTAAGGAGAGGTTTGGTCACCTAATTGCGCGCCAGTAAGGAAAAATTCTTATTGAAAAGCCCCCTCTTTCCTGGGAACGGCCTGGTTGTCATAAATGTGATTCTGTAATATTATTTGTGAATAATTAATTATTGATTCATATGATAAGGAAATATTTATTTTATGTGGATATAAACGAGGAATATATTTTTGTGGTTAAAAATGAAGGAGTTAATGTTGAGGTTTTTATCTGTATTTTTGTCGGAATGGAGGTATTAAAAATTAGGGTTTTTGAGATATTTTGCGGGGGTTATAATTTTTAATCCGACCGTTGGATCGTGGTAATTTTTGGATATGTTATACATATATAAGTTGAGTATATGTCCACAAATTTTGAACCGTTAAAAATGAACGTATGATTTGTTATGAATTTTAAGAGATGACTGATTCGAAATCAGGTTATAAATCATTTTTGGTGGAAAATTCTAGAATTGGTGGGCCCCACTTGTGGTTGGTGAAGAAATGTGCTGAATTATATTTCAAATGTGGTGGGTGGGAATAGTAGCAGGTAAAGCCATCAGGTTGCAGGTCAAACCTACCAAAATTTTCCTATAAATAGAGGGCTAAGTTAGAATTGAAAATCACACCAGAAACATAAGCTTTCTCTCTTTCTCTCTCTATATTATGAAGAATATTTTGTGAGTTTTTAGATACTTGGTGATTTGCTATTCATCAGTGCAAGTTTCCTTCAGCATCATATCCGATATCCAGTCAGAAGTACTGCTCTTTTGAGGTAAGGGATAGTAAGGGATTGTAAGGGATTTTAAGGGTTGTTATGATTTTCAGTTTCGTAATTTTTCTGAACTTCAAAAATTCTGGAAAAATTTGAAATGATATTTTGATGAGTTTTCTTGATTGTGTCCAAAAATGGTGATTTTTGGATGTATAGATTGAGAGTTATGAATTTTATGAGAAAAGACTATTTTAAAAGTAATCGCTTATAATTCCTTGTGGTTAACTCCAAAATTGATGAAATTTTTATTGGGAGTACATGTATATGATAGAAGTATACTCTGTAAATTTTAGAATTTTTGGACAAAAGTATAATTTTTGATAAATGTCTAAATATTCGGCTGTTTTGGCCATATGAAAAATAGTAAATGACTTTTAAAAATTCTGAGAAAAATATATGTTCACTATGGGACTATATTATGCTAAATCTCAGAAAAGAAATATTTTTGGAACTGATTTGGTATTTTTCATGAAAATAGTCTAGTTATGAGTAAATGAATTAAATATGTTATTTGAAGTAAGAAAATTGGAAAATAGGATTTTATGGCTTGAGAATCCTATATGAGGTATATGCAGATTTTTGATGAGGGTTTTGATTATTGGTGATAAAATCTTATGAGTTTGGCATTTTAGAATGATTAAATGCATTATTTAGTAAAGTGTAAACAATTTAAATAAATTGTTTATAAGCTTAAGAAATATTATTCTTTCAATATCATTATACCGAAATATTGGTATGTATATTATTGTGGAATTTCTATCTTTTTCATGTCGGGGTTACTATTCATGAGTTACTATTCAGAGTTACTATTCATGAGTTACTATTCACGAGTTACTATTTACGATAAAAATTGGTTTTTTTTTCTAACCAAATTGTAATTGATTTACGAATATTACTCTTGAGATTAAAACTAGATGTTGATCATATTATTTTTATTATTATATATAACATTTTTATAACCCTAATGTTGATATTTCTCTTTGACTTGAGTGTAAAGATGGGTAGATTTTTGGTATGATCATGACTATGGGTTCTCTTTGGCCAGTAGTGCAAAGTTGAATTGTTGACTGGTATGATCATGACCATTGAATTTATAAGTGAATATCTTTAGCTTAAGTGCAAAGGTGAATTGATCAACATGGTTATAATTATTGTTTATATAAATTCTGAAATGATTATATATTTCTTTGAGATATGAATATATTTGGCCTGTAGTGCAAATATGAACTGTTGAGGAATATCTTTGGCCTGTAGTGCAAAGATGAATTGTTGATGAATATCTTTGGCCCGTAGTGCAAAGATGACATGTTGTTGAATATCTTTGGCCAGTAGTGCAAAGATGAACAGATGTTGAGATGAACATGACCAACTGGTGATACAAATGAATATCTTTGGCCGTAGTGTAAAGATGAAGTTATTAGTATGATTATGAACAGGAAATGTGATTTGGTGTAACCATAATCTTTGATGTTTCAGGTAAAGATATGTTCGTCCTGGATGAGAAGAGGAATTTAGAACTACAGTTATGATTATGAGTTATTCATATGATTGTGGACCAGAATTGATGATTGATGTTACAGGGATAAAACATTATTGGTGGATTTTTAACATGGAGAAGATAATAGACTTTATAGTCTATTTGACTCTTCTAATGGATTGCTCGTTCCGCTGCAACTATGGTTGAAATTTTTATCATTTACCATATGTTCTAAATCTCTGATTTTTTATTGATGAAGGCTATTGATAATTTAATTATCTTTAGTCATGATATTCTTTACTGAGCTAGTTGTGCTCACCCTTTTGCTTCACAATTCCTTTCAGGTAATAAGAGTGTAGCTGGGTCGAGCGGGGGTAACAAGGGAATAGAACGGTGGTCATCATTTAGTATTTATATTTGGTGAAGAAAATAGGGTGAGGCGAACCCAACGTTGGAAGGGTGTTTTGTCACTATCATACAAGATGTTTAATGACATACAACCTCGTGTCATCATAAGACAAGGTTGTGCTCATCCACTTGTCGAGTATATCTACAAACACTACCTATATAATCTTGGTGTTTGTTTGAAGTATAATTCTCAATTAGAGACAGTGGAGATAATGATAAGTCAAGAGAAGACTCACCATTGGGAAGAATATGATAGTAATCTTCTCGTTTTTCTTTGGGGTCTATTGGGTCAACCAAGGATAATTCTGTGGCCATATGATATCTATCATAACCTAGACGCGTGGCCTCCCATGTACGAAGGTTTTCTTGAGCACTTCCCAAAGATTCTAATTTCTAAAACAGTTTTTGACTGTACCTTTATGTAAGGTACCTTTGTGAGGTGCTGACACATGATGGTGTCCAATGTCACATTTGGTATATATTTGTATCCAAACTCACGGCATATGTGTTGTTGTATTTTGCACGATAATTGTGGTAATAAAGTTGTAGTTATTTTCTGTACCATGTATTTGGCGACTCAGAATGGGTTGGATGGAATGGACCTATTTTGGGGTTGTCACAGGTGGTATCAGAGCTTAGGGATATGATCTCTGGCGGAGATCGGGAAATAGAACTAGGAGGGGAGAGATGAGTAAATCCTTCGCTAGTGTGTCCTACCTAAGCTTATTTGTTGGTCAGTCAAAATATCGAGATATTATGTGATATGTTAATTTGTTAAATTAACCCTTGTTTTGAAGCTGTATTCTAGAATGATATCTGAAATACAGGAGATGAGCAATGGAAAAATCATGATGACAGGGAAGATGGAATCTGAAATGAAAGCAAGGTATTCTCAACTCTTTGAATTACCAGGTACGTAAATTTTGGGGACGAAATTTTATAAGGAGGGGAGATTGTAAGACCCCGAATTTTATGAAATAAAAGTATTCAATTTTTCTTATAATTACTATTCAGTAAATGGTTAAATTGATAAATGTTAAAGTTAAGGGTGATATATGAATTTTTTTTCAAAATACACAAGTGGTTATAAAATATTCATTGTTGTCGGGGAATATTCGTTTGGTCGTGGAATATTCTTGCTGTCGGGGAATATTCGTACGACGGCGCAGCCTTGTGTGGGCCCCATAATGAAAACGATTGGATGAAGAAAACGACAAATATAAGTTTTTATAATTAACGGCGTAGTTGTTACCGTTAATACTGTTGGAATACCCGGTGGTTAAAATACAGTAGCACACGGTATTGCACCAATTATTGATTCTTACGTAAGAAGGCACTACTCAATAATTGTTACAGTAATTACTGTTCAATATTTTATTTTATTGATTCAATAATTGCTACGTTGAAATTTTATATTATTGTTGTTCAATAATTGTCACTACACAGTATTTCCCATTATCAGATCAATAATTCATATTATTTGAATAATATTATTAGATAACATTATTGGCAATGTCTAGAAAGTTCTGTCTAAGGAGAGGTTTGGTCACCTAATTGCGCGCCAGTAAGGAAAAATTCTTATTGAAAAGCCCCCTCTTTCCTGGGAACGGCCTGGTTGTCATAAATGTGATTCTGTAATATTATTTATGAATAATTAATTATTGATTCATATGATAAGGAAATATTTATTTTATGTGGATATAAACGAGGAATATATTTTTGTGGTTAAAAATGAAGGAGTTAATGTTGAGGTTTTTATCTGTATTTTTGTCGGAATGGAGGTATTAAAAATTAGGGTTTTTGAGATATTTTGCGGGGGTTATAATTTTTAATCCGACCGTTGGATCGTGGTAATTTTTGGATATGTTATACATATATAAGTTGAGTATATGTCCATAAATTTTGAACCGTTAAAAATGAACGTATGATTTGTTATGAATTTTAAGAGGTGGCTGATTCGGAAATCAGGTTATAAATCATTTTTGGTGGAAAATTCTAGAATTGGTGGGCCCCACTTGTGATTGGTGAAGAAATGTGCTGAATTATATTTCAAATGTGGTGGGTGGGAATAGTAACAGGTAAAGCCATCAGGTTGCAGGTCAAGCCTACTAAAATTTTCCTATAAATAGAGGGCTAAGTTAGAATTAAAAATCACACCAGAAACATAAGCTTTCTCTCTTTCTCTCTCTATATTATGAAGAATATTTTGTGAGTTTTTAGATACTTGGTGATTTGCTATTCATCAGTGCAAGTTTCCTTCAGCATCATATCCGATATCCAGTCAGAAGTACTGCTCTTTTGAGGTAAGGGATAGTAAGGGATTGTAAGGGATTTTAAGGGTTGTTATGATTTTCAGTTTCGTAATTTTTCTGAACTTCAAAAATTCTGGAAAAATTTGAAATGATATTTTGATGAGTTTTCTTGATTGTGTCCAAAAATGGTGATTTTTAGATGTATAGATTGAGAGTTATGAATTTTATGAGAAAAGACTATTTTAAAAGTAATCGCTTATAATTCCTTGTGGTTAACTCCAAAATTGATGAAATTTTTATTGGGAGTACATGTATATGACAGAAGTATACTCTGTAAATTTTAGAATTTTTGGACAAAAGTATAATTTTTGATAAATGTCTAAATATTCGGCTGTTTTGGCCATATGAAAAATAGTAAATGACTTTTCAAAATTCTGAGAAAAATATATGTTCACTATGGGACTATATTATGCTAAATCTCAGAAAAGAAATATTTTTGGAATTGATTTGGTATTTTTCATGAAAATAGTCTAGTTGTGAGTAAATAAATTAAATATGTTATGTGAAGTAAGAAAATTGGAAAATAGGATTTTATGGCTTGAGAATTCTATATGAGGTATATGCAGATTTTTGATGAGGGTTTTGATTATTGGTGATAAAATTTTATGAGTTTGGTATTTTAGAATGATTAAATACATTATTTAGTAAAGTGTAAACAATTTAAATAAATTGTTTATAAGCTTAAGAAATATTATTCTTTCAATATCATTATACCGAAATATTGGTATGTATATTATTGTGGAATTTCTATCTTTTTCATGTCGGGGTTACTATTCATGAGTTACTATTCAGAAGTTATTATTCATGAGTTACTATTCACGAGTTACTATTCACGAGTTACTATTCACGATAAAAATTGGTTTTTTTTTTCTAACCAAATTGTAATTGATTTACGAATATTACTCTTGAGATTAAAACTAGATGTTGATCATATTATTTTTATTATTATATATAACGTTTTTATAACCCTAATGATGATATTTCTCTTTGACTTGAGTGTAAAGATGGGTAGATTTTTGGTATGATCATGACTATGGGTTATCTTTGGCCAGTAGTGCAAAGTTGAATCGTTGATTGGTATGATCATGACCATTAAATTTATAAGTGAATATCTTTAGCTTAAATGCAAAGGTGAATTGATCAACATGGTTATAATTATTGTTTATATAAATTCTGAAATGATTATATATTTCTTTGAGATATGAATATATTTGGCCTGTAGTGCAAATATGAACTGTTGAGGAATATCTTTGGCCTGTAGTGCAAAGATGAATTGTTGATGAATATCTTTGGCCCGTAGTGCAAAGATGACATGTTGTTGAATATCTTTGGCCAGTAGTGCAAAGATGAACAGATGTTGAGATGAACATGACCAACTGGTGATACAAATGAATATCTTTGGCCGTAGTGTAAAGATGAAGTTATTAGTATGATTATGAACAGGAAATGTGATTTGGTGTAACCATAATCTTTGATGTTTCAGGTAAAGATATGTGATGAAAATTATCTTCGTCCTGGATGAGAAGAGGAATTTAGAACTACAGTTATGATTATGAGTTATTCATATGATTGTGGACCAGAATTGATGATTGATGTTACAGGGATAAAACATTATTGGTGGATTTTTAACATGGAGAAGATAATAGACTTTATAGTCTATTTGACTCTTCTAATGGATTGCTCGTTCCGCTGCAACTATGGTTGAAATTTTTATTATTTACCATATGTTCTAAATCTCTGATTTTTTATTGATGAAGGCTATTGATAATTTAATTATCTTTAGTCATGATATTCTTTACTGAGCTAGTTGTGCTCACCCTTTTGCTTCACAATTCCTTTCAGGTAATAAGAGTGTAGCTGGGTCGAGCGGGGGGTAACAAGGGAATAGAACGGTGGTCATCATTTAGTAGTTATATTTGGTGGAGAGAATAGGGTGAGGCGAACCCAACGTTGGAAGGGTGTTTTGTCACTATCATACAAGATGTTTAATGACATACAACCTCGTATCATCATAAGACAAGGTTGTGCTCATCCACTTGTCGAGTATATCTACAAACACTACCTATATAATCTTGGTGTTTGTTTGAAGTATAATTCTCAATTAGAGACAGTGGAGATAATGATAAGTCAAGAGAAGACTCACCATTGGGAAGAATATGATAGTAATCTTCTCGTTTTTCTTTGGGGTCTATTGGGTCAACCAAGGATAATTTTGTGGCCATATGATATCTATCATAACCTAGACGCGTGGCCTCCCATGTACGAAGGTTTTCTTGAGTACTTCCCAAAGATTCTAATTTCTAAAATAGTTTTTGACTGTACCTTTATGTAAGGTACCTTTGTGAGGTGCTGACACATGATGGTGTCCAATGTCACATTTGGTATATATTTGTATCCAAACTCACGGCATATGTGTTGTTGTATTTTGCACGACAATTGTGGTAATAAAGTTGTAGTTATTTTCTGTACCATGTATTTGGCGACTCAGAATGGGTTGGATGGAATGGACCTATTTTGGGGTTGTCACAGTCTTGGTCAGTGAAGATGGTTATTGGTGTCTTGTAGTCTATGGCTTCGAGCCATGTCTCTAATAGCCACACGAAAGAGTCCTCTGTCTCATCCCTTAACAATGCAAATCCAAACAATATAGACTGAAAATGGTGGTTGACCCCGATAAATGGAACAAACGGCATGCCATAGTTATTAGTCCTGTACGTACTGTCAAATGTCATAACATCTCCGAAATGTTGATACATCAACCTTGATCGGGTGTCAACCCACAAAATGCATGCTATGCCATTTGTTTCGTCTGGTTTGACATGATAAAAAAAATTACTCAAACTTCCGGATCCAAGTTTTTTCAAATAGTTTACAGCAGCTTGTGCATCATTTTCATCTGCAGAATCACGCCTAAAATCTCTCACCACATTCTGAACATTAACATTAGAAAAAGGAACAATTTGCAACCCGCCACCCATTGTGCTCAACACGTTCATCATCCTACTCTGTCCAATACCAGACTTATTTAAAGTGTCAATTAATTTTCTTGCAACCGGAGTAATATTTCTATGTGTCTTGATCAAATCTACCTTGGTAGGGGTCACTAGGTGATGATTGTGCTCTAATTGAACAGTAGAAATACGCCAATTGTCTTCTTTCTTACTATGACCAACAAATATTCTAGCTTTCCATAATGTGCGTCCTATAGAGTCTCGCGGCCTAGTTATTTTCTCACTACCATCTTCATCATCAGGAAAACTCTTTACAGAAGTTGGTGTATCGGCTTTTTTACAAACATACAACCTAGAGGACGCCTCATTAGTACCAGCATGTTTATGACTAGTTGAAATTCTAATCTCAAAACCATTTTGTTTAGCATACGACCTATAAAAAAATTCAACTTCTTCCAACTTAGAAAATAACTGACCAACGTATGGAATCATTTCAGATTTACTACTTTAAACTTCACTTACAAACTCAAAATCATTTCCATAAATATCTAAACTAGCAACAGAATCTGAAGAACTTGATACAAACCTTTTATGAGCAGGTATGTTGTGAGCCATTCTGCAATAAGAAGGAAGAATCACCGGATCAGAACTTCAACTTGTATTTGAGAGTAAAAATGGACAACATCAGCCAAATTATAAAAGAGATGGAATAGCAGGGGGAAAATCGAGAGAAAATTGATGGGATTAAATCTGTGAAATGAGGAAGCAAGCATAGGTTTTAAAAACACTACACAGACTGCCGTTACAGCCATTGGCGGTAGAGTCGGATTAATTGTTAAAAGGAATGGTCATAAAAACAAAAAGCTGGTTTGATTTGATTGGTCATAAAAACCAAAAGCTGGTTTGATTTGATTGGCAGGAGCAAAATCTGGACAAATTGGTGGGACCCTGCCGCTACAGGCTCCTGCGGCAGGGGAACTTAAAGAATAACAGGGGCAGCTTGGTAACTTCGGTCCAGTTTTAGGTATTTGTGACTGCCGCTACAGCCTGTAGCGGCATGGTCTTTCTCAAATTTAATCCCAGCCTTCCATTGTCCAGATCAACGATCATTAACTCGTTTGCTGCACAGTACTTTTAGCAAACGTTGGCCACGGATGAAATCCCATATATATATATATATATATATATATATATATATATATATATATATATATATATACTAGGGTTAACCCGTGCCTCCGGCACTACGAATACTCGTGTAATTATTTAATACATTAAGATGAATCAATATGAAAAATGTGAATTACAATGTTTTAAAAGTATATATATTTGATAAAAATTAGAAAATTTCGTAATTATTTGTTGTAAATAAGAAAATTTCTAATTAAGATAGACATCCCACCCAAAAAGTAAAGAAGTAAATAATTTTGCCACAAATTGTATCTACATGTAATTAACTAATCATCAACACGTATCTAACCACCAAAACAGCAAGCTAGTCGCTACTGATTTTAAATTTTTTTGGTAGAGCTTCGTTTAAAAATAGATATCCAGACAAATCTAAACCTGTCTATAAAACTTACAATCATCCATACATATCCAAACCACCAAAAAAACCATCATTTCATACCCAAAATTATCATACCATGCAGAAATTAATACATATTCAATAATCAACACACATCCAACCACCAAAACATCAAGCTAGTAGCTACTAATTTCCAGAAATTTCGGCATAATTTTCTTTAAAAATAGATATTCAGAAAAATCTAAACCTGTTTAAAAAACTTACAATCATCCATACGTATCCAAACCACCAAAAAAAACATCATTCCATACTCAAAATCATCATAACCATGTATAATTAGCCAACTTTATAAAAGACAGAGAATAAAAATACATATATGCAGAAAATAGAGAAACACCATGTTGAGCATAACCCTTTACTTTACATCTTACACCAAATATATTTTTTACAGCTTACACCAAGTATCCTTCAATATATACTTGAAAATACATATAATAACATTTACCTTGTAGATCTGTCAAACTCTACCATGTCTTCGATACATAAACCTTTGAAAAGAAAGGCTATCCATCGGCAACGTCCACGACCAACAAATATTGTTTGTAACAAAAATCTGTTATTTATAAGAGAAAGCAAAATGTTTTTAGTATCGCAAGAACGAAACAATTGACACGTGATTACTTGAATACGTTTTAAGAATTATAAGATACACATAACCCTGTTAACTTTTCTCCACCCTCGACTTGTTGAATGAACACGTTTCCATTCAATAGCAATGTCATCCCAAGACTGCAAAAATTGAAATGAATCGTTTAGTTATATCAACGGGTTAAATCAACTACTTGGAAATTGATAACAAAATGTAATGAAAAGGATATATGTACAAATTAATTGAGTCATGTGCAAGTAAAACTAAAATATAAGTTATATATCTAATAAGAATTTTACACAGCTGGAGAAATAGATAATAAGCATATTATAGCTCAGCCAACATAGAGAAGGTTACTATATTAACTGCGATGATCAAGCTTCTCAAATTTGTTACACACACACATATATATATATATACTCGTAATTTCTTAATGAAAGAATTATAATTAGCACTCATAAACGCAACAGTAAAACCCTTCAAAATAACCAAACAAAAAGTACACATCTTGATCACAATTTGTTGTGGACTTGTCAGTTAATTCAAAACTTTTATCAGTTAATTCAAAACATACTAAGACTTTTATCGTAAGAAGATAAATAATGCACAGAGATAAGGAATGATACCTCAGACATATAAAATTATAACAAAACTTCAGGATAGACGATATTTGTTGTTGACTTGTCAGTTAATTCACGAAGAAGTATGCATAAGCGGGAAGAACTTGTGCATCTTGACAGAGCTACATATAGTTGACCGTGACTAAATACTGGCGTACGTAAATCTACCCCAACAAATTTGACAGACTGGCCCTGTGATTTATTCATTGTCATTGCATACGCTAACCTCACTGGGAATTGTCTTCTTGTCATTTTAATACTTAACTCAGACGAAGAAGGAGTCAAAGAAATTCTTGGAATGAATACCAAGTCGCCATGCTTATCACCAGTTAAAATCTTTGCTTCAAGTACTACAGCACCACACTTGACTATGATAAGTCTAGTACCATTACAAAGGCCATCTTTCGGAGCAATGTTCCTTAGAAGCATTATTGGACAACCCTCTTTTAAATCTAATTTGAACGGTGGTAGTCCAGGGGGATTGAGTGTGTTCAAATACTCATTCAGGTACCGATGCATAATAGTCCGATCGACATCATCATCTTCAACCATTTTGTCAGCATCAAAGTATGTATGTATTTCTCCCGGAAAAATCGCCAATGCAGCTAGGTTAATATCATTGACATCATCATTTCTAGCAGATAGAATTGTACGCTCTTTTAAGAATTCGGGAGTGACCTTACTTGGCACTTCTAGCTCTGGGTAGATGGTCGAGATAAGATTATCTACACTTTGAGTTATTTTTATTGAATCTGGAAGTTGTATAGATTCTTGAGGGTTAGACCCGATCTACACATTAATGAAGTATTAGTAAATTATCAAATTTTCTTGATGATATATAGATGTCAATTTGAATAAAGATACAAATACTCAAACCTCATTAAGAAAAGCCGAGAAATCAAATAATATAGATTGGTCATCGTTTAAGCGCATGTTAACTTGTAAAGTCAAGACATGTATATCTTTCCAAAGCAAAGAACGTCATAAAGATGCTGCCACTATATGCTCGCGAAGACCTCTAGGTATAACAGGAAGAATTTGCCTAAAATCTCCCCCAAGAACAACAGTAACACCTCCAAATGGTTGTGAGTTATCACGAATGTCTTGTAAGGTCCGATTAACTGCTTCAACACAATGACGATGCTGCATTGGAACCTCATCCCATATAATTAGTCTAGCCTTCCGAAATAATTCCGAGCGTGGTGATTGCTTCGTGAATCCACAAACTGAATTTTCTAATACGTTAAGCGGAATGCAGAATGTTGAATGTGCAGTACGTCCCCCATGTAACAACCCAGAAGCAATTCCAGAGGATGCTACTGTAATTACTATATCGCATAAGGAACGACATTTTTTGGCAATTGTATTGTAGAGAAAAGTCTTTCCAGTTCCTGCACCCCCACTCAGAAAGAAGGTTGTTCCTCTATTTTCATATACAGATGAAATGATTGCACTATAAGCCATACGCTGACCTTCATTCAGTAGATCAATGTTTTGCTGGACATTAACTTGATCAACTTCAAGTTGTAACTGCCTATGTTCCCATATAAGTCGATTGCCAACGATAATTCTCCAATTAGCATATGGCAATGGCATTGGTGGGTAATCTGATAAGCTCTTCCCCGACTCTTGAAGAAAAAGATTAATAAGGTATAAACCATAATCACAAATTTGAGCATTAGTAGGAACATCAATGCCATAACATGTACTTATTTTGTGTGATAAATCATCACAAATATGCATAGAAAATTGGTTCCACAACGCTTCTGGATTTAAAGGAGAGTATTGTGTCAAGATAATAGAAAATAACCTTCTTAATTGAGAGCCTGTTCTCATTATTGATGCTTCTCTAAGACATTGAATCCACTCTTCATCGTCTTCCAAAAGGCCTTTTGCAATACATGCAGCCTTATATGTGGGGTGTACAACATTATCAACTGTTCTTAAACATTGAAAAGATTGAGGTCCCTCTACAACCGTCAACAGAAGACGAAGATAAAACCTTTCACCTTCATTTGGACTGGCAAGATACATTCTTCCAATTGCAAATCCCCTTTGTCTCTCTGTCCAGAGCTGTTCTTTCTTTTGCCAAACGAAATGCTTTGGAAATTGTTGGTATGTGAGAGTTTGAGCTAAATCATTAGTAGAGCAGCATGCAAAAAATCCTGTTAGAGTTGTCTGCTGATCCTCTACTCTGTTTAATATTGCAGCTATTGGTTCAGAAGGGTTATAGCAGACGTGATGTTTTCCCTCTAGGTGAACTACCAGACGTATAACTGGAGGGAACTCTTGATGCATAGGATATCCAAATATCCGCTATGCCGCCTCTGTAGGTCCAATGTACCTTGAGTCAATATACTGCTTAATCTCATCTACGGCCCCTAATACCAAAGTTGTGCGATCGTAACCCTTGTAGATGTATTTATTGATATACTTTACGCACCTTACTCCTGCACAAACTTCCACATTTATATGGCAACTAAACAATCTAGAGAGGTATGAATTATATGGTACAACATCTCTATTATCAACTTCATGTCCAGACCTTAGAGAATGTTTTCGACCGTCATTGCGCCTTTGATATATCGGATACCCATCTTCGCCCATTGTAGTTTCTTCTGCCCAATATTTAGGATATATCTTAGTACATTTACCATCTTCCATACATGGTGATTTAAGATTTTGAACACCACATGGTCCATGTACCATGCAAGTTTTAACTGTTTCATATAGAAGTGGATCAGAAATTGGATCAGGTATTTCGGCACAAATAGCTCGATTTACTTGTTCACTTGTTCGTATTTTATCAAACCCTTGAAGAAATATTAGCAAGTGCATGTGCGGCAACCCACGCTTTTGGAATTCAATCGTGAAAACATGTGCCACCTTTGCACCAAATACTTTTTTCTTATCAATCTCCATCATCAAAGCTCGTCGCTTCAATTCAAATACGTGGGCCACCAAGTCTGGGCGGTCAATTGACATTTGATGTGGTAACAATGCATCTTTTATCTCGGGCCAATTCAGATTTGCCGTCATAGTTAAGAAAATATCAGGGTGTTGGTTATACCGAGTTATGGCCATAGAATCTTGGAAGATTTCAAACATTTGCCTTGGACTCCCAGAAAAAGAAGAAGGCAAAACTACTCGTTTACCAACTTGATTAGCCTCTAACCCATCAGGAACTACCTCGACCAGATCTTGGTATAGATCAGATCGTAATTTTTATTGGTTGAGCCTATAATATGTTAATCGATTCTGCTCTGTTGCCGCCCATGCATCTACAATAAACTCTTGAAATAATCTTCCGCCCCTCAAGATAGTTGAATACTCGGTAGGTCTTTCAAACAAATGATACCCATAATATTGCAATTACGTAAGTCTTTTTGATGAAGCTTTACCTTGATTGACATCCCACTACTTAAAATTTGGTTCCCATCCAAGCTCACCATACGGAAACAACAATACGTAATGTAGTGGTAAATAAGCTGGATGGCATTCATTTATCTGCATCAACTGGTCACTCCCTCTTAACTGCACAATAATATCCCTCATCGCAGAGAATTCAGCACCATCTCCAGGTAATATGACAGCAACCTCCTCTGACGTGGGTAAATTATGAGTTCGACAGTCTTTTGCTGCACTATAATGAAGGTAAGCTGGGATGTCGTGATTGTTTAGATGTTCCCTGCTTAAAATTGCAGCTGCATGTCTAAACTTACCCGAAAAAGAGTTGTATCTCAAAAGACTATCCTGGATTGTTCTTAGGACATCCTCTCGCAACTTCGGGTTTCTTCGAGAACGATATTCTAAAGCAACAACGGCATCGTGAATGTACAACTGTGCATATACTGGATCTTGACCGGCTGGAGGTTGTAGTAACCCTGTCCGATGTCGTAATTCCCCATGGATTGTAAATGCGTTGGGACCCCTACCAGGAACCACTCTATCATCCATATGTACACCTAAGCTTGTAAAAGCATTAGCCGCATTGTACAGTCGGGTATAACTTCGAAAGGACTTTGACTGATCATCATTGCCATCATATAATGATTGAATTTCTGGAGGAGGCGTTAATAGTTGTGGAAGTCGAATCTTTCCTTGCAAACAACATGTTCCGAAGAAAGGGCGGTCAACAGATGAATTAGATAACTTTTCGGCTTTCTAATGCAATGCTGAGCAGTGAGGACACTGTATAATCATTTTATCGAGGTAGTGTCTTCCTAAAATAGGATGCGGCAGAGGGGCTATATTTGTAGGCAATGCCTCCTCTTGTACGCAAGCTTCATCAAGGATTGACTGAATAATTGGTAATAACCTAGAAAATAAATGAACTTGTTTCAAATAGTTCACATATATCATAACACTCCTAATGGTATATAGTTATAAGTAATTTGCATTGAACTAACCCAATAGTTGGTGATGTAGGCATGGAAGATGATATAATGTTACGGGAGTCATGTATATGCTCTATATTATTTGGTGGAAGAAGGATTTCTGCACCCATTGAATTTGAGTTAGTTGAATGTAACCCTTGAGGTGGTAAAATTGGAACTGGAGGAATTCGATTAGGATCCGATGGCACAGGTTTTAACAACGGCGGATGTTGATAAAAATGATTCTTGATCGCGATACAATCCTGTTCATAAGCTGCGCGTTTGGATGGCCTGGGGATCAAACCAGGGAAAAATCTTGGTTGAAATGGATATGGTTGAGATGTATTATTTTTCCTTGCTTCTCTCTTTCACGACGCAAGCGCTGAGCAACATGTATTGGACGCACATCACCATTATCCCTTTCTCGTCTTTTACGTCGAGGAATTGGAGCTTCGTCAAGGATATTTTTATTGAATCCCTACAAATAAAAATAGATACCGAAGTGTAAAGATAAGAAGTCGTAGTGTTTTTTTAAGGAAAAAACCCTAGTTTTATATTTTTTCGGATTAGGATGCATATATTCAGTTTGCTTGGTTTTGTATTTCACACGCAAGCGCTATGCAATATGCATTGCTCGCCACTTTCTGTTTATTGTCTTTTACATTGAGGAAATGTAGTTTCGTAAAGGATATTATCTTTGTAACTACTAACGTAAATGTCTGGAATATTGTATACTCACCACAGGTAAATTGGGAGCTTGATTTTCTTTCTCTTTTCCTTTTTCTTTTGATCGATGTTTTCTTTTATTTTCCTGATAGCGTACAGATATAAGATGCTTTGTCTTGGAAAATAAAGTATGAGCTTAAGAAAAGAAAAAGTAATCTTATCTTGCCTTACGCATAAGCTTCAATTCAGATTCTTCTCGAATGACAATGTCAATTCCCTTTTTTTGATAATGCTCTCTCTATTAAAGACAGGAAAAAAGAAAAGGTTAAATATAGAAAGTATAAAAAAAGAACAAATAAAAAGCAAGTTAGCTATAAAAGAAGAAAATAATTTTACCGTGCATTGCAAATTATAATCCTCCTGTTCCAAATTGAAAGACACATTAGAAATTTCAAAAAGGATTAGAAATTGTTCAATTTTCATTAAGTCTGAAAAAGGAACTTACATAGCCAAACACGGTATAAGAAGGTGGTCCCGTGGACAGGGTGACCTCATGATTCATATTCGCTATTGAAAAAATGTATTAGTGTGAAACGAATCAAATTCAGCGATGAAAGAATATTCTTCTTACTAATTAAATCTATCATAACTACACCAATATGAAACGCATAAGTGTTGTAGTAGTAGTTAGTGACATTGGTTGTTTTTCGGGATTCGATTAAAGGATATTTTTCTATTATAAAAAAGTTGTAGAATAGAAATAATTTTCATATACTCCATACGGAATTTGTGAGATTATAACTGAATTCAAGCAGTGTGTTTTGGTTGTTGGGTCTAATTGAGTTGATAAATCTCTATGTCTGTTCCTTTTTCTTTTTGACTTATAAAAACACATTCAACCTCATAAAAAGGGGATTGTTTATTGATTGGAGTTGCTAAAAAAGGAGGGACAATTGTGATCTTTTGAAGGAAATTCAAGTAGTGTGATTTTTTTTCTATAACAGTTCACATATAAGCACCAAAACAGTCCACCTCGAAGCTTTCTTTGTCTTAAAGAAAACATGGAATAACAATATAGATAACACAGAGTATCATGTTGAGCATGGACTGATTTTGACATAGTGTACATGAATGAGTTTTATTTCCATCATATATATATTCGGACGACTTAATAAATAACATCTAGCAAATTGTCATTATAAAAGGAAGTAACACGAATTGTAAAAATTGTAAAACAAATTTTTGTATTAGATTTTTATCTTGAGAGAAAGAAATATCTATAAAAAAGCTAAAACATAAGGTGGATTTGAAAACATAAGGTGGATTTGCCATTTACCTATGGCAATAAGGTGGGAAAACATAATGGATTTGCTTCAAATATCTATAAAAAAGCTAAAACATAATGGGGTTTGCTTAAAAAATCTACGAAACTCACAAAAATCTAACAAAACCTTCAGCAACACAAAGGGTTTTTTTTAAAAATCAATAAACCGAAAAAGCTAAAAATGTAAAGAAGAATAGGCTTACCCTGGTAGAGGAATATCAGAACTAACAGCAGCAGCCATGAATTCCACAAACAGGGAAAGAGAGAGAAAGCAAACACGAAGAAGAGAGAAGAAAAGTTGTGACCATACTACAAATCCAAAAGGGAATCCAAAGAAATCAACAGGAATGGAAAGAAATCTTTCTCATTAAATGTCCCCATTATTTCACCAAAAAACAAAAATAGTAATTTGATTTTGTATAAATTTATCACCGTTTCTCATTTCCACTATGAGTTACCATTATTTACAATGACTGATTTGTTCAAGTGAGTTGTGTATAATTTCAAGTTTGAAATCCACGCTTTCGTAATGTACCTTGATACTCCCCATGAGACTTTAACAATTAAAAAAATCAATTTTATGTGCCTCTTTTTATTGCCTTCAATATATGCTAAGAATATAATTCCAGAACATTATATATATGTATGCAGAACTTACAAAATTTTCAAATTTGCCAAGTTTGCAAGCTGTGCAGGAATTCCTCCCGTAAGATAATTATTATTTAGATACCTGCACATTTGAGTTGAAGGCGAACCATAAATAACTATATGGGCAAAGTGAATATCATTTGAAGTAGTTTAAATATCATTCACTTACAGGTTGCGCAGAACTGGAAAATACCCCTCAATACGAATGAGTTCCCTAATAAATAGTTGAACCAAAATCAGTAAACAGGATAGAATATAAGCATCCACAAAAGCAGCAACGTGAACCAAAATTGCATGAAATGTAATGATTTTAGGTTGATAAGTGTGGGCATATATAATTAGACTTATTGGAAAAAGAAAACAATATATTAATCACCTTACAAACAACAAACATTAGAAAGAAAGAAAAATTGGGGAAAACTAAGTTGAAATCATGTAACGAAAAAATATATAACCAATTCAATCAATAACAGAAACCCAAGAAAAAAGTTAGTTTATATATAATAATAATAATAATAATAATAATAATAATAATAATAATAATAATAAAAAGAGAAAATAATGAGATTTACCTATGGCAATAAGATGGGAAATTGGTAAGTCCTTAATTGGTAAGTTGAAATTTACCAGTTTAATAAATAAAATACTCCAATTCATAAAGTAGCATCGTAAAAATTTCTTAAATCATCTATAGCTTTGTTAATAACATCATCATGACATTGTAGGCTAGCAGAACGACTAAGTGGAATAACCCCTATAAACAGGTACAAAAATATCAACGATTGTTTTACACAGAAAATTGAGGGCCAAGGTAAAGTAAATGCTATATCCATGTTTGTAGGGACTATATCCAGGTGTTGTATTGTAATTATGTAATGATTACTCCAAATTCTATTTTAGAATACCATTTACGGATAGCATAATACCAAAAGAAGCACTATCAAACACCCCAAATATTATATAATCCACCATTTTATAATTCCTAGGTTATGATTTTTTTGTGAAATTCGAAAATTCAAAACCAATATTAACTAATTTTGGTACAAACTATAACTACTGTAAACTAACTAAAAATACATGAATGCATATCAATTCAAAAGGATTTCACAAATGGACATGAATGGTGAAAATGAATTTCTAATTGTGGAAGGGAGTAATATAATGAAGTCTTCCTCTGTATCCTTTTCCTCGTCACTCTTCATGTTACAGTACTATAAAAGTTATTTAGGAATAAAATTTAGGAATAAATCTCAAGCTCCTTAAAAAACCCAAATGAAATTGAAACAGTAGTTCAAAAACCCCAGATTAATGAAAAACTTGTCCCTCCAAAAGAGGACTCATTTCTTTCAAAAATAAAACAGAGGGAGAAAAGAAAAATCAAAGTAAAATGTGAGAAAGACTAAGAAAGATGGAGAAAAGAGGCCATGTAGTTAGTATAAAACCCATAAAACACATGAATTAATTTGATAAATTAAGCACACAAACTCATAGAATTGACGTTGTCGACCTGAGAGTTGGCGTGTCCCAACCTTCCGGAAGTTTGAAGCGCGAGGTGATAATGGCGGAGGAGTTGTGGAGCAGGACAGGCGGCGGCAGAGGGATGAAGAATTTGGCAGTTCGATTGACAGAGAGATGAAGAAGAAGCAAGTGGTTAAAGTTTGAAACCCTTGTTTAAAGTCTAAAGTCCCTCCGTGTTTTGTTCAATTGTAGATGAAGGGTTAGATTTATCCCAACTTTTCAATGGCCCAGATCTTTTAATAGACTTTGAGCGGGATTTTTTTTTTCAAAAGCAGTCCTATTTTGTATATATATATATATATATATATATATATATATATATATATATAAAGACAAGCTAGACTGTCATGAAAACACATTCACAAAAGTATCAAAATAAATTCAAGAACATCCGCTTCAGTAGATCATTTTTCTTTTATCACAACTTCAATCAAGCAACCACACTAATCATACAAATGAGCATTCAAATTCAGAATATGCAAAATCCAAAAAAGGTTCATATATTATACAAAACATAAATTTGCAAAACAATATCAAGTGAATCCATCAAATCAAATGAAAAGATATTTCAGAACTAAACAATTTCATCTAAAAGAGCAAATAAAATTTTTTGAGTTCCACATCCTAAAATAAATACATACCATCTTATGAGTTGGTACCCAACCTAGCCACCTCTCAGCACTGGCGGGCCCAGAAAATTTCAGCTCAAGGGACACTTTTCAAAATAAATAATACATATTTTAAACAAAAAAGGCAGAAGAACATTTTTATCCATAGAGAAAAGTTAGAAATAAATTGTGTAATGAAATTTTGCCTGTAATGTTTTTAAATCACAAATGTTGAACTTTAATATTTTTCTTTTGAAAAAATAATAATAACATTCATTGAACTGTTAATATCTAATGAATTTATTTAAGACACTAAAATTAAAATACAAAGATATTTTTAACATACTATGTTAGAATTTAGAAAAAAGGTTGCACAATTTTATTAATAGTATAAAGTGATACAATGTTCTTAAGTTTATCATCACAATTGCATTATCATATTATCACTATTAAACTAAAAACTCAATAAATTTAATAGCAAACTCGAAATCAAAATATATTCTTAAAATTCATGAAGTTTATAAATTCAATTTAGTTTGCATTAATTTTTTAATTTTAAAATTACGAATTTATATCTTTTTAAGCATGCAAATAAATACCATATATATAATAAAAATTTTAGAGAGACCCATGGGTGCCATCCCCATTGCCCCCGGTGTGAGTTCGCCCCTGCCTCGCACAACAAATAAGTCAAAAGTGGAGATTCTATTACTACATCCATTTCAAAATAAGTTTTAATTTGAAGTTTTGAAGTCGATATGTGATATTTTAAATTGATTTGATGTTGATACGTGATATGTCAAGATGATAACTATTATAGGTTAAAGCATGCTAACTATAATTTAGGGTCTATTTTTGTGTAATGTTGCTAACACATGCTTTATATGTCTAAGTATAATGACTGTTTTGGGATGTTTGTATGCTAGCCAAGTAGTTTGGTGACGGTTTGCTAGATGTTATCTATTACGTCATCCGGATATATATGATGGAAATAAAACTCATTCATGTACAGTACTATGTCAAAATCAGTACATGCTCATCATGATGTTATGTGTTATCTATATTGTTATTCCATGTTTTCTTTAAGATAAAGAAAGCTTAGAAGTGGAATGTTTTGGTTCCAAAAATCAAACTTACTGTGCAAGCTTATTAAGGTTATGGTGATAAGTTTTAATGATGTTTTGAAGTGTATTTGAATGCCTAGAGGTTCCTTGAGACATAACTTGGGACTGTTTGTACGTGTAGCCAAAATTGTGCCAAAATGTGAACTGTTATAACAAAAAATCACACTGCTTGAATTCCCTTCAAAAGATCACAATTGCACCCCTTTTTTAGCAACTAAAATCAATAAACATTCCCCTTTTTATGAGGTTGAATGTGTTTTTATAAGTCAAAAAGAAAAAGGAACAAACACAGAAATTTATCAACTCAATTAGACCCAACAACCAAAACACACTGCTTGAATTCAGTTATAATCTCACAAATTCCATACGGCGTATACGAAAATTATTTACACTCTGCAACTTTTTTATAATAAAAAAAATCCTTTAATCGAATCCCAAAAACCAACCAGTTTCACTAACTACTACTACTGATAAGTGGACTTTATATCCACGAATCGATGTCTATTTCAAGCTTAATCGTTGTTAATTTCTTGCTTTCATGTTCATTATGACTTGTTTATTGTTATTTAATGTGTAGGTATGGTGGTGTGGCGTTTGAGCATAAAAGGAGTGCATTGGTGGTAGCAATGTGGCATGCAAAGAAGGAAACTGACCAACTAGCAGAACCCACCCCCGCCGGGGCGGGCATTATTAAGCTTTACACCCCCGCCGGGGCGGAGGGTCCAACATTCAGGAGACAGAAGCCTAGCCCGCCGGGGCGGGCCTTTTCAAAGCATATACCCCCGCGGGGCGGGGGGTCCCGAATTCTGGCAGTCCTAATTCGATTTCAACACTGCTAGGATGTGGGGTTGAGCACTTGGATAGTGTATGGAGTCTAAATGGCATGGGACTTCGACCAAAACTCAGATGTTGCATATATATCAAGTAACAACAACAAAATTGGAGAAATGAAAAGCAATTAAAAAACTTTGAGAGTAGATTTTCAGATTGAGCAGCGGAGTGAAGATTTTGAAGAACGATCATATAGTTTGCAGATTAAGGCTAAAGTGAAGGGTGTTCTGCGTTATTCTTCTTCTTTAGTTTTATTTTTGTAATTGAAAGGATGATGTCTTTAATTTATTCAGTGATTATTTCATTTATGATGAAATAATTTCTTTTTAGGCTTAAGACGGATCTTTAAGTGGAACGATGGTTATGTAATTTTTTATTTTAGTTTAATAAGCTATTATCTGGCTTATCTATATTAATTTGAGCGTGAATTTATGAATTGCCTGATCAACGATTCTTTGTGAACTTGTATGAATTTGAGAGATGAAATACGAGTCTAGACTTAATTAATATAGCTTGTGTTCTTGAATTTTGTGAATGAACAGAATCTTGATGAATGTTAGGGTAGAGATATGCTTGATGTCGCATGTAATCGGATAAAGAACTTGATCTTAAACCTTATTTAATTGTAATTCATGTAGAGATATAGTGAGTTGGTTAAGTAAGGTGTTTAACTTGATTCTATCTTAATTGTGGATTGAAGTTAATATAGTATAAGTGCATCAAGAGGTGGCTAGTACTGCATATGTGTTTTTGATTAATAAATTGGGATAGTGAGTTAAACTGGAATAAAGGTATAATAGTCAGAGTGATGCTTAAAGTGAAGTCGGAAGCCTAATTCTCCATTATTTATTTGAAAATTCAGTTTTTAGAGTTTGTTGAGTGTTTGGTGATTTTAATCTTTTTAATATTTTAGTTGCAAATTTGAAATCGGTTAGTTTAATAAAATTAGGATTAATAAGAAATTGGTACTTGTGAGGTTTAAATTCTATTTATAGTCTCTGAGGGAACGATACTCTACTTGCTATTATATTACTTGTTGACCACGTATACTTGCGTGTTGTGCGTAATTCGATTTTATCCAACAAGTTTTTGGCGCCATTGCCAGGGACTTTAGTATAGATTTTAATAATTTGTAATATCAGTTTAATTAGTCTAGTTTTACTTACTTATTTTTTGTTTTGTTTTGTTCGTCTTATTTCAGGTTTTTGAAGTTGGTTGATGCAAACTCGATCCAAAAATTCAGACTTGCTTCCTTTTGAGGACGACATTGAAAGACGCTTTCAAAGGCTTAGTAAGTGGATTAAGGAAACAAGGGATGACTTTGAAAATTCTGAGAAAGAAGAAGCAATGGTTGCAGAAGACCAGAAAGCATTGAGGGATTTTGCTACACCCAAGGTGACTGAGCTGCAGTCGAGTATCACCAGGCCTGCTATAGCTGCGAATACATTCAAGAGTAAGCCTAGGACTATTTAGATGATCCAGAACTCGGTTCAATTTTGGGGACTGGCAAATGATGATCCTAACGAGCATCTAATCAACTTTTTGGAAATATGCGACACTTTCAAGTACAATGGGGTGTTGGAAGACGCGGTAAGACTTCGCTTATTCCCATTCACTCTGCGGGACAAGGCGAAGAGTTGGTTACATTCTCTACTGCCTGGATCGATAACTACATGGGATAACCTTGCTCAGAAATTTCTTGCAAAATTTTTCCCACCAGCGAAGACTGCAAAGATGAGAAACGAGATTACCATGTTTGAACAGCAACATGGGGAGTCTTTATACGAAGCATGGGAGAGATATAAAGAATTACTCAAAAATTGCCCACATCACGGATTGCCTAAGTGGTTGCAGATGAACACATTTTACAACGGACTATATGGGAATCTCAGGACCAGTATTGATGCAGCATCGGGGGCAGCTTTTATGGCAAAGAACTATGAAGAGGCATATTAGTTGATAGAGACGATGGTTGTTAACAATTACCAGTGGCCCACAGCAAGAATGACGCAGGAAAAGGCAGCTGGAGTGTTAGAAGTAGATGGAGTGACGGCAATACAAGCGCAAATTTCAGCACTCTCAAAGAAGTTGGATGCTATGACAGGGGTACAGACATAACAGGTTGCAAGTATTTGTGAATTGTGTTAGAGTTTATGCCCTAGAGGCCAATTATTTGATATAATTGCTTAACATTTGATATTATTGTTGATTGAATAAATAAATAATTTTATTATGGTTTTATTTACTGCGTAATATAATTGTTAACATAATAAAATTCCTTAGAATAGTGATACAAATTATATAGTTTCAAGTATGTGACTTGAACATGAGATTATATAATTACAATTAGTATCATTGTTCTTAAATCTCCCTAGTCAAGTATCATTGCTGATGGGACAACAATGATGCATTAAGACTAGTATGTGTATTGACTGATGACCAAATCTCATTGGTCATAAATATATGAGATATTAAGTCAATGCTTAGGTACATGTTAGAGAACAATGTACTGGACAGACCCACCATGAGAATTCTATATGGAGCATTATGCGAAGTGTCATTAGCAATTCTCATAGTGAAAATGATGTAATGGTCCTCCGACCTGAAACCGCTATATTACTACACGAGAATTTATGTACTTTGATATCATCAAATGTCACCTTTAATAGGGTGGACTATAAAGGTGATTATTGGGTTCATTATGAATCGTGTGAGTAATATGAGTGATCTAGATGGAATTTAACCATCCTATATTTTATAGGTGATATCCATAGGCCTCTTGATTGAGTAGGACTATGAAATGCATGGCCATGCTCAAATAGTGATTTGTTTCATATAGTCTACTCATTGATCAAGAAAACTCAGATTAAATTAGGAAGAGTATGACACATTCCATGACTCGAGTTTAATCTAGGATATTAAGGTTAAAAGGATTAAATTACATTGAAACATTGGTCACAAAAAGGTTGCATCGAATCATCGATCTTATTATTACTTGGGTAGCAGTGATGCATTACTAGATGCCGCTCACCGTTTATAACTTTATAATATGATTTTAAAGTTATTGCCAACGTAATAATAACCTATAGGGTCACACACAAAGAACGTAATTAAAAGGAAATTAATTTAAATTGTAAAGATTTAAATATGTCAATATGATTGATATAATTTTAAATTACGAATTTAAATTAATAGGATAATTTATATATAGGTATATTAATTAAGTAAGACTTAATTAACATATATATAAATTCGGATTTTAATAACATTAGGTTTTGATTAATTCCTCCTAACTGCTATATATATGATGTATATCAGACTTTAGGTTTTACGTCAAAACAAAGAAAAACCTAGACGCTCTTAGAGAGAGACTAGAGAAAAACAGTTTAAAATCCTCATCCTTGGTGGCTAGTACCGTGTTTCCTTCTTCTGCAGATCGTAGGACGATTTGTGTGGAGCGTTCATGTGGATACCGTAGAGACGCAGTCCGTTTGAATTGCGTTGGAGATTCGACCGCATCGATTCTAGCTTTTACAATCGGTATAATTTCTTACCACTGAATTAATTATTTTTCGCATGGATCCTGTTTTAGGGTTTCGAAATTGCTTTAAATTTTAATTTCCGCTGTGCGTTTCTGTATCGAAACCCCAACAAATTGTGCGCAGGTGAGCATCCTACAGATCAGTGTGCAATCAACCCAGCAGCAGTACAATTTGTGGGTAGCTACAACATAATTCCACAGAATACATACCAGAATGCTTACAATCAGGGGAATAGGAATCATCCAAACTTTTTGTGGAGTAACAATCAGCATCAGCAGGCTCTATAACCATCGTTTCCCACAGGATTCCAGAATCATCAACAACCAGCTCAACATCAGAAATTTGATTTAGAGGAGTTGTTGACAAAGTACATAACAAGCAATGAGGCGGCTGTGAAAAATCAAGCAATGGCAATGAAATCGTAAGAAATGGCTATCAAGAATCTAGAGAATGAGATGGGACAGATAGCATTGGCATTGAATACCAGGCCTCAAGGAACATTACCAAGTGATACAGAGAAAAAGGAAATCATGAACAGTGTCAAGCAATCACCTTGAGAAGTGGAAAACGTGTAGAGGGGAAAAGTGCAGAAAATTCAGCTAGATCAGATGACAAAGTTGATGAGAACAAAATGGGTGAAGAAAAATAGGGTGAGGATAAGCAAATTGAGAAAACAAAGCTAGATAACAAGCCAGTTATGTACCCTCCACCGCCGTTTCAGCAGAGAGTCCAAAAGCAGAAATTAGATAAGTAGTTTGCAAAATTTTCCAAAGTTTTTAAGAAACTTCAGATTAATATCCCGTTCGCAGAAGCCCTAGAGCAGATGCCAAGTTGTGCGAAGTTCGTGAAAGGGATTTTGTCCAGGAAAAAGAAGTTGGAAGACTTTGAAACAATGGCATTAACAGAGGAGTGTAGTGCGGTTTTACAGCGAAAATTTTCACCGAAGTTGAAAGATCCAGGGAGTTTCACCATTCCGTGCACGATTGGGAATATGGCATTTAATAAGTGCTTATGTGATTTAGGGGCAAGTGTGAACCTTATGCCGTTATCAGTTTATACAGAATTGGGTTTGCCAGCTCCAAAGCCTACGAACATCTCATTACAGTTGGCGGATAGGTCGGTCACGTACCCGAGAGGAATTGTGGAGGATATATTGGTTAAGGTCGACAAGTTTATATTCCTTGCGGATTTCATTATTTTGGATTTTGAGGAAGATAAGAACATCCCAATCATCCTCGGGAGACCGTTTTTGGCTAAGGGTAGGACACTCATCGACGTACAAAAAGGTGAACTAACAATGAGGGTCCAAGATCAAGAAATAAAATTCAATGTTTTCAAGGCCATGAAATTTCCGATGGATGAAGAAGATTGTTTCCGGATGGATATCATTGATCAGATAATCAGCGAAGACATGGGAAAGAGTTTGGTTAACGATCCATTGGAAACGACTTTGTTGGGAGATGAAGAATCAGATAATCCGAAATTTGTGGACTACTTACAGATGTTAGACTCACTGCCACGAGTTAGCAGGTTTAAAACACCCTTTGAACCATTGCACACGGAGGAGAAAGCCACAACAAGGATGAAACTGTCATTGGAGGAGCCACCGACTCTTGAACTTAAACCACTCCCTAAACACCTCAGGTATGCGTATTTAGGCAATTCTAATTCTTTACCTGTTATTATTTCTGCTGCACTTAACGAATTGCTGGAAGAAAAGATGCTGAGAGTGCTTGGGGACCACAAATCGGCTATAGGATGGACAATTACAGATATCAAGGGAATCAGCCCATCCTTTTGCATGCCCAAAATTCTGATGGAAGACGATGCAAAATCGACAGTGGAACAATATAGATGGCTTAACCCTATCATGAAAGAAGTAGTGAAGAAGGAAATACTGAAATGGTTGGATGCAGGTATCATTTACCCGATTTTAGACAGTAAGTGGGTCAGTCCGGTGCAATATGTGCCGAAAAAGGGAGGAATGACCGTAGTTTAGAATGATGACAATGAGCTAATTCTGACAAGGACAGTGACTGGTTGGAGGGTTTGCATGGACTACAGGAAGATAAATAAGGTGACCCGAAAAGATCACTTTCCTTTGCCCTTTATCGATCAGTTTCCTTTGCCCTTTATCGATCAGATGTTGGGCAGATTAGTGGGACATGAGTACTACTGCTTATTGGATGGATATTAGGGTTATAATTAGATCGTCATCGCTCTTGAAGATCAAGAGAAGACTGAGTTTACGTGCCCATACGGCACATTCGCATTCAGGAGAATGTTGTTCGGTTTGTGTAATGCACCTGCTACCTTTCAACGGTGTATGATGGCTATCTTCTCAGACATGGTAGAGAAAAATGTGGAAGTCTTCATGGAAGACTTCTCTGTCTATGGGGATGATTTTGATGCGTGTTTGGAAAATTTGGTAATGGTCCTACAAAGATGTACATACACGAATTTGGTCCTTAACTGGGAAAAGTGCCACTTTATGGTTGAAGAAGGTATAATTTTGGGACACAAAGTCTCGGCTCGAGGATTAGAGCTTGATAAAGCTAAGTTGGAAAAAATTAAAAAGCTGCCTCCACCGAGTTCAGTTAAGGAAATTAGAAGTTTTCTAGGACATGCTGGGTTCTACAAGAGATTTATAAAGGACTTCTCTAAAATTGCAAAACCTTTGTGCAGTCTTTTAGAGAAGGATTCGATTTTTAAGTTTGATGAGGAGTGTAAAGTGGCATTCGACCTATTGAAGAAGAAGTTGACTACAGCTCCCGTGATTATCGCACCGGATTGGAATATACCTTTCGAGCTGATGTGTGATGCAAGCGTCTATGCAGTTGGGGCTATTTTGGGTCAACGCCGAGAGAAGGTATTTCATGCCATATATTATGCAAGTAAGACACTCACAGAAACTCAATTGAACTACATAGCTATGGAAAAAGAATTACTTGTAGTGGTGTATGCGTTTGATAAATTCCGGGCATACTTGATCGGGACAAAGGTAGTAGTTTATACAAATCATTCGGCCATTCGGTACTTAATTTTGAAAAAAGATGCTAAGCCACGCCTTATCAGATGGATTCTCCTTTTACAAGAGTTTGATTTAGAAATAAAGGATAGAAAGGGGACGGAGAACCAAGTCGCCAATCATTTGTCTAGGCTGGAAAATCAAAATAAAAAGGAAGAGGACAAGTGTGTAATCAACGAGTAATTCCCGGATGAGCAACTATTTGGGATAAATACAGAATTTCCATGGTACGCGGAATTTGCGAATTATCTAGTGACCAACATTCTTCCCCTGATCTTACACGACAACAGAAGAAGAAGTTTCTTTATGACGTCAAATGGTATATGTGGGATGAGCCTTATTTATTCAAACAGTATGCCGACAAGATGATCAGAAGATGTGTGCCCTACAGTGAAGTGAAGAACATACTACATGAGTGTCACTCATCTACATATGGGGGACATTATGGTAGCGAGAGAACAGCAGCAAAAGTGCTTCAAGCCGGGTTTTATTGGCCTACAGTATTTAAAGACGCCCACCAATTTGTTAAAACATGTGATAGATGTCAAAGGGTGGGCAACATATCGAAAAGCAATGAGATGCTATTACAAACAATTTTAGAAGTTGAGATTTTCGATGTATGGGGCATAGATTTCATGGGGCCATTCCCTTCATCACTTACCAATCAGTACATTTTGCTTACGGTGGACTATGTCTCAAAGTGGGTTGAAGCAGTAGCACTCCCGACTAACAATGCCAAAGTGGTTCTCAAATTCTTGCAGAAGAACATTTTTACGAGGTTTGGCACGCCGAGAGCTATTATAAATGATGAAGGTAGTCACTTCTGCAATAAATTGTTTACAGCTCTATTGGCAAAGTATAGGGTCAACCATAAGTTAGCTACATCATATCATCCCCAAACCAATGGGCAAACCAGTGGGCAACCTGAGGTTTTGAACAAGGAAGTGAAGAGAATCTTGGAAAAGGTGTTAAACCCGAATCAAAAGGATTGGTCTCTCAGGTTGGACGATGCACTATAGGCCTACCAGACTGCGTATAAAACACCAATTGGCATGTCAACATATTAATTGGTCTATGGGAAAGCATGTCACCTACCGGTCGAGTTACAGCACAAGGCCTACTGGGCTATTCAGAAACTGAACTTCGATCAAGCAACGGTGGGTGAAAAGAGACTATTACAATTATACGAGCTCGACGAATTTCGACTTCAAGCCTATGAGAACTCTAAGCTATATAAAGAAAAGGTCAACAAATGGCACGACCAGAAAATCATTCACAGAATGTTTGAACCGGGGTAATCAGTACTGCTTTTCAACTCAAGGTTAAGGTTATTCCCGGGAAAGTTAAAATTAAGATGGTCGGGGCCATTCACCATCAAAAGAGTTTTCTCACATGGCGCCGTTGAACTCTATAGTAGAAACCCATTAGAGACTTTCAAGGTCAACGATCAAATGTTGAAGCATTATAGGGGTGGCTAATCCAACACGGATGTCATCGCGATCACATTATCTGACGTACCATAAACAGGGAGTAGTCAGGTTGATCGACTTAAAATCAAGCGCTAATTAGGAGGCAACCCAATCATACTTTTATTTTTCATATTTTTAATCATAACTGTTAGATTATAGTTTAGTATAATTAGTAATTTATATTAAGTGCATTAAGTAGTTATTATATTGTATGAGTCTTGTTAATCTCTCAACCATGCTCAAAATGATCAACAATCTACTCACATATATGTTTCATGGCTGGCAGGATGTTAAAATATTCATTAAGTGGAATAACATGAAGGAAAGAAGAGCAGAGAACATCAGTTAACAGAGTGCATGCTCGCCGGGATGGGCTCCTAAAGCCTTATACCCCCCGCCGAGGCGGGGGTCTCTCCAACTTAAAAACAGTGAGCATGCCCGCCGGGGCAGGCTTCTTATGCCTTACACCCCCCACCGGGGCGGGGGTCCCCCAAGTCCAATAACAGATTGCATGCCCACCGGGGTGGGGATCCTAGAAATCCAATAGACAAGTTCGGCAGTTACACACGCCCACTACTTCTTCCAAATTAAAACCCCAATTCTTTTTCACATAAACTACCCATTCCCATACATAACCCCCACGATTTTACAACTCATACCCCATTACTTCTCCCCACCACTTCAATCTACTACCCCATTACTTCACCCCACCAACTTACTCCTATCCCTCTCCATCACACAACCTCTATATAAACACACCCTCTCAACCCAAGTTCACCACATCCTTCCATCTCCATCTCCAAAAGCTACAAATTACATAAATTACTGAGGCTAGTATATAGCAATTAAGTGTGAGTCATGATTCTATAAGTTCTTCATCTTCTCTCACCATAATTGCAACAGAAATCACCAACTTTGGGGGAAGAAATTAGTGTCCACGCCAACTATTTGGCAGAGTGTGTGAGTCAAGTTTGGGGGGAAATAGTTATGTTATGGCTTATTCAATTCAATGGCATTGCAACCCACATCAAAATGACAAAGGGGAGAAAGTTCAAGGCCCTTACAACCGACACGGACCTTTGATCGCCGTAAATTCGTAAGTGTCGTCGCCGCCGACCGATACGACTACATGGAAATAAAAGCACTCACGCCGAAGCGGGGGTTGGCACCGGATCATGTGGATCGGGAGATGATGCAACAGATTTATCAGAAAGGGTGGAACAAGTTTACGGAGGAACCCGAGGCCGCCGTTGTCAATGTGGTCAAGGAATTTTATACAAACGCCGAGGACAAGGCACCTTTCAACGCTTTTGTGCGGGGTAGATTGGTTCCATTCAGTGCCGATGCAGTCAACACGTATTATCAGTTACGAGTCCCGAGACATTATCAGTATGCTCATTTACGTGACAACGATCCAGATTTTGAGGCTATTCTAAAGGACATGACTAAGCCGGGTACAACATGGATCAAGGGTCGAAAAGGAGGCACGATTTTTCACAGCAACGATCTCAGCAGGTATGGAAAGATTTGGTACGCCTTCTTATGTGTGAAACTGTTTCCATCCACACACACTTCTGATGTCACCAAAGAAAAGGCACTACTATTATACGTAATTATGCAAGATTTCATCATCGACGTCGGGGCCATAATCAATTTCTCCATCCGTCGATGCTTAAGAGGGAATTTCTCGGGCGGCTTGCCACACCCATCACTCATTTATGGGTTGTGTAGCCAAGCGGGTCTTAGATGGTCTGATGATGAACTCACTCAGATGTCGTTGTAACTATTAGATTCTAGAATGATCGTGCGGTATTCGGTATTGGCAGGAGGTGAGTCACATCCAAGAGGAGTAGGTTTTGTATTTCCCTCAGCTTTGGAGGATAAAGCTGACGTTGAGGACACCTCGGATGATGCTGAGTTTCAAGAGGATGCGACGATGGGAGAGCAAGGAACTGAGGCGAAACCATCTTTCAACGCCATATCTAGCCCTCATTTTCTTGCATTTCAACGACAAATAGAGGAGCACAACAAGGAAGCACGACGGGAGATGCGGTGACTCGCAGCTAGGCAGGATCACATGTTTGATGCAATGAACCTATCATTTTCTTCATTGAATACGACACTCCGGAGCTTTAATCCTGCTATATAATTTCCATACCAGCAGCCCATGCCAATGCCAAGGTTTCCACCGAGTGACTCCGAGGAAGAAGTTTAACCACCACCACCCCAAACTTAGGCGATTATAGGGAAGTCCTCACACATTTTATTACGTTATCCATACAATGAGGACATTGTAGTTTTCAAGTTTGGGGGATTTAGTTTTGCATTTCATTTTTGCATACATAATGTCATTAGTTTGCATGTTATTTTAGTATTGTGATGTTGCATTCATGTAATCACATAGTTGTATAGTAGTTTTGGTGCATAGTAGCTTAGGTTGTTTTTGTTATTTCTGCATTTTGTTATGTTATGTTTGACATATTTAAAAAAAAACTAGTTAGAAGTGTGTTGTGTTCGCATATGTCCAGCAGTGTTGTAGTTCATTTTATTTTGGCCAATGATGAGATCAAGATTAAGTCGACAAATACAACACTGGTTATTAGAACCTTGATGTAGTTTTTGTTATGAATTGGATCTTATTTTTGTTTGAAACTGGTATAAAACGGGTAGCACGCTAATAACATCGGTGTTGACTGATTAGATTAAAATTGATACATAAAGAGTTTTTAAAGGATAATGCTAGTGTAGATGAGAAGAGGTCAAGGATAAGCAGTGAAGACGAAGAATTAGGCAATAACCTAAGTTTGGGGGATAAATGTGGGGTACATAAGCTTTATAAAAAAAGTAAATAAATAAATATATGTCGTGACTAGTCTTGTTTCGGGACCTTTGTTACTTGAGCAAGTACGTCCGTAGGGGTGTCTTAACACCTAGCGCCCTAAGGTCTTTTATGGCCTGGGAGTCGTTGGTTGAAAGCTCGCTAAGGGGTAGCACTGTTAGCCTAATGAAATGAGGCATTGCACAGTCATGTTAAAATAATAATAATAAGACGGAAAAAGAGCAAAAAGCCCCCGTTAAAAGAAAAAAAGTATATATATATATATATATATATATATATATATATATATAAAGTATAAGTACTCTATGTGAACCCTTGATAGTGGTAGTTGTTCAATTTTAGTTGGAACTTGTCTGCTTTTGAAATTTTTGAGTTTGCTCTGTATGATTCCCTCTAAGAAGTTGTTTGTGTATTGAATTTTAGTCTGTAATAGTTGTCATGTATGTTACACACACACACTATACCAGTAATAACGGTCTAAGATTTGAGGACTAATAAGGAATTATCGATTGGTTTTGGTGATTAAGAGTTATAGTGTTTGCTTGCTTTCCCTGAGGCCGGTGGAATACTTTTGATTCTGTGATAATGTTGGATTCGTAATCATATAGTCAGATACATTACATCTCATTACATTGCATAGCATATAGTTTATTTTGTGCTCGAGGACTAGCACAGTTTAAGTTTTTGGGATTTTGATAAGTGGATTTTATATCCACGAATCGATGTCCATTTCAAGCTTAATCGTTTTTAATTTCTTGCTTTCATGTTCATTATGACTTGTTTATTGTTATTTAATGTGCATGTATGGTGGGGTGGCGTTTGAGCATAAAAGGAGTGCATTTGTGGTAGCAATGTGGCATGCAAAGAAGGAAACTGACCAACTAGCAGAACCCACCCCCGCCAGGGCGGGCATTATTAAGCTTTACACCCCCGCCGGGGCTGGGGATCCAACATTCAGGAGACAGAAGCCTAGCCCGTCGGGGCGGGCCTTTTCAAAGCATATACCCCTCCGGGGCGGGGGGTCCCGAATTCTGGCAGTCCTAATTCGATTTCAACACTGTTGGGATGTGGGGTTGAGTACTTGGATAGCGTATGGAGTCTAAATGGCATGGGACTTCGACCAAAACTCAGATGTTACATATATATCAAGTAACAACAATAAAATCGGAGAAATGAAAATCAATTAACAAACTTTGAGAATATAATTTCAGATTGAGCAGCGGAGTGAAGATTTTGAAGAACGATCATATTGGTTGCAGATTAAGGCTAAAGTGAAGGGTGTTCTACGTTATTCTTCTTCTTTAGTTTTATTTCTGTAATTGAAATGATGATGTCTTTAATTTATTCGGTGATTATTTCATTTATGATGAACTAATTTCTTTCTAGGCTTAAGACGGATCTTTCAGTGGAACGATGGTTATGTAATTTTTTATTTTAGTTTAATAAGCTATTATCCGGTTTATCTATATTAATTTGAGTGTGAATTTATGAATTGCCTGATCAACGATTCTTTGTGGACTTGTATGAATTCGAGAGATGAATTACGAGTCTAGACTTAGTTAATATAGCACGCGTTCTTAAATTTTGTGAATGAACAGAATCTTGATGAATGTTAGGGTAGAGATATGCTTGATGTCACATGTAATCGGATAAAGAACTTGATCTTAAACCTTCTTTAATTGTAATTCACGTAGAGATATAGTGAGTTAGTTAATTAAGGTGTTTAACTTGATTCTATCTTAATTGTGGATTGAAGTTAATATGGTATTAGTGCATCAAGAGGTGGCTAGTACTGCATACGTGTTCTTGATTAATAAACTTGGATAGTGAGTTAAACTGGAATAAAGGTATAATAGTCAGAGTGATGCTTAAAGTGAAGTGGGAAGCCTAATTCTCCATTATTTGTTTGAAAATTCAGTTTTTAGAGTTTGTTGAGTGTTTGGTGATTTTAATATTTTAGTTGCAAATTTGAAATTGGTTAGTTTAATAAAATTAGGATTAATAAAAAATTGGTACTTGTGAGGTTTAAATTCTATTTACAGTCTCTGAGGGAACGATATTCTACTTACTATTATATTACTTGTTGACCACGTATACTTGCGTGCTGTGCGTAATTCGATTTTAACCAACAACTACAACACTCATATGTATGCGTTTCAATCTATGCATATTACAATCACCTCCCTGGTGGTATGTGCCACCAGTCCAAAGATTTTGAATTTTGATTCTTTGTATAATTCTTGGTGTCCTTCTGCTAACACAAAAGAGTAAACTTTGAAATAGATACAATCAATTTTGAAACTTAAATGAAATTAATTATTCAACATTTCGAATTAAATAAACCCCAAAGATACTTCAAGTCACTTTCATTAAATAAGCCTTCTTTACCAAAAAAAAAGTAGAATAAATTTTGCTAAAGTATATATAAGTAAGATGTGAAACAATTATGACATCATTTGTTTTAGTAGAAGATACCTTCACTTTTCTTAATTAAATATTTAGTTTGTCGAATAAGAATACTGCGTGCTTACCCACTAAAAGAAAATAATAAAAAGAGGCGTACAACTTATTAAATGTTTCAAAAAACACCCTTTTTCAGATTCTATCACAAGATTTTCATTTCCAAAGTAAAAATAAATTAAGTATCTATCATACATACTTTGTTGCTGACAAAATGGTTGAAGATGATGACGTGTATCGGATTATTGTGCATCAGTACCCGAACGAGTAATTGAACACACTTAATCCCCCTGGACTACCACCGTTCAAGTTAGATTTAAAAGAGGGTTGTCCAATAATGCTTCTAAGGAACATTACACCGAAAGATGGCCTTTGTAATGGTACTAGACTTATCATAGTCAAGTGTGGCGCTTTTGTACTTGAAGCAACGATTTTAACTGATGATAAGCATGACAACTTGGTATTCATTCCAAGAATTTCTTTGACTCCTTCATCTGAGTTAAGTATTAAAATGACAAGAAGACAATTCCTAGTGAGGTTAGCGTATGAAATGACAACAAATAATTCACAAGGCCAGTCTGTCAAATTTGTTGGGGTAGATTTATGTACGCCAGTGTTTAGTCACAGTCAACTATATGTAGCTCTGTCAAGATGCACAAGTTCTTCCCGCTTATGCATACTTCTTTGTGAATTAACTGACAAGTCCACAACAAATATTGTCTATCCTGAAGTTTAGTTATAATTTGATATGTTTGAGGTACCATTTCTTATCTCCGTGCATTATTAATCTTCTTACGATAAAATTTTTGATATGTTTTTGAATTAACTGATAAAAGTTTTGGATTAACTGACAAGTCCACAACAAATATTGCCTTTATATATGTGTTGTGCTCAAGTTCTGTACTTTTTGTTTAGTTATTTTGAAGGGTTTTACTGTTGGGTTTATGAGTGCTAATTATGATTCTTTCATTAAGAAATTTATGCGATAAGTTATTTGGAATAAAAGGTATTTAATATAGCCTAAATATTTCTGCAGAAAGATATTGGAGTAGTTAGGTGTGTGCATATATTTTGGATGAAATAGTTGAATATTTTCTAATTGTTATAAATGAGAATAACAATTTCATTTTTTTAAAACTTTATAAGTAGGTGAGACTGATGCTTGAATAAGTTGTGGCATCGTTGTATTTTTGAGAGTTTTCTTATAGCACCCGTATGAGACAACAAATGATCTTTGTAGGAGAAAAAGTTTGAGAACGTGGTGAATATAAGAGTTAGGAGTTGCATGTGAAAGGAAATCTAACTTTCTCTTTGCACTCCATAACTTATTAATACTGGCTGAATTGAGATTATATATGGCCAAGCTAAACGAACTGAGTCATCAATCTAATAAGCATGAGCTGGGATGCTGAGAATTCTTCAAGCACACCTAGCAATAGCTGGCATATTATTATGACCCCAAGGATTCAACAGAGCTATAATATAAGGAGCAAGATATGGCAGTCTTATATAAACCAAACTTTCAGTTTTAATTTCCTTCATTTAGCCTAACTCTTGATACACTGCACTTTCAATTTCCTTCATTTAACCTTTGAGTTGTTGAGGAATAGATGTTGGAAGTTAAAGGAAATTGGAATCATACTAAATCAAAAGGTGAGGAATACATCTGCTCATGATTTTATTAGATAAAGGTTATACATGAAAGGGGTATATTGTAAGACCCCGAATTTTATGAAACAAAAGTATTCAATTTTTCTATTTAGTAAATGGTTAAATTGATAACAAGTTAAAGTTAAGGGTCATATATGAAATTTTTTAAAATACGCAAGTGGTTATAAAATACTCATTGTTGTCGGGGAATATTCATTTGGTCGGGGAATATTCTTTATGTCGGGGAATATTTGTACGACGGCGCAGCCAGTTGTGGGCCCCATAACAGAATAATTTTCGGATGAAGAAAACAACACATTTGAGTTTTTATAAATAACGGCGTAGTTGTTACCGTTAACACTGTTGGAATACCCGGTGGGTAAAGTAAAGTAATACGCGTTGTTGCACAGTAGCACACGGTATTGCACAGTATTTTTAAATTATTGATTCTTACGTAAGAAGGCACTACTCAATAATTGTTACAGTAATTACTGTTCAATATTTTATTCTATTGGTTCAATAATTGCTGCGTTGATATTTTATATTATTGTTGATTCAATAATTGTCACTGCACAGTATCTCCATTATCAGATCAATAATTCATATTATTAGAATAATATTATTAGATAGCATTATTGGCAATGTCTAGAAAGTTCTGTCTAAGGAGAGGTTTGGTCATCTAATTGCGCGCCAGTAAGGAGAAATCCTTATTGGAAAGCCCCCACTTTCCTGGGAACTGCCTGGTTGTCATAATTGTGATTCTGTAATATTATTTATGAATAATTAATTATTGATTTATATGATAAGTAAATATTTATTTGATGTGGATATAAATGATGGATTTATTTATGTGGTTATAAATGAAGGAATTAATGTTGAGGTGTTTTATCATTATTTTGTCAGATTGGAGGTTTTAAAATATCAAACCAGTGTTTTGAGATATATTGCGTGAGTTATAATTTTTAATCCGACCGTTGGATCGTTGTGATTTTTGGATATGTTATATATATATATATAAGTTGAGTATATGTTCACAAATTTTGAACCGTTAAAAATGAAAGAATGATTTGTTATGAATTTTAAGAGGTGACTGATTCGGAAATTAGGTTTATAAATAATTTTGGTGGAAAATTCTAGAAATGGGTGGGCCCCACTTTTGGTTGTTGGGGAAGATGGCTGATTTTTGGTGGGTGGAATAGTAGCAGGTAAAGCCATTAGGTAGCAGGTCAAGTCTGCTTCGGCGTGCTAACATTTTCCTATAAATAGAGGGCTAAGTTAGAATTAAAAATCACACCAGAAACATAAGCTTTCTCTCTTTCTCTCTCTATATTATCGAGCATATTTTGTGAGTATTTAGATACTTGGTGAGTTGCTATTCATCAGTGCAAGTTTCCTTCAGCTTCATATCCGATATCCAGTCAGAAGTGCTGCTCTTTTGAGGTAAGTGATATTAAGGGATGTTATATTCTTCATAATGATGTTATTCTTTTAATATCATTATACTGAAATATTGGTATAGATTTTATTGTAGAATTTCTACCTTTTTGAGTCAGGGTTACTATTCACGTATACGGCACTATTCATGTATATGGCACTATTTACGTATATGACATTATTTACGTATACGGTACTATGTACGAATACGGAATACTATTCACGAGTTACTATTCACGGGTACTATTCATGAGTTACTATTCACGAGTTACTATTCATGGGTACTATTCATGACAAAATTAGTTTCTTTTTCTGACCAAATTATCGTTGATTTATGAATTTTACTCCTGAAATTAAATCCGTGTTTTGATCATATTATTTTTATTATCATATATGACATTTTTATAATCCTGGTGAAGAAATTTCTCTTTGACTTGAGTGTAAATATGGGTAGATTATTGCTATGATCGTGACTATAAATTCTCTTTGGCTAGTAGTGCATAGTTGAATTATTGACTGGTATGATCATGACCATCGAATTTATAATTGAATATCTTTAGCTTAAGTGCAAAGGTGAATTGATCAACATGATTATAATTATTGTTTATATAAATTCTGAAATGATTATATATTTCTTTGAGATATTAATATGTTTGGCCTGTAGTGTAAATATGAACTGTTGTGGAATATCTTTGGCCTGTAGTGCAAAGATGAATTGTTGATGAATATCTTTGGCCCGTAGTGCAAAGATGACCTGTTGTTGAATATCTTTGGCCTGTAGTACAAAGATGATCTGTTGATGAATATCTTTGGCCCGTAGTACAAAGATGAAGTTATTAGTATGATTATGAACAGGAACTGTGCTTTGGTATAACCTTGATCTTTGATATTTCAGGTAAAGACATGTGATGAAAATTATCTTCGTCTTGGGTGCGAAGAATCACAATTATGATTATAAGTTATTCATATGATTGTGGACCAGAACTGTTGATTGATGTTATAGGGATAAATTATTGTTGGTGGATTTTTAACATAGAGAAGATAATAGACTTTATGGTCTATTTGACTCTTCTAATGGATTGCTCGTTCCGCTGCAACTATGGTTGAAAATTTTTATCATCTACCATATGTTCTAAATCTCTGATTTATTACTGTTGAAGGCTATTGATAATTTATTTATCTTTAGTCATGATATTCTTTACTGGGCTAGTTGTGCTTACCCTTCTGTTTCAAAATTCCTTTCAGGTAATACGAGTGTAGCTGGGTCGAGCGGGGGTAACAGGAGAATAGAACGGTGGTAATCATTTAGTAGTTATATTTGGTGAATCAAATAGGGTGAGGCGAACCCAACGTTAGAAGGGTGTTTTGTCACTATCATACAAAATGTCTAATGACATACAACCTCGTGACATCATAAGACACGGTTGTGCACATCCACTTGCTGAGTATATTTACGAGCACTACCTGTATAATCTTGGTGTTTGTTTGAAGTATAATTCACGATTAGAGACAGTGGAGGTAATGATATGTCAAGAGAAGACTCACTATTGGAAAGAATATGATAATAATCTTCTTATCTTTCTTTGGGTTCTATTAGGTCAACCAAGGATAATTCTGTGGATATATGATATCTATCATAACCTGGAAGCATGGCCTCCCATGTACGAAGGTTTCCTTGAGCACTTCCTAAAGATTCTAACTTCTAAAACAGTTTTTGACTATACCTTTATATAGGTATCACTGTGAGGTGTTGTCCACTGATGGGACATTTGTCACATTACGGTTGGGACACGAGTCACAGTTGGTATATATTTGTATCAAACCTCACAACCTATGTGTTGTTGTGTTTTGCACGACAGTTGTTGTAATAAAGTTATAGTTGTTTTTTGTACCATGTCTCTGGCGACTCGGAATAGGTGGGGTGGAATGAACCTATTTTGGGGTTGTCACATATATGGCTATGAGTATTAGATGGTGCGATTGATTGAAAAATTCTCTGTATTAGTTTTGTGTTGATTGAATTTGTTGTTAGATGCTCAGAGAATGATTATGAAATTTGGGATTATAGTATATTAAAAGCTCTATAAAACTAAACTTATAATTTTTTGCCCACCAAATATGTGATATAATGTTTGAAAGAAGTTTACTATCTAAACCTTTAGAAATTAGAAGATACATATCATATGTATGTTAAGAATTGAAGTAGAGTTGTTTCTAAGAGTTCTGGATTGATAACATGGTGATTATTCATGATACCAAGTGTTGGTGTTGGAAATCTGAAATATGCAAAAAATAGAGTGTCTTGGTCTGTTGTCGAAAGGCAAAACCAGCGTGGCCGCGTTGGTTCTCAGAAATTGAAAAATAACTTTTTTAGATTCTAAGCTTCTGAACAGGTGTAACAGGACCATATATGTTTAGGAAGATGTCTATCATAATGTTCAGATTGTATAGGCATCAAGGATTATATTTCAGAAGTTAGAACTGTGTAAGTTTTGGTGCAACTAGAATGTCATTCAAAGTACAGACAAATAAATAAAGATCACAAAAAATTTGGTTTTATCATTTCAATGGTTTGTTTGTGTAAGTGTATTACAGAATCAATTATAGATAGGAAAGAAATCACTTGAAAGATTCCTATATAAATGTGGTAAATTTAGTTGGCATATCGGGTCTGTAAAGTACAAGGGCAAAGGTAGGGTTCAGAAACACACACATACACATATACATACACACACACACACACGAGTATATATATATATATATATATATACTAGGGTGCGTGTGTGTGAAGAACAAATTTGAGAAGCTTGATCATCGCAGTTAACATAGTAAGCTTCTCTATGTTGGCTGAGCTATAATATGCGTATTATCTTTTTCTTCAGTTGTGTAGAATTTTTATTGGATATATAACTTATGTTTCAATTTTACTTGCACATGACTTAAACAATTTGTACATAAATCCTTTTCAATACATTTTTTTGTCAATTTCCAAGTTGTTGATTTGATCTGTTGATATAACTAAACGATTCATTTCAATTTTTGCAGTCTTGGGATGATAAAGCTATTGAATGGAAACGTGTTCATTCAACAACAAGTCGAGGATGGAGAAAAGTCACCACGGTTATGTGTATTTTATAATTCTTAGATCATATTAAGTAATCACGTGTCAATTGTTTCTTTCTTGCGATAGTACTAACATTTTGCTTTCTCTTATAAATAACAGATTTTTGTTACAAACAATATTTGTTGGTCGTGGACGTTGCTAATGGATAGTCTTTCTTTTCAAAGGTTTATGTACCGAAGACATGGCAGAGCTTGACAGATCTACAAGGAAAATGTTGTTTTATGTATTTTTAAGAACATAGTTTATTAAAAGTGGTAATATTTTTTGGTAGATAATTGAAAAATAGATAGTTGTAAAATCATTTTTTCGGGTACATTTGGATGCTATTTGTTATGGTTGATAAAAAGTATGCAGGTTTGTATGGAGCACTAATTTGCTAACTTTGTTCGTTATGGGTTTGCTAAAGTAACTGTATCAGGTGTTTTCATTTGTTTTGTTTTTGGCTAAATTATTGAAAGTAAACCAGAGCTTTTATATGTCTAGTTGTGCTGTGATTTCTTCTTTTATATCTACGTGGGTTGCTTCTGGGAGCATGTATTCATGCTTTGGAATTGAATTTGGAGCAGAAATTTTCTTAGTTTTGAATTCAGATTTCAATTGAGATGTGAGGGCATGGTTCTGTTATCCTGGACCGAGGGTTACTGCACTTTATAACTGAATATTGTTTTCATGCTTCTGGTGGTTTGTTTTCTCATAGGGTAGGTTTAGATCTCAGCTAAATTTTCTCAATAGTGGTGGCGACATGAGACTATATTCATATTGGTGCTGTCAATTTAATGTTTTAGATGAATAATGAGTATGTAGAGAATTTTGATGGACAAGTACATAATGACCATGTAGATATTGGAGCTGTCAATTTAATGTTTTAGGTAAATAATGAGCATGTAGCGAATTTTGATGGACAAGTAAATAATGAGCATGTAGATACAATTTGTGGCAAAATTCTTGACTTCTTTACTTTTTGGGGGGATGTATTAGAAATTTTCTTATTTGCAATAAATAATTATGAAATTTTATACTTTTTACCAAATATATACTCTTTTCACATTGTCAACCCACATTTTTTATTTAGATTCATCTTTAAGTATTAAATAATTACACTAGTATTAATAGTGCCGGGGTTAACCCTAGTATGTATATATATTATAATATTATAGGGGCATGCATGCATTATACATATAAGTAGTACTGCTATATATATATATATATATATATATATATATATATATATATATATATATATATATATATATATATATATAACGGTCCGATCTTAAACTCACCCCTTATTCAACTCACCCGAGCTCACCCCCCTTAGCGACGGACCCGGCGACGGTTCGGTCATACAATCGTCGTCTACACTTTTAGCGACATTATATGTTGTCCGTCGCTAAAAGTATAGACGACGGTTGTATGACCGAACCGTCACCGGGTCCGTCGCTAAAGTAGGGTGAGCTCGGGTGAGTTGGATAAGGGGTGAGCTTAAGATCCGAACTATATATATATATATATATGTATATATATATATATATATGTATATATATATATATGTGTGTGTGTGTGTGTGTGTGTGTATGTGTGTGTGTGTGTGTGTGTGTTATTTGTGAGTTATAAGAAAGTATTAATAGCATAGTTTCTTATATATTCATATATTAAATACTAATTTGTTTCTCTTTTAATTTTTTCAATAAATTTTAGAGAAATAATAATGAGATTTTAATTATAAATAATTTGATCAATAAGACTAAGTATTATTTAATTTTTTTAACTACAAAGTTAATTAAAAAACAGATGGAGTAAATCAATAGTCATTTACATGATGAGAATTTGAGTGGCATAAAATTTAAGAAATGACATTTTAAGACATTTTTTTTCTTTAAAAGAGTGGCTCTATTTTTCATGTTAAGTGCATTTACTAGAAACTAAGTTATAATAATAGTAGTTTTACACTCTACCGTAAACATTTATCATCTTCATGAGACATCTCCATCAAAAGAAAATTTTGCCAAATAAAGTACTAGAGTATTTTGATGACTTTAAATGATATTGTTAACGCCAAGTTTCGTCTGCGCGTCCAATCACAAAATCCACGCGCTGAATCCTGCACAATAACAGATCACACAGAAGGTTGACGACCGTACCGCCGGGGGATAGCTCCGGTGTGAGAATAAGTACAGGCCGTTCACAAGGTTTAACAATGGAGGTTTATATGTTTAGTGCTCAAAGTAGATATTACCTGTTAATTGTAACCTTGGCCTTGTATTTATAGAGCTCCCACCACCTTGGTATCCTCTTCTTTGGATTAGAGTAGGACTCCTAAATATGTTAGCTACCATATTTGGGTCCAACACAATCTCCTTAAAAAGTGCAAGTGGAATCCCTTTCCACCACTACATCCAGAGTTACCTTGTTGACGTAGGATTAGGGTTGATACCCTTAATCACGTAAATTCCTTATCGCACCAACTCTGTATGTGGACTGCTCATACGCTCAGGCCCAAATCAATAGCCAAACCCAATAGGCCCGAACTCAACCCTCACGATGACCACGGGCCCCAGCCTATTGGGATCGGGTAACCGACCCCGATCTTACATCTCTGAACATACGAGCCCGACCTTCTTTGACCCGACCCAAGCCTTCAGCCCAAAAGAAGGTCGGGAAAACACTCCCGAACAGATATGTAATAGTTACCGAAGTCCTTCAACCCGAGTGGTATAAGGTTCAATCCTTTACTAGTGAAGGAGAATATGTGTTAAATAGCAAAAAACAAAAAAGTAATAGTATATAATATGTGTCTTGTACCCATGTTTTTCTATTTTATTCGGTTATGATTGATGTCTCTTCTTCTTTTTTAGCCTCGAATAATATCTTAGATAAATGACAGTGAATAGGATAAATATTTTCCCGATTCCTTTTCATCCATGTTTTTAGGGAAATAATATTATTCATTTATATATTATTTATAAATTTTAAAGAAAAATTAATTAATTAGTAACATTAAACACAAATTTGTTTCTCTCATAATTTCGATAAATTTACTCCAATGTGATAACATTCTTCTTCTCTTTTTTAACTATCTTGTTTATAACAAAATTTAGAAGGGTAATGTTGATATGTTATACCCAATTTGAGTGATTAAACAAAATATTTTTTACATTTCTAAATATGTGAGTTTATCTCTAAAACATTAATTAAAAAGAACAGAGAAAATAATATTATAATATAATTTGAGGCGAAAAAAATAGAGTTTAGGATACTATTTACGACAAAGATTAAGACCCCTACTATTACTCTTTATTATTTGTTATATTATATTCATTCTAAAATAGAAGATTAATTTTGATATTTTAAACTCAATTTAAAATATTTTTTAATTTATATTATTATAAATTCATTTAATTTTATATCATACAATTATAAAAATCGTAAACTATTTAAATGTATTACTAATTATACGATTTATATTTTATAAAAAGAAAAAAGTAAAAACAAATTTCGTCTTAAATTTTTAAATATCTCAAATTAAATATTTTTTAAAGATGGATATTAACCTTATATTTTATAACATAAACGAGTATTTTATAAAATAACTTTGTGTTGACATTCAAAGGTATGACTTGGTAATCGGCAATTGACTTTCACCAGTCGGTATCAAAGCTGCATGAATCTTATTATGCCATTTGTAATGTCAATCCTCCAACTCCATATAACTTGGTAAACCCATTGACTCAAGTTTTAAGGATAATCTAACAAATTAATAAAAATGGCAAGATGTTAATGTCAATCCTCCAACTCCATAACTTGGTAAACCCATTGACTTAAGGATAATCTAACAAATTAATAAAAATAGAAAGATGTTAGCTTACGTTGTTGTCGGGTCAAATGCATTTGTCCCCAAGAAGGATGCTGACTTTTTGAAAAACAAAAGTATTGTAGGGATAGTTTAAATATATATATATATATATATATATATATATAGGAGATTAGATAAAACTTTTTCAAATGATTTGATTAAAAAAAAGAGAGGAACTTTTACATTATATTTGTGAGTTTTGGATATAAAAAAAAAGAAACTTAAATTAGGATGAAAAAAAATTACAAAACAAATAATTCTTCTTTTGTGTTGTTTGCAAGTTTAAAAAAATTATTTTTTAAAAAAACTTAACATTTAAATAAAGATTATTATTATGCAGTTATATTAAATTATCTTGGGCATGATTATATATTAATATACGGACTATTTTCAATTCTTTTGTTTATTTCTTTTCTTATTTGTCTCTTAAAAAAAACTCACAAACAAGAGAAATTAACATAAAACTTAAGTTTTTCATCCATTTTTTTTTATCTATTTTAAAACACAAAGACACAATGTTATGGCAAAGTAATTCACTAGCATTTCTAGCATCATACTCCCACTACTACTACTAGACTCTTAGTTAATGTTATAAGGGTACATTTAAATATTTAAAATTATCATACAAAGTCTGTTTTATAAATAAAATTTAGAATGGAGGGAGAATATTTTAATTAATTTACTAATTTCGTTCAAATGCTTATGGTATTGATTTGTTTGGAACGAATGACCCGTTGTACAAACAAGTTAGCAATCCCAATCACGTGCTGTTAGATGATGACGATATGCTGGTAAAAGATTTCGTTAACGTACCCGATGATGAAGAGGTTGAGGATGACGTTGTCAGCGACTATGTCGTTATACAAGATGATAACAACAAAAAATTAATTGATACAGAAGATGAAAAGACTGAATCTGAGGAGGAAATTGATTTTGATTTTGACGGGTTTGACGACGTATTAAGTCTTAACTTAAACTTATTGTTGGTTTTTTAAATAATTTACTAATAAAAACGATATTTATTAAGATAAATTTAGTAGAAATTGATTATCTCGTTGTTTCTAATTACAGTAATACAGTTATGGCTAGAAACAGCGGTGGAGGTCACCGTGGTAGTGGCCGTACAAGATCTGGGGACAGCTCCCAGGGCGGAACGTCGTCATCAACTAGTAAGTTTCCATCGTTTTGTAATTTAACTTTTTTCTACTTAATTGTTTAACGCATATGAAAATACTATATATACATAATTTCATCACTTAAACTTATAGATACTGTTCGTCGATGTAGCGAGGGACTAACCTCGGATTATTTAGGCATCCGTCGACCCAACCACACATTGCTATAGTTGATGTCGATTCGACGCAGTAAGTGTCTACTATAATATAACTCACACATATAAATTATTTTATATGATTACATGAATTAAAGTAACATAAATATCTCATATTGCAGTATCCTAGACCCGGTCGTTAAGCATACAGTACACGCCATTTTCTTGACACACATGCCTACGGGTTGTATGCAATTCACTTAGTTCTTGCAATATGATGTCCCCCTATATAACTACGGTATTGCGAGAGTTCCATGTAAGTCGAATTACATAACTTAAATTATGTACAATTCTAGGTATTATCATCGATTTCTGATATGTTAACATTCTTTGTATAAAATTATTTTCGATATGAGGAGGGTGTCTGTAAGACCCCAACTTTTATAAATAAAGATGAATTTTCTATAAATATCATTTTTGAATATTATGGAGTTAATTTGATATAATGTTATAGTTGTGGGTAATATTTATAAATTTTGCAAAGTACGCAAGTTGTTATATAATATTCGATTGGTCGGGAAATATTCGTTTTAACAGGGAATATTCGTACAACGGCACAATCATTGGTGGACCCCACAACGGAATTATTGTCGGATTGAGAAAACGACAGAATTATCTTTCTATAAAAATAACGGCTGAGGTGTTACCGTTAAAACCGTTAAAACTGTTGAACTACCAGGTAGTAAAAGTACAGTAATACGCGTGGTTGCATAGTAGCACACGGTATTGATTATTGATGCTTACGTGAGAAGTCACTCAGCTATACTCAATTATTGCTACAGTAATTGATGCATCATATCTCTTAAATTATTGTCATAGTATCATCTGTATAATATGTTATATTATTAAATCAATAATTGAGACGTTGTGGTAAGTTTGGTTATTTTATGGGGGGTCATATGTCATCATCTAAGAGTCTCTTCGTCAATAGTAATTACCGTCGTCAATAGTAATTACCGTCGTCAATAGTATTTACCTTGGTCAATAGTAATTACCTTCGTCAATAGTATTTACCTTGGTCAATAGTAATTACTTTCGTCAATAGTAGTTATCCCTTCAATATTACCAAGAGTCATTTAACCCTTCGTTAAGACCAAGAGTCATTTGACCCTTCGTTAAGACCAAGAGCCACCCTCAGTTTTTCTATAAATAGAGGCCTAGGGCTTCATTATTTTTCACGAATTCATTCAAGCTATAGAGAGAGAAAGTATAAAGAGAATAAGAGAGAGAGAATAAAAGTATTATGCTACTTCACTTTTCCAATATCCAGTTCTTTTAAGGTAGGGAATATTATTTCTTTTATATTCATGAAGAGAACTTTTGTTATTCCATTCTTTATTATTCTGTTGGAATAACCAGTATACGCGGTCTACCCTATACTTGGTGACATTCTTCTATTATTCTGTTGGAACATCCTGTCTGTGTGTTTTACACCGGACCTAGTTCCGTTTTTATTATTATTCTGTTGGAACATCATGTCTGTGTGTTTTACACCGGACCTGGTTCCGTTTTTATTATTATTCTGTTGGAATATCCTGTCTGTGCGTTTACGCCGGACCTGGTTCCATTATTTATTATTCTGTTGGAATAACCTGTCTGTGCGGTCTATCGCATGCGTGGTGATTTCTTTTGTTATTTCATTCTTTATTGTACTCAGTTGGTTAAGTTTTGACTTCTATACTCCATGAAATTTGTGGAATATCCTTGATATTTGCGTTTCATCTAGTATCTATTCATGAAAATATTCTTCTAAGCATTCTTGAATTTTACTCCACAAAGCAGTATCGTGTTGACAATTTGGACATTGTTAATTCTTGGATAAATTAATTCTTGAACTTGTTTTATTGAATTCTTATATCATTGTCATCATCCTCATGTTTATGAAATGTTGAAAGTCATCTGTGGCCTGTAGTACATAGATGGACTTGGTATGATTATGACCAGGGATTGTTCGGTATAATCATGATCGTAATGTTACAAATGATGTGGTAAAAGTCCTCATTGGCCGTAGTGCATTGGTGGACAGTTGTTGGCATGATCATGACCATTAATGAATACACGAATATCCTTGGCCGTAGTGCAGGGGTGATTCGATGATGTGGATTATTTTATTAAGCTGAGTCCCAGCGATCACAGTGTTGAAAAACCTTTTAAATCATAAAAGATAGTAGAGTTTATTTTCTACTTGACTCTTTTAATGGATTGCTTGTTCTGCTACAGTTAAACTTGATGTCTATTATATTTTATCAGTTTAACATTGTTGAAGGCTAATGATAATTTATTCAGCGTTATCTTAGTCATAATATTTCTTACTGGGCTAGTTGAGCTCACCCTTTCTTTCACTGTTCTCTTCAGGAAATGAGAACGTAGCTGGGGCAAGTCGGGGAACGGAGTGATGGTCCGAATGATAGTATTAGTTAGTAGTCCTCACTATTCTATGTAATGGTGTGTTAATAAATGTAATGAGGACTCCTTTTGAGTATGAATACTCTCTAGAAGATAATATTTGTATTCAAACTCACAGTTTATGTTTTGTCGTATTGTACACGACAGTTGTATTAGTAAGTTGTATTTGTATTCTGTACTTTGTATCTGACGACCCAAGATGGGTGATGTATACCTAATTTTGGGGGCGTCACAGTGTCTCACAAGCAGCCGGTGACAGTGTTAGTACTGCACATGTCGTAAAGAACTATGCTGGCTGGCTGGCTGTACGAGATGAGACAGCAGGCTGCCCAGGCAGTTATCACTACAACAAAAAGGCTTATTTCTGACAGAATATTCGGTCGAAGTTAAGCATAATCCGTCGAGGTTATGTTAATTTCGATGGAATATTCGGTCAGAAATGTAGTCGGATATAAGCGCACCGAAATTAAGTCCATCGATTCTTCAGTCAGAGATAGATATCCTCGACTGACTAACCTCGACGAAATATTCGGTCGATATTAACATATGGTCGACTGAATTTCATCCGTCGAGAATAGTCGGTCGATACTAAACATGACACGTGGCAGTCCACAAAAAATCAAAGGTTACTTAACCCCGACGGAATATTCAGTCAATTTTAACATATGGTCGACTGAATTCATCCGTCGAGAATAGTCGGTCGATACTAAACATCCCACGTGGCATCCCAAAAAAAAATAGGAGTGGCTTAGTCTCGATAGAATTCCGTCGAGGATAGTGCTATTCCGTCGACTTTATCCCTTTTTTTAAAAATATTTTTTTTGTTTTGGCAATATCCAGGGTAATAATACCCACATTTTTTGTACCTGTAAACCTATTTTTTTTCCAACAGCACATAACACACAAATATAATCCAATGCCAACAATAATGGCCAACATGAATATTATTACCAAGGCCAACTTGAATATGACATTAAACTAAAGTTCTAATCAACTAAAGTATATCAAATATGCATTTAAATGTCCATCCATATGTCAGACTAAAGTAATGATAAATAAAAGCTACAATACGTCAAAAATCAGCTAAACTATTAAAATTTACATCGATCACATTAACCTAAAAACTAAGTAAATATGTACAAATCATATACAAAACTATATATGTCACGGGCCGCCGTCGTCTTCCAACCGCTCATCAGCATTGTCAGCCCGATCGTCACCCTGTTGAGACAATATAATGTAACTCATTAGTCCATATATATAATACAGTTAAAGATAACTAATTAAATGAAAATTACATAACATGCAGAATAGAATTATATTATGAATAGTATACCTGAGTAGTCGAGGGTTGACTCAGTAACGGCCCAAATGCGTCTAGTAGTAAGGTAACCACCATCCAAATAATCTCGTCACGTAGAGCTGCGAATTGCTCCGGAGGGATACCCTTACTCTCGACGGTGGTACCAACTGCAATGTCCTGCACAAACTGATGGAGGCGAGAACGGCTGGGCAGGTCCCGACGACTGAATATCGGATCCTTCTCAAACCTCTCCGAGAAGACAGCCACAACCCGCTGGAACAAAGCATCGTCTAAGACAGCGCCCGTATGTGATGTTCCCACGGGGGCTCTCGGACGTAGACGCTAGCTAGAGCCTATAAAAATAAATATAACACGAATAATATTATAATTAAGTTTACTTTATTCATTAACAAGAATTAAACTAAAATATTATACCTCCAGGCAGTGTATAGGTTGGTATCCTCGGTAACCCCAGCACTCGATAACGGCCGGTAGTGCTAGTGGGAGTATCCTGAGACGCGACCCAAAGAGTCGTCTCCTCATCCTGAGATAAACTAATCTCGGGCGGAGGGACGGTGGGATCAGTTGTCTCAGCATCGCCCTTAGCAGCTTGCAACTCTGCTATACGCTGGTTGCGGAGCTTCTCAAACCGGTCCTGTAATTTAATATATGTACATGTGAGGTAACTTTGTATCATCCTATAAATTACGTAATATAATCCTAAATTATAGAGATTATAGTAAATGTATTACCCGTATAGCGAGTGTTACTGGAGACATCGTCGACCCTGAAGTAGAATCCTTTGGCGTATGGACTCTATCCCATAACTCCATCATAGTATAAGGAGGTCGACCCAAGCTACTCCGTATAGCCTAAATCATGTACATTAATTATTATTACCTTACTATACTATAGTTGTAGTTTAATATTAAATTAAACTAAATATAAATACATACCGACTTAACCTCCTGATATGACTGCGAGCCAGATGTATATACAACTTGTAGCTGGCCTCGATTCTTCTTCATCTGCTCAAACTTGGTCTTGAAGGAAGCATCATCCCAATATGTACATGTGGCAGCCCATGCTACATCTGATACTGTCGGCGGCTAATGCTAGCGTATAGTAGTCCCGGGCGATTCTTCTACTGCCCGGACTGCCCTCATACTCATCTTGTACAGCCAGCCAGAATAGTTCTTCGAGATGTGCGCAATAATAACGACGTCACCATCTACCTCAGTGATACTGGGATCGTATCTATAATACCTCTATCAAGCGAACATAACATACGTATAATTAATTATTTGAACAATATGTAAATAACTTGAACCTTGATTTAGTATATGTAATTCAACTTACGTGAAACTCCCGCAACACTGTCACCATAAAGTTGGCATCGTAACGGGCGTACTGGCTAAATTGCATGTAGCCAGTCAGGAGATGCACTAGACATATGGCGTGTACGGTCTACTTAGTGACCTAATCCATAATGACATGGAAATGAACTAATAAGTTTGTACGGGCCTAAAATGACATCTCTAAAATGTTCATACGCATTCTCTTCTTTGACCCTTCTCTTAAACCACTGGTGAAAATTTGCATTAGTGAATGCTTCCATTTGTGATGTTATAACGACCCCAAAATTCATACAATTCAACTATCGACTTCGTTTGTTAACAATACATTCAACCTCTAATTTTATATCATTAAATGATAATACAACCATTGAAATTTACGGAATAATTAAAATTTTCTATTACAAACTATTCTCGTTCCCAAAACCTTTAACCTTTACATCTAGCTGTCTTAGAATCATTTTAATACTGCAAGAATTTACATCGCAAAACAATATTACAATGCAACATTAATACATTATTTGGAACCTTAAACATGGTTCAAAAAAATAATAACTCAGCCAAAGTATATAAATCTTCAAGTATCACGTCCGATTCATATCTTTCAAGTAGCACATAACTTTATCTCAAATCTTTAACCTGCAAAAGTGGTTATTTGTAAGGGTGAGCTCGACAGCCCAGCAAAATCTAACATTTTTCATGCATCACATAGCACATAATAACATATTCAACATATATCTCACAAACATAGGACTAACATATCATACATGCTGCACTTCATATAACAAGTATACAAATTGAGTTCCTTACTCAATCAACATTTATTATTCAATCAACGTAGTCATAAATTGATTTTAGCGTTTCATACTTTCAATATAAATAAAACACTTCATGCTCTTTGCAACAAATATTTAAAATAGTTCATCATCAAGTTTACATAACAAATAGGAACTGAAAGACTTGCCTTGATTGTTGTTTACCAATAATAGTTTAACAGCTTACAGTTATCTGCACTTCACGTGCCCTACACAATTATATAATCATACACATCAACTATTAGTCACATAACAACACATAAAAATTTTAATGTAAACTCTACTCCACATCTCATAATCTTTCCTATTAATTTACACACAATGTTCAATTAGATTGTGTTAACTTTTTGACTTATGTAATATTCGAACTTCATTCAAGTGTTTAAATCTTACTAGGAATCATTATTGGTTTTATATTAAACCCATTTCATATTTTATAATATCCATTTCATTTGACTTAAAATAATTTTTACGTTCATTAACACTTATCACGGCGTTTCGACGTTTATTCGTCACACGCCCGATTTATCTCTCTTGTGTATGCTTAGTATGCTTATACAACTTATCTAATACATCATTTATTAATGTTAAACATCATTATATTTACTAATATTCATGTTTTATAACTTAGAACAACATCTTTTATCGTTAAGAGCACTACACTTGCATACGTGCATGCCTGACGCCCTCCGATTGCCTCTGAAAACACAACAGTCCTAAAGATGATAATTTTGACCCATATTCCTGACCTCAAATTGAAAAACTTAAATAATAAAAGTTGTAGGTCTACTCGTTCTCGTTCTAGATCATCTTGAATCGCCTCAATCTGAGTTTGTATGAAAAAGTTATGCTCATTTTAGTAAAACATGTCCGATCAGTTTTTTTCCCAAAATTTGGCTAAACAGACTACCCCCCCCCCCCCGCCGAGGCGGGGGTTTTTTTACTGGGGGGGCTCGCCGGGGGGGGGTCCCTTCTGCGTTTTTGCGATTTTTGATCCAGAACACTATAGAAAGCCAAATTAGGTCTACAAACTCCTTTCTAACAATCATACCAACCTACCCAAAGTGTAATATATTTACAGAAACATAAACTAATATTTCTAACATGTTTCTACCCACCTAAACAACATAAACATCAATGATTATAACCTTTAATTTCACTATTTCTATTATTTCTTCTTCTTTTGGCATTCATAGTGAAATTCTTCGCTGTGAATTCGTTTTTAAACCAATTCAAGTAATTCTAATTGTGATAACTCATATTATTAACATACTAACATAATACATGATCAATTTCAACAATAAATCATAACCAAACATCAATTTGATAGTTTCAAAAGCCATTTTTTCTAGAAATTAATTCACAGAAAATCATTATGAACAAAATTCCTCTTGTTTATCAAAATTACATGGATTGAATTGCTAGAACAACCATATAACTCATAATATATCATAATATAACCCATATTACACATAACTCATGCTCACATCAAAGATTTAAGCACAATTTTCAACATAACTTCATACTCAAACACTATGAACATGATTTCATCATGTTCATCATATCTCTGTGAATTGAAACCTTTGAACAACTATAAAAATCTCATGTAAGCGTATACATGAAAACATATGAACACCATATATGCATATAAATTCACAATCATGAAAACCTAATTTTACAAAGACTAAATACAAAACATCTTAATTTAGTATAAGGGTTAGTTTGATACCTTTCTAGGTTGAATTAGGAGAAAAGATGGAGATGATGAAAGCTTTTCTTTTATTTTCTCAAGGTTTCCCTTCTTCTTCTTCTTCTTCTTCTTCTTCTTCTTCTTCTTCTTCTTCTTCTTTTTCTCTGTATTCTCTCTTCTTCTCTTTGTTCTTCCTCTCTCTTTTACTAAAACGTAATATAAACTGATATATGATAATATAATATACGTATACTTATAATGCATATTAATATACGACATAAATACATATATAACTGATGTCAGTTATATTATTTGAAAATCAAAAGCCATAAGACTTGTTTGGTTAGCTAACTAAAAATAACCCATTAAATCTTACACCTTGTTTAATAAAACATATTTAAATTAAAGACTTAATATGCATTAAGCCTTGTTTTGCAAAACTGAATTAAACTCCTTTAATTTATTTTAATAACTCCTTTATAGAAAGGTTATTTCTCACACTTTATTCAATTAAATTTTAATATTCAATTTAATTAATTCTAATAACACTTTATTAAATTACTTTGACACATAAATCAATACAACATAATTATAATTTTCTTTTATAATTATAACTTTATTTAATCAACTAACACACCATTTTAATTACAAATTCAAATTAAAATATAATAATTCATTTAATCATTATAAACTCTCTAACTTAATTATTAAATAAAATTAGAATATTATCTCATAACAATTAATTTTCTTAACTCCTTAATTATTTGCTTAACAAATAATTAACCAATCAAGTCAAATCAAATTAAATATTTATTCAATAATAAACACATCCATTAAATATTTATATAACTCATTAAATATTTAAAAACTATCATTAAAATTTTGGATTGTTACAGATGTAGTCAACCCCGAGTTAGAAGCATACGCTTCCAATTCGAATGAACTGCGTACAATAATATGGCAATTGTTTAATTGTTGATTAAGGTTAGATAAATCATTTTCAACTTATAATAATACATACTTGATGTACGACGATACTTCAGGCATATTTAGAAGCACGTATGTAGAGATAATCTTTAAATCTTTATCGGTTAGGTAAGTCTTCGTTTCATGTCCAAATAGTTTAGCTGGATAAATAAATACAACCAACTCATCATCAGCACGACCAGACGGATTGGTGACCTCATTCCGACTTAGACGGTTGTGCTTCGTTGTGACTACATCATCAAAGTACAACGAGCAGAATTTGACAAGCTCTTCCTCCGTATAGCGTTCAGCAATAAAACCCTCTACGCGGGCTTTGTTTTTAACTTTCTGCTTTAATCGACGCATATTCCTAAAATATGAAAGTATGTGATATTACTTGATAAGTTAATTATAAAGACGACGAATATTGCACAATATATGTGATATTACCTCTCTAATGGATACATCCAACGATATTGCACCGATCCTCCAAGCTTAAGTTCATATGGCAGATGAATAGGCAAATGCTCCATGCTGTCAAAGAACCCCGATGGTAAGAACATTTCGAGCTTGCACATTGTCAACACTATGTTTTTCTCCATCTGCTCCACGTCACTATACCTTATAACAGTTTAGCAACTATCCCGAAAGAAATTTAAAAGTGCAGTAAAAGTATCATTAATATTCCTAGGTAACACCTCACGAAATGCAATTGGCATCAACTTCTGCATGAATACATGACAGTCGTGACTTTTGAACCCAGTAATTTTCAACTGCTTAACCTTAGTACAATGAGATATGTTAGAAGCATATCCATCTAGAAGCTTCAATGCCCTAAGCCACTTGTAAATGTTTTCAACCTGTTGCTTGGTAGAATAAAATGGAGCTTTTGGTTTTGTGTTGTTAGGTCGGTTCCATAATTCCCGCATGATATTCATTTCCTCCAAGTCTTTACGTGCTTTATCATTGTCTTTTGTTTTACCACCCGTAGCTAGTACAGTATAAAATAAGTTCTCGAATATATTCTTTTATATATGCATAACATCTATACAATGCCGAAGTGCTAGTGTGACCCAGTATGGCAACTCAAACCAAATCGGCAAGTGTGTCCAGTTATGACTTTTCCCATATCCTATAGCTCTCAACTTACCATGGTCCTTCCCAAGCGGTGGAAATGTTAGATCATTTAGCCATCCCAATATGGCGCTGCCCGACAAGCGACCAACAACCCCCTTCTTCTCTGTCTTTCTGTTGAACTATGTAGACATCTTTCTATAATTGTGCTCAGCAGGCAAGAATCTACGAGCAGTTCCAAAGAAACTAGTTTTTCGAATATGACGTAGTTGAGTGCCTTGCACATCCCCCATACATACTGGACATGACAACTTACCATGAGTCAACCAACCACTAATTATCCCTAGTGCTGGAAAGTCAGTGATAGTCCATAATAAGGCTGCCTTCATCACAAAATTCTACCCGATAGATTTATCAAAAATCTGAACACCTATTTCCCACAGCATCTTAAGTTCGTTGACTAACTGCCTAAGGTACACATTAATGTCTTTTGTAGGACTCTTATCCCCTGGTATAAGTAAGGTCAAGAAAAGATACGGATCCCTCATGCACATTGACGGTGGAAGATTTTAAGCTACCATAATCATTGGCCAAACAGAGTAAGGATGACTAAAATTATTAAATGGACAAAAGCCATATGTAGCCATGCCAAGCCTAACATTCCTAACTTCGTCGACAAATTATGGAAAATTGGCATTAAAATTCTTACATTCATCTCCATCTGCTAGGTGAGTCAGCTGACCAGGCACGACATCCCTTGTTTTATGCCAACTCATATATTGAGCAGTGTGCGCAGACATGAATAGCCGCTGTAACCTCGGCGCAAGAGGAAAGTATCATAAAATCTTCTTTAGAACATGTTTCTCCTTCCCCCACATATTGTGATCTTATATCTTGGCAAGTTGCAGATATCACACTGCACCTTATCTTTGTCCTCCCCATAGTATAACATGTAATCCTGCTCACACACATCGATCTTCTCATACCCAAGATTCAACCCCTTAACCATCTTCTTCACCTCATAGTAATTCACGGGCAGAGTATTATTCCTAGGTAAGAACTCGCTGAGAATATCAAGCAAATCATTGAATCCTTTCTCACTGCAGTCATGTTCATTCTTGAAATGTAAAAGCTTCGTAACTGCAGAAAGCATGATGTGCTTGTCATTTCCAAGATACAATGGAATACCCTATTCAGATAGCAACTTGTAGAAAGCAGCTGCTGAATCATTTGGCTTTTGCTGAGCACTGCTTGACGTATGCTCGTTTTTAGCCCAGTCAATATTGGTAGTGTAAGACCCCAATTTTCGTAAATAAAGATTAATTTTTCTCGAAATATCATTTTTAATATTATGGTATGGTTTTAACAAAATGTTATAGTTGTGGGTATTATTTATAAATTTTGCAAAGTATGCAAGTTGTTATAAAATATTTGATTGGTCGGGAACTTTTCGTATTATCAGGGAATATTCGTACAACGGCACAATCATTGGTGGACCCCACAACGAAATTATTGTCGGAATGAGAAAACGACAGAAATATCTTTCTATAAAAATAACGGCGAAAGTTTAACCGTTAAACTGTTGAAATATCCGGTGGTAAAAGTACAGTAATATGCGTGATTGTATAGTAGTACACGGTATTGATTATTGATGCTTACGTGAGAAGTCACTCAGTTTTATTCAATTATTGCTACAGTAATTGCTGCATAGTATCTCACGTTATTTGATTCAATTATTGTCAATATTTTATATTTTTAAATTAATAATTGAGACGATAAAGTTATTCATATTATTATTTGCAATATTGACGATGTCTAGAAAGTTCTGATGAGGAGAGGTTTGATCACCTAATTGCGCGCCAATAGGGAGAAATCCTTATTAGAAAGCCTCCTCTTTCCTGTGAACGATCTGGTTGTTAAATATTACGAATTATAATAATGATGATAAATGTTGTTAAAAATATTGAGAGAATTTTTTTTATAAAGTATTTGTAGTAATTTTGGCTTATTTTATGGACTCCCATTTACCTATTTTTCAAAATAATCGGTAGAGTATATATATATATATATATATATATATATATATATATATATATATATATATATATATATATATGATTGTGATGTGTGTGAGAGTAATGTGTGTGAAAGTGACGTGTGGGTGGGAAAGTGTGTGTGAATGTGTTATACGGGTGGGAATTGGGGGGGAAAGGGAATGCCTTGGATGAAAGGGAGTATATATATATATATAATGATGAAAGCGACATTTTGGAAGGGGCAAATTTTTGTCACGGGTGTGTTATAGGATATGTTGATTTCTTTGAATATATATATATATATATATATATATATATATATATATATATATATATATATATACGGGGAGGATCTCTAGCGGACCAAAAAAGCGGACCAATGAACGGACCAAGGCAAAAACACGCGGGTTTCAGGGCCAACCCGTGGGTCGAACCGACCCGCGCCCTGAAACCCGCGTGTTTTTGCCTTGGTCCGTTCATTGGTCCGCTTTTTTGGTCCGCTGGAGATCCTCTCTGTATATATATATATATATATATATATATATATATATATATATATATATATATATATATATTAAGTTTTGTTTTACTTGAATATAATATTATTATTTTAAAATCAGACATATGTGAATTCGATTTATTCGGCCCATGAAATTTTCAACTGTTGATCCGTGAAATTTTTTTAAATAGTATCATTTTGATTCTCCTATAAATAGGATGCTTAGTTAGAATTGAAAATCACACCAGAATCGGAGAATTCTTCTTCTATAATCTTGAGCGTATTTTTTTAGAGTTTAAGGAAGCTTTGAGCGTAGTAAACAGTTCAAGTTTTCTTCAAGAATATCTTCGCCCTACCAGTCGGAACACTCTTCTTTATAAGGTAAGGGATGTTATTTTTGCTTAATACTCGTAAGAAATAATACTTTCTTCCATACTCTGTAGTATGTAATTAATATTATTTCGTTTCAAATTTAAAATTTTACACTCATTTTGTTAAAGTTTTGGCTTCTATACTCCATGAAATTAGTAGAATATCCTTGATATCTACGCTTCATCCAGTATCTTTTCATAGAAATATTATTCTGAGTATTCTTGATAAGTTTTAACTTTTTCATGCCGGAGTACTATTCACGGGGTACTGTTCCCAAATTACTATTCATGAGATACTATTCACTCAGGTACTATTCACCCGGGGTACTATTCATGACAAAAACTTAATTTCTTTGCGGTCCAAATTATTTTTGATATAATATTATTTATAAATTTTACTTCACAAAGCAGTATCATGTTGACAATTTGGACACTATTGAATTCTGGATAAATTAAATTATAATTCTTTAAAAATTTATCCTTTGCTTTCTTTTAATTCTTATATCATTGCCATCATCCTCATGCTTATATTACGATGAAAGTCATCTGTGACCCGTAGTGTATAGATGGACTTGGTATGATTATGACCAGCAATTTTTCGGTATAATCATGACCGTAATGTTACAAATGATGTGGTAAAAGTCCTTATTGGCTCGTAGTGGATTGATGGACAATTGTTGGCTTGATCATGACCATTGATGAAAACACGAATATCCTTGGCCCGTAGTGCATGAAAAATTTGTGGTCGTGATACTAATGAATATCCTTGGTCGTAGTGCAGGGATGATTCGATGATGTGGACTATTTATTTAGCTGAGTCTCAGCAATAAATTTGATGATGATAAACTTTTTAAATAATAAAAAATAGTAGATATCATGCTCTACTTGACTCTTTTAATGGATTGCTTGTTCCGTTGCAGTTAAACTTGATGTGTACTATATTTTATCAGTTTAACACTGTTGAAGGCTAACAATAATTTATTTTGTATTATCTTAGTCATAATATTTCTTACTGGGTTAGTTGAGCTCACCCTTTACTTTCATTGTTCTCTTCAGAAAATGAGAATATAGCTGGGACTAGTCGGGAAACGAAGTGTCGGTCCAGATATTTGCATTAGTAGTCCTCACTATTTTGTGAAATAGTGTGATAATAAATGTAACGAAGACTTATTTTGAGTTTGAATACTGTTTAGACGATAATATTTGTATTAAAACTCACAGCTCATGTTGTATATTTAAGTTTGTATTTGTATTCTGTACCATGTATTTGGCGACTCAGAATGGGTGATGTATACCTATTTTGGGGTCAGTATTGGTATCAGAGCTTAGGGATATATGATCCCTGACTGGGAAGTGAGACTAGAACTAGGAGGGGAGAGGCTGGTAATTCCTTCGCTAGTATGACCTACCTAAGTTTATTTGTTATTTAATTGGTCGGTCAGAATATAGGGATAATATATTGCATGTCAATTAACCTTTGTTTTGTGGTAGTATTTGAAAATGACTTCCGAGAATGTTATGAATAGCAATGGAGCACATGAGACCGTTGAATCCCCAACGATCAATACCCAGGATAATGTGCATCAGAAAGGCAATAATCCTCAGGAAAATAATAACACTGACCAAATGATGAACGATGGGATGTTCAGAGGCTTTATGAAATTCATGCAACATCAGGCGAGAGCGACTCCTGTTCAAAATGCAGGTGGAAACATTGGCAACTCTCGGATGGTCACCGCTAAGCAGTTCAAGGAGCTGGGACCACCGGAGTTTTTGGGAGAGCCAAAACCACTTAAGGCGGAGGCGTGGATAAAGCAGATCACCAAGATATTTGATATCTTGGGATACTCCGAGGAGCAAAAGGTTCCCTTTGCCACCATCATGTTGCGAGGAGAGGCAGATTACTGGTGAAAATCTATAAAGCGTACTCAACCTGCCACACTGAAGATGTCTTGGGAGAAGTTCTAAGAAATGTTCAACGACAAGTACTTTCTCGAAAGTATTCGTTACATGAATGAGGTAGAGTTCATCAAGCTGGAGCAGAACAATATGACAGTGTCATAGTACGAAGCTAAGTTTGCCGAGCTATCCCGGTTTGCGTCCCACTTGGTTGATAAAGAGGAGAGAATGACGCGGATGTTTCTAAGAGGTTTGAAACCCAAGATACATCAATACCTAATTTCTCACAAACTGTGTTTGTATTCAGATGTTGTAAATAGGACTCAGTTATTGGAGCGCGATAGCAAGTCAACCCAAACCAAGAGAGAGCAGCTGGCAAAAGGATAATACCAGTGGTAGCAGTCATCGAAGCGGTGACAACAAACGTGGAGGGAATCAACATGCCAAAAATGGTAACCACTTCGGTAATAATCATGGCCAAGACAATAAGAGTGGAAATTTCAAGAAGATGAGATTCAATAATGATGGAAAGACGTCAGTACCAGCACTCGTTGTTAAAGAAAGAGAACGATCATCGATCGTATGCTACAAATATGGAGGGGAGGGATATATCAGTCCAAACTGTACGTAACAGTCCAAAACATGTTACAATTATGGAAGAGAAGGTCACCTGGCTCGATTTTGTCGTGTAGTAAAGCCAAGTCCAGCTGGGATGGAGGCACCAAAGGTCGTCCCAGAGAAGTCAAAACCAGTAGTTCAAGGGAGAGCATTTGTCGTGACCTCCCAAAAAGCAAGGAACCCGAACGAAGTCATCACGGGTAAGCTAATCATAAACTCTTGCGAAGTCTATACCTTATTTGATACCGGTTCTACCCATTCTTTTATTTCTCCTACTTACGCTCAACGTTTAAATTTAACTCTAGAGAAATTAAACTTTGACTTATCTGTTGAAACTCTGTTGGGAGAAAACTTTATTATATCCACTGTTTATAAGTCTTATTTAATTTAAATAGGTACCCTCACATTACCTGTCGATCTTATTTCCTTAAAAATACTTGCATTTGATGTAATTTTAGGGATTAATTGGTTAACTACTCATCATGCAAAAATTGATTATTTTCGTAAGGTTGTTAGCTTTCATATTCCTAACCAACCTATTATGCAAATTCAAGCAACCAAACCACTAAAGTCAATCACTGTCATATCAAGCCATAAAGCTATTCGTTTATTGAAAAACGGATGTCAAGCTTTCTTAGCCCATGTCACAGATTTAAACAAAAATACGTCAGATTTGAATGATATTTCTATTGTTAATAAATTTCCTGACGTATTCCCTGATGAACTTCCTGGCCTACCCCCAGAGCGTGAAATTAAATTTTGTATCGACCTTGAACCCGGTACAAAACCCATTTCTAAAGCCCCATATCGAATGACACCTATTAAACTTCAAGAGTTAAAGACCCAACTGCAGGAATTATTTGACATCGGTTTGATTCGTCCTAGTACGTCTCCTTGGGGTGCTCCTATTCTATTCGTGAAGAAGAAAGATAGGAGTATATGACTTTGTATTGATTATCGAGAGTTAAACCATGTCACCATCAAAAATAGGTACCCATTTCCTCGTATTGATGACCTGTTTGACCAGTTGCAAGGTGTCAAATTCTTTTCAAAGATTGATCTTCGTTCCGGATATCACCAATTGAAGATTAAAACTGATGACATTCTAAAGACTGCTTTCAGAACTCGGTACGGACATTATAAATTCCTAGTTATGTCTTTTGGATTGACTAATGCTCCTACTGCCATCATGGATATGATGAACCGAGTATTCAAGGAATATTTGGATTATTTTGTGGTCGTCTTTATTGATGACATCCTCATTTACTCCAAAAGCCGCAAAGATCATGAGCAACACTTGAGGCTGATACTCCAAAAGCTTCGTGAAAATAAGCTTTATGCAAAGTTGAAGAAATGCGAGTTCTGGCTTGAGGAAGTAGCATTCCTTAGACACGTGATATCCAATCACAGAATATCTGTTGACCCGGTAAAGATTGAAGCAATACAAAGTTGGGAGCAACCTAAGTCAGTGACCGAAGTACGTAGCTTTCTCGGCTTAGCTAGTTATTATCGGAGATTCGTGGAAGAATTTTCTCAAATCACTACTCCATTAACTCAGCTTACTTGAAAAGATACAAAATTCGGTTGGAATGAGGAATGTGATAAGAGTTTTCAAGAAATCAAGAGGAGACTCATTTCAGCACCTATTCTGATAATACCATCTAGTTCGGAGGGATTTGTCATCTACAGCGATGCATCAGGTAGAGGGTTAGGATGTGTTCTCATGCAACATAAGAAAGTCATAGCCTATGCCTCACGACAACTCAAAGAGTATGAGAGAAATTATCCTACTCATGATCTAGAGTTGGCAGCTGTCATTTTTGCACTTAAGATTTGGAGGCATTACCTGTATGGGGAGAAAGTGAAGATCTACACGGATCATAAATGCTTCAAATATTTTTTCACCCAAAAGGAACTCAACATGCGGTAAAGACATTGGCTTGAACTGTTAAAAGATTATGATCATACAATCCAATACCATCCTGGAAAAGCGAACGCGGTAGCTGACGCGTTGAGTAGAAGATCATATGCGGGTACGAGTGTGATATTGTCAATAAAAAGGCCCATTTTGTATGACTTACAAAGGATGGAGATAGAGATAAAGACTCTAGGGACCCACGTGATGATGGCAAACATACGAGTTGAACTAACTTTAATCGATAAAGTTAAAGTTGCTCAAGCTAAAGACCTAGAGCTGATGCGTATGAAAAAGAAAGTACAAGAATGTGCTATTCCGGAAGCAAGAATCGATGAAGAAGGAATACTTCGAGTCAACTCCAGACTTTGTGTTCCTAACGACCCTGATTTAAAGTATAAGATCATGATGGAGGCACACAACACACCGTTTATAATCCATCTTGGGAGTACCAAAATATATCATGATCTTCGAAATATATTTTGGTGGAGCAATATGAAGAGAGAGATAGCGGAGTTTATCCCAAGGTATTTAACATGTTAACGAGTCAAGGTGGAGCATCAAGTGCCAAAAGGTCAATTGCAACCACTTGAAATTCCAGAACGGAAGTGGGAGCACATTGCCATGGATTTCGTTACTGGTCTTCCCAAGGTTTCTCAAGGCATAGATGCAATTTGGGTCATTGTTGATAGATTGACCAAGTCTGCTCATTTCTTACCTATACGAGAAATTTATTCACTTGAACGACTTACTCGTATGTACATAAATGAGAATGTAAGACTGCATGGTATACCAGTATCCATAGTTTCTAATCGAGACCCAAGATTCACTTCACAATTTTGGGTTAGTTTGCAAAAAGCTATGGGCACGGATTTACGATTCAGTTTGGCATATCATCCTCAAACGGATGGGCAGTCAGAGAGGATAATTCAAACTCTTGAATATTTTATTAAGACTTTATGTCCTTGACTTCAAGGAAAGTTGGGACAAGTTCTTGCCATTGGTAGAATTTTCTTACAACAACAGTTATCAAACAAGTATTGGCATGGGTCCATTCGAGGCGTTGTATGGACGCAAATGTCGTTTTCCAGTATGCTGGGACGAGGTGGGTGAAGCAACGTTGTTGGGACCGGAGTTGGTACGTATGACTACGAAAATGATTCAAATGATCCAGCAACGTATAAAAATCTCGCAAGATCGACAAAAGAGTTATGTTGATCTTCATCGAAAAGATGTGGAATTCACTATTTGAGAGAATGTGTTGTTACGTGTTACTCCATAGAAGGGGGTTACAAGATTTGAAAAGAGATGAAAGCTCAATCCTCGATTTATTGGCCCATTCAAAATCCTCGATCGAGTAGGAACTGTGGACTATAGACTCGCTTTACCGCTAAGTATGTCTCATGTTCAGAATGTTTTTCACATATCTATGTTACATAAATATGTGGAAGACCCGAACCACATTATTGAGTTAGAACCAGACGAAATAATGGAAGATTTAACGTATGAAGATGTACCTGTTAAAATCTTGGATAAGAAAGAACATATTCTACGCTCTAAGGTTATACCTCAAGTCAAAGTTTTGTGGAGAAATCACGATGTTAAGGAAATGACCTGGGAGTTAGAATCTGAAATGAGATCAAGGTATTCTCAACTCTTCGACATACCAGGTATGTACCCTAATTTCGAGAAAGAAATTTTATAAGAAGGGGAGGTTGTAAGACCCTAATTTTCATAAATAAAGATTAATTTTTTTCAAAATATCATTTTTAATATTATGGTATGGTTTTGACAAAATGTTATAGTTGTGGGTATTATTTATAAAGTTTGCAAAATATGTAAGTTGTTATAAAATATTCGATTGGTCGAGAAATATTCGTTTTAGCAGGGAATATTCGTACAACAGCGCAATCATTGATGGACCCCACAACAGAATTATTGTCGAAATGAGAAAACAACATAAATATCTTTTTATAAAAATAACAGCGAGAGTTTTACCGTTAAACTGTTGAAATTTCTGGTGGTAAAAGTACAGTAATACGCATGGTTGTATAGTAGCACACGGTATTGATTATTGATGCTTACGTGAGAAGTCACTCAGTTTTATTCAATTATTACTACAGTAATTGTTGCATAGTATCTCACGTCATTTGATTCAATTATTGTCAATATTTTATATTATTAAATCAATAATTGAGACGATAAAGTTATTCATATTATTTTTTGTAATATTGACGATGTCTATAAAAGTTCTATCGAGGAGAGGTTTTGTCACCTAATTACGCTCCAACAGGGAGAAATTCTTATTAAAAAGCCCCCTGTTTCCTGAAAACGATCTGGTTGTTAAATATTGCAAATTATAATAATGATGATAAATATTGTTAAAAATATTAAGGGGATTTTTTTTATGAAGTATTTGTGGTAATTTTGGCTTATTTTATGGACCCCCATTTACCCATTTTTCAAAATAATAGGTAGAATATATATATATATATATATATATATATATATATATATATAATGATGAAAGTGACATTTGGGAAGGGGCAAATTTTTGTCACGGGTGCATTATATGATATGTTGCTTTCTTTGAATATTTAGACTTAACCTGGTTATATGGGGATATCCCATTTCCTCATTGCCGTAAATGGCAGGTAATATATATATATATATATATATATATATATATATATATATATAAGTTTTGTTTTACTTGAATATTATATTATTATTTTAAAATCAGACGTATGTGAATTCGATTTATTCGGCCCGTAAAATTTTTAACTGTTGATCCGTGAAAATTTTTCAAATAGTATCCTTTCCATTCTCCTATAAATAGGATGCTTAGTTAGAATTAAAAATCACACCAGAATCAGAGAATTCTTCTTCCATAATCTTGAGCGTATTTTTTTAGAGTTTAAGGAAGTTTTGAGCGTAGTAAATAGTTCAAGTTTTCTTCAAAAATATCCCCGCCCTTACCAATCGAAATACTCTTCTTTTTAAGGTAAGGGATGTTATTTTTGTTCAATACGCGTAAGAAATAATATTTTCTTCCATACTGTGCAGAACGTAAGTAATATTATGTCTAGTATTTATTTTGACATATGTATAGCGGTGCATGTTGTTACCTTCTTTTTGAGACATCATAATTATGATTTGATCCAGTTCAATATGTACATATAGAACCCTTTTGTTGATATTATGTCGCATGTGTTGTGACATGGTATCTTTGTTAGAATATATCGTATGGTATACTTGAGCTATAACCACCTGTGGGGGTACCACAGACATGTCGTCTTGACACGAGAGGCGTGACACTTTCTGTGGCGATGTGATTAGTCCACGGCGTCTCCGTTTGGGCTACGGAGGAAGTGGGCCATTTGGTGTTTTATTGTGGTAGGCGTATGGGTTAACCCTAGTTTTTTGTTATGCGGATTTGTGATGTTGTGCCAAACACACCTATCCGATTTGCATACATTTGGATTCGCGGTCCAATGTGAGATTTGCCTGTGTGGCATCATTTGACTTGTCTGTATGATATTATTTTGACTTGCCTGTGTGGCATTATTTTAACTTGCCTGTACGACAATGTTTATTTCTGAGCTCACTCGGTATGAAATAACACCCAGTCATTTGATTCAGCCTATTATTTCATTGTATTAGTCTTGTTCTGTTATATTCAATTCAATTAATTGAGTTAGTTAATTCGGTTCAATATTTCCTTAATCTTCTGTTTGTTTCGTTAATTCTATTGGTTCAAATATATTCTATTCAGATCTTTAGATATTTTATTTTTCGTCGGAGGCAATATTTTGTCTCTGTTGATTTCCTATTTCAATTGTATATCTTTTGTATCTTTATATCCGTACTGGACAATTGGCTCATGCTGTGTTTTTCTTTCTGCAGGTTTGCAGGGGTGATTCAGGGCTAGTGTGATGAGAGAGTTGTCTTTGACCATCTAGGTTGTTTCAATTTTAGGTTTTAATTATTAATAAAAAATTTATTTGGGCCTTAAAATTAATTGGATTTAAATTATATTTGAGTAATAATAAAACCCTAGTAAAATTAGGAGGAATAATAAGATATATAAATAATAAACAAAACCTAATTACTTTATTATATCTATGTGAAGTGAAGGAGATGGATTAGTGCGGCTGCGTAGAAAGGAGAAGAAGGAATAACAATTTTATTTTTATTTGGTAAGTTTTAGTAATTAACAGTACATGCATGTGTTGATTGGTATCACATATATGATGAATGAATCCAAATGAATTTGAAGTATTAGTCATTCATTCATAAGGAATTTCATATTCGGTTAAATTACTATATATATTATTATAGTCATAAGGAATCCATCAAGAATATGAGATTATGAATGGTCAGGGTAGGTAAAATTTATACATAAATATATGTATAGTACATTTTAACCAACAGTTAATTGAAATATAAACTTACGAATTGTAATGTAAATTTTATACATTAATTCAGACTAAATCATTTAGTTAATAAAAGGTTTAGAATTTATTTAATAACTAATTAAACAATATTATGTTATTAATGATTAGAATTGTAATAAGGTTTCTTTTTATTTTATTAGATCAAACGAAGGGAATTTCACGAGTTATATTTGAAATATAAATTTTGGGTATTACGTTGCTCAATTCAGGTACGAATTTTGTACTCAACTCCTTTGATTATTATTGTATTCTTTGTATCTCGTGATATCTCGTCATTCGTTCATTTTCTTATAATCCTATTGGCACACCTAAAAAGAAATTGATCTTTGACATTTTGGCTTTATTCAGTAATTTAAACTCTTTTTCTTCTATTACAATTTGTACATATTCTATAATTTTTCAGCGATACTCATGTTAAATTTAATTACTTTGTTTTGTTACTCGTTTCAAATTTGGATATTATTTCACATAATTGTTCCGTGTGAAATTAACATGATAGTTTCATGTTGGTGTTGGTACTAACTCGTATTTGTACTCTTTGAATTAAGTTATTATGTCTAGTATTTATTTTGACATTTGTAGAGCAGTGGGTGTTGTTACCTTCTTTTTGAGACATCATAATTATGATTTGATCCAGTTCAATATGTACATATAGAACCCTTTTGTTGGTATTATGTCGCATATGTTGTGACATGGTATCTTTGTTAGAATATATCGTAGGGTATACTTGAGCTATAACCACCTGTGGGGGTACCACAGGCATGTCGTCTTGGCACGAGAGGCATGACACTTTTTGTGGCGGTGTGATTAGTCCACGGCGTCTCCGTTTGGGCTCCGGAGGAAGTGGGTCATTTAGTGTTTTATTGTGGGAGGCGTATGGGTTAACCCTAGTTTTCTGTTATGCGGATTTATGATGTTGTGCTAAACACATCTATCCGATTTGCATACATTTGGATTCGCGGTCCAATGTGTGATTTGTCTGTGTGGCATCATTTGACTTTCCTGTGTGGCATTATTTTAACTTGCATGAGTGGCACTATTTTGACTTGCCTGTGCGGCATTATTTTGACTTGGCTGTGCGACAATGTATATTTCTGAGCTCACTCGGTATGAAATAACACCTAGTCATTTGATTCAGCCTATTTTTTTATTGTATTAGTTTTGTTCTGTTATGTCCAATTCAATTAATTGAGTTAATTATTTCGATTCAATATTTCTTTACTCTTCTGTTTGTTTCGTTAATTATGTTGGTTCAAATATATTCTATTCAGATCTTTAGATGTTTTATTTTTCGTCGGAGGTAATATTTTGTCACTGTTGATTTCGTATTTCAGTTGTATATCTTTTGTATCTTTATATCCGTACTGGGCAATTGGCTCATGCTGTGTTTTTCTTCCAGTAAGTTTGCAGGGGTGATTCAGGGCTAGTGTGATGAGAGAGTTGCCTTTGACCATCTAGGTTGTTTCGATTTTAGGTTTTCATTATTTTGACTCTATTTGGAGAATTGTATTTAATATTCAATTGATGGATATCACTATTAATATTTTGAAGTTATCAGTGCTCTGTTTACTTATTTTGAGGTTTGTTGTGCTTTGCACGTGACCTCCCTTTCCTTTTCGGGAAGGGGGTGTTATTAGGTTTGACCTGTGAGTTGTGGATAAATCACTTGGTAGACGTAGGAGTTTGATTCGATTTTGTTCTCCGTTTGGTTGGTCTTGAATTTGATTAAGTGGCATGCTCTTTTCGAGTTGTAGTTGATCTGAGAAAGGTGAGACAATTTGTTGAGATTATTATGGTTATACGTTGGAGCAATAATATTAGTTAAAGATTATGATTGGATCATTAAGGAGAATAAAGTTATACCTTGTGCAGTTAATAAATGATCATATATGAGATGCGATTATGATGTGATTATTTGTACCAACGAGAATTTGGTTTTGGAGATTATATTTTAATATAGTGCTTTTGGGTAATAATCTATTATGATCTTAGAATTAAGGATTTGATTTGGGTGATGATTTAGTTTTGTTAAGTTGTGGATAATTTGAGGTATGTTTATTGATGAGGTAATATGATAAATGGAAAATTATTAAGTATAAAGGATCTTTTGTAAATTTGAGTTGTAGATAGTTGAGGTAATTAGATTAATCATTTGAGGTTAATGATCAATTTTTGCTGCTATTTTCTAGTAAGATGTTGGAGTTATGTGATATGAAATTTCATTATGATAGTAAGAGGAGATCTTGAATTTGTTGGGTTAAAGTTTGCACTAAGAGATGTTTAAATTATTAAATGATTTGATAGTAAGTGATGAAATTTAATTGATTTTGAGATATTTTGAATAACTACAGTTGCTCATATAAATGGTAGAAAATGTGAATTGGAGTTTTATATGGTAATCAAGAGATCTTAGTAGTATATTCTTTTGTGTATATTTGAGGACTAGTTCAAATCGAGGATGAGATATTTTGAAGCTCTTGAGGACTTAGGGAGAGACGTTAGTAATATAGCTTGCATAATTGTTTTGTTTATCTGATGTCCTTGGAGTATGGTATGAATTTATGTAAAATAAATAAAAATAAAAATACTTTGTTAAATCTTAGTCATGTGTGGAATATAAATATTTTACAAACTAAATATAATTTTAAATGTTTCGGGTATTATAATCGTATTTAGATGAAGAGGAAATTTTGTGTTTTCGAATTATGTTACGAACAGTACGTACGTTTACAAGAACGAAAATCAAGAAAATTGACAAGGACCCGCAGCCGCACCAGCTGTGGAGCATGTGGTTTAATACAGTGCAAAACGAAGAATCTTAACGGGGCTTGACACGGTAGTTGACGAATCTTTTACAAGTACATGGATAATTGCGAGGACTGATGGACATACCAGGCTTGATCGTTTCAAAGGGTGATGTTACATCTTAACTAAAGTTATGAATAATTATGCCATGTAAATAAAAAAAAATAAAAAAATTCTGTAGCTTAATTAAATTCCGAGGACGGGATTATTTTTAAGGGGGAAGAATATAATAATCCAATTTTTTTTATTTATCATTAAATATTAATTGACTTTTATTTTATAAAAGTATGATTGAAATTGAAAATGTAAGTTACAAAAAGAAAAATTTCTTATTTTGTTTGGGAAGTTATATTCTTTTAATAGATAATTAAATAATTGATTTAATTAAAATTAAGGAGTCCATTATGGTTTTGATAACTCCTATATTGTTTCCTTGTTATATTTAAATAGTGAAGATGCAAGTCTAATCCTATTTTTTTTTAATTTGAATAGTTGAATTCCCAAATAAAATACTTATACGCACTGCAACCATTTTGAAAAAAATAAATAAATCATAATTAATTCATCCGATGTCAAAATTGAGTGAATCCAAAGCGCATTTCTTCAATTTTTCGTCTTTTACAATTTTGAAGAAAAAAGAAGCTGAGTCAATTTTAGATTGTTAATAGCAGGTTATGAGGAGGAAGACAATCCCATTTGTTAAAATTTTGTGGAAAAATCATCTGAATCGTGAAGCTACTTGGGAGATGATAGAATCTATTCAAGCGAAGTATCCGCGTCTCTTTAAAAATTAGGTACGTTCTTTTTTTTTTGATTCCGGGGACAATCTTTTTAAGGGAGAGGTAACGTAATACCCAGAAAAAAAAAATAACATTTAAAGTTACTTTTTAAATATATATATTTTTTACTGGACTTTGTCTTTTATTTGGGTTAAACAAGTCATTTAATTTATGTGGGCTAATAAATAATAAAAAATTTATTTGGGCCTTAAAATTAATTGAATTTAAATTATATTTGAGTAATATTAAAACCCTATTAAAATTAGGAGGAATAATAAGATATATAAATAATAAACAAAACCTAATTACTTTATTATATCTATTCGAAGTGAAGGAGATGGATTAGTGTGGCTGCGCAGAAAGGAGAAGAAGGAATAATAATTTTATTTTTATTTGGTAAGTTTTAGTAATTAACAGTACATGCATGTGTTGATTGGTATCACATATATGATGAATGAATCCAATTGATTTTGAAGTATTAGTCATTCATTCATAAGGAATTTTATATTTGGTTAAATTACTATACATATTATTATAGTCATAAGGAATCCATCAAGAATATGAGATTATGAATGGTCAGGGTAGGTAAAATTTATACATAAATATATGTATAGTACATTTTAGTCAACAGTTAATTGAAATATAAACTTACGAATTGTAATGTAAATTTTATAAATTGATTCAGACTAAATCATTTAGTTAGTAAAAGTTTTAGAATTTATTTCATAACTAATTGAACAATATTATGTTATTAATGATTAGAATTGTAATAAGGTTTCTTTTTATTTTATTAGATCAAACAGAGGAAATTTCACGAGTTATATTTGTAATATAAATTTTGGGTATTACGTTACTCAATTCAGGTACGGATTATGTACTCCACTCCTTTGATTATTGTTGTATTCTTTGTATCTCGTGATATCTCGTTATTCGTTCATTTTCTTATAATCCTATTGGCACTCCTAAATAGAAATTGATCTTTGACACTTTGGCTTTATTCAGTAATTTAAACTCTTTTCTTCTATTATAATTTGTACATATTCTATAATTTTTCAGCGATATTATTGTTAAATTTAATTACTTTGTTTTGTTACTCGTTTCAAATTTGAATATTATTTCACATAATTGTTCCGTGTGAAATTAACATGATAGTTTCATGTTGGTATTGGTACTAACTCGTAGTTGTATTCTTTGAATTAAGTTATTATGTCTAATATTTATTTTGACATTTGTAGAATGGTGCATGTTGTTACCTTCTTTTTGAGACATCATAATTATGATTTGATCCAGTTCAATATGTACATATAGAACCCTTTTGTTGGTATTATGTCGCATATGTTGTGACATGGTATCTTTGTTAGAATATATTGTAGGGTATACTTGAGCTATAACCACCCGTGGGGGTACCACAGGCATGTCGTCTTGGCACGAGAGGCATGACACTTTCTATGACGGTGTGATTAGTCCACGGCGTCTCCGTTTGGGCTCCGGAGGAAGTGGGCCATTTTGTATTTTGTTGTGGGAGGCGTATGGGTTAACCATAGTTTTCTGTTCTGCGGATTTGTGATGTTATGCTAAACACACCTATCCGATTTGCATACATTTGGATTCGCGGTCCAATGTGTGATTTGCCTGTGTGGCATCATTTGACTTGCCTGTGTGGCATTATTTTAAATTGCCTATGTGGCATTATTTTGACTTGCCTGTGCGACAATGTATATTTCTGAGCTCACTCGGTATGAAATAACACCCAGTCATTTGATTCAGCCTATTATTTCATTGTATTAGTTTTGTTCTGTTATGTCCAATTCAATTAATTGAGTTAGTTATTTAGGTTCAATATTTCTTTACTCTTCTGTTTGTTTCGTTAATTCTGTTGGTTCAAATATATTCTATTCAGATCTTTAGATATTTTATTTTTCGTCGGAGGCAATATTTTGTCTCTGTTGATTTCGTATTTCAGTTGTATATCTTTTTATCCGTACTGGGCAATTAGCTCATGCTGTGTTTTTCTTCCGGCAGGTTTGCAGGGGTGATTCAGGGCTAGTGTGAAGAGAGAGTTGCCTTTGACCATCTAGGTTGATTCGATTTTAGGTTTTCATTATTTTGACTCTATTTGGAGAATTGTATTTAATATTCTATTAATGGATATCACTATTAATATTTTGAAGTTATCAGTGCTCTGTTTACTTATTTTGAGGTTTGTTGTGCTTTGCACGTGACCTCCCTTTCCTTTTCGGGAAGGGGGCGTTACAGAGATGCTATCAGAGCCAGGTTCTTTCCTGTAGAAAACCTATTTAGGTTTGACCTGTGAGTTGTGGGTAAATCACTTGGTAGACGTGTGAGTTTGATTCGATTTTGTACTCTGTTTGGTAGGTCTTGAATTTGATTAAGTGGCATGCTTTTTTCGAGTTGTAGTTGATCTAAGAAAGGTGAGATACATTGTTGAGATTATTATGGTTATATGTTGGAGCAATAATATTAGTTAAAGATTGTGATTAGATCATTAAGGAGAATAAAGTTATACCTTGTGCAATTAATAATGGATCATATATGAGATGCGATTATGATGTGATTAATTGTACCAACGAGAATTTGGTTTTGGAGATTATTTTTTTTATATAGTACTTTTGGGTAATAATCTATTATTATCTTAGAATTAAAGATTTGATTTGGGTGATGATTTAGTTTTGTTAAGTTGTGGATAATTTGAGGTATGTGTATTGATGAGGTAATATGATAAATGGAAAATTATTAAGTATAAAGGATCTTTTGTAAATTTGAGTTGTAGATAGTTGAGGTAATTAGATTAATCATTTGAGGCTAATGATCAATTTTTGCGGCTATTTTCTAGTAAGATATTGGAGTTATGTGATATGAAATTTCGTTGTGATAGTAAGAGGAGATCTTGAATTTGTTGGGTTAAAGTTTGCACTAAGAGATGTTTAAATTATTAAATGATTAGATAGTAAGTGATGAAATTTAATTGATTTTGAGATATTTTGAATAACTACAGTTGCTCATATAAATGGTAGAAAATGTGAATTGGAGTTTTATATGGTAATCAAGAGATCTTAGTAGTATATTCTTTTGTGTATATTTGAGGACTAGTTCAAATCGAGGATGAGGTATTTTGAAGCTCTTGAGGACTTAGGGAGAGATGTTAGTAATATAGCTTGCATAGTTGTTTTGTTTATCTGATGTCCTTAGAGTTTGGTATGAATTTATGTAAAATAAATAAATAAAAATAAAAATACTTTGTTAAATCTTAGTAATGTGTGGAATATAAATATTTTACAAATTAAATATAATTTTAAATGTTTCGAGTGTTCGAATCGTATTTAGATGAAAAGGAAATTTTGTGTTTTCAAATTATGTTACGAACAGTACGTACGTTTACAAGAACGAAAATCAAGAAAATTGACGAGGACCAGCTGTGGAGCATGTGGTTTAATACAATGCAAAATGAAGAATCTTAACGGGGCTTGACACGGTAGTTGACGAATCTTTTACAAGTACATGGATAATTGTGAGGACCGATGGACGTACTAGGCTGGATCATTTCAAAGGGTGATGTTACTTCTTAACTAAAGTTATGAATAATTATGCCATGTAAATAAAAATAAAAATAAAATTTCTATAGCTTATTTAAATTCCGAGGACGGAATTATTTTTAAGGGGGAAGAATATAATAATCCAATTTTTTTTATTTATCATTAAATATTAATTGACTTTTATTTAATAAAAGTATGATTGAATTTGAAAATTTAAGTTACAAAAATAAAATTTTCTTATTTCATTTGGGAAGTTATATTCTTTTAATAGATAATTAAATAATTGATTTAATTAAAATTAAGGAGTCCATTATGGTTTTGATAACTGTTATATTGTTTCCTTGTTATATTTAAATAGTGACGATGCAAGTCTAATCCTTTTTTTTAATTTGAACAGTTGAATTCCCGAATAAAATACTTATGCGCACTGCAACCATTTTGAAAAAAATAAATAAATTATAATTAATTCATCCAATGTCAGAATTGAGTGAATCCAAAGCGCATTTCTTCAATTTTTTGTCTTTTACAATTTTGAAGAAGAAAGAAGCCGAGGCAATTTTAGATTGTCAATAGCAGGTTATGAGGAGGAAGACAATCCCATTTCTTAAAATTTTTTGAAAAAATCATCTGAAGCGTGAAGCTACTTGGGAGATGATAGAATCTATTCGAGCAGAGTATCCGCATCTCTTTAAAAATTAGGTACGTTCTTTACTTTTGATTCCGGGGACGGAATCTTTTTAAGGGGGAGGTAATGTAATACCTAGAAAAGAAATAACATTTAAAGTTGCTTTTTAAATATATATATATATATATATATATATATATATATATATATATATATATATATATTATTGGACTTTGTCTTTTATTTGGTTTAAACAAGTCATTTAATTTATGTGGGCTTATAAGTAATAAAAAATTTATTTGGGCCTTAAAATTAATTGGATTTAAATTATATTTGAGTAGTATTAAAACCCTATTAAAATTAGGAGGAATAATAAGATATATAAATAATAAACAAAACCTAATTACTTTATTATACCTATTCGAAGTGAATGAGATGGATTAGTGCGGCTGCGTAGAAAGGAGAAGAAGGAATAACAATTTTATTTTTATTTGGTAAGTTTTAGTAATTAACAGTACATGCATGTGTTGATTGGTATCAGATATATGATGAATGAATCCAATTGAATTTGAAGTATTAGTCATTCATTCATAAGGATTTTTATATTCGGTTATATTACTATATATATTATTATAGTCATAAGGAATCCATCAAGAATATGAGATTCTTAATGGTCAGGGTAGGTAAAATTTATTCATAAATATATGTATAGTACATTTTAGTCAACAATTAATTGAAATATAAACTTACGAATTGTAATGTAAATTTTATACATCAATTCAGACTAAATCATTTAGTTAGTAAAAGTTTTAGAATTTATTTAATAACTAATTAAACAATATTATGTTATTAATGATTAGAATTGTAATAAGGTTTCTTTTTATTCTATTAGATCAAACGGAGGGAATTTCACGAGTTATATTTTTAATATAAATTTTGGGTATTACGTTGCTCAATTTAGGTACGGATTCTGTACTCCACTCCTTTAATTATTATTGTATTCTTTGTATCTCGTCATATCACGTCATTCGTTCATTTTCTTATAATCCTATTGGCACTTCTAAATAGAAATTGATCTTTGACACTTTGGCTTTATTCAGTAATTTAAACTCTTTTTCTTCTATTACAATTTGTACAAATTCTATAATTTTTCAGCGATACTCTTGTTAAATTTAATTACTTTGTTTTGTTACTCGTTTCAAATTTGGATATTATTTCACATAATTGTTCCGTGTGAAATTAACATGATAGTTTCATGTTGGTGTTGGTACTAACTCGTATTTGTACTCTTTGAATTAAGTTATTATGTCTAGTATTTATTTTGACATTTGTAGAGCAGTGCATGTTGTTACCTTCTTTTTGAGACATCATTGTTATGATTTGATCCAGTTCAATATGTACATATAGAACCCTTTTGTTGGTATTATGTCGCATGTGTTGTGACATGGTAACTTTGTTAGAATATATTGTAGGGTATACTTGAGCTATAACCACTTGTGGGGGTACCACATGCATGTCGTCTTGGCACGAGAGGCATGACACTTTCTGTGGCGGTGTGATTAGTCCACAACGTCTTCGTTTGGGCTCCGAAGGAAGTGGGGCATTTGGTGTTTTATTGTGGGAGGCGTATGGCTTAACCCTAGTTTTCTGTTCTGCGGAGATGTTGTGCAAAATACACCTATCCGATTTGCGTACATTTGGATTCGCGGTCCAATGTGTGATTTGCCTGTGTGGCATCATTTGACTTGCCTGTGTGGCATTATTTTAACTTGCCTTTGTGGCATTATTTTAACTTGCCTGTGCGGCAATGTATATTTCTGAGCTCACTCGGTATGAAATAACACCCAGTCATTTGATTCGGCCTATTATTTCATTGTATTAGTTTTGTTATGTTATGTTCAATTCAATTAATTGAGTTAATTGACACCTATCAGTTTACTACCACACAAATATGGCGTCCCTTACAGAGAGTCTGGCTTCGGTGCATTCCACAAAGGAAGTCACCAGATAGAGGCTCGGGTACCAAATTCTATAGTTGAATTTTTAACTCCCGAAGTTCAATAGGAGCCATTCGATATGAGATTTTAGAAATGGGTTTTGTACCAGGTTCAAAGTCGATACAAAATTCAATATCACACTTTGGGAGTAAGCCAAGAAATTCTTTAGAAAATATGTCAGGAAACAAAATATTATTCAATATGACGTATTAAAGTCCATGACATGGGTAAGAAAGCATGACATCCATTTTTCAATAAATGAATGGCTTTATGGCTTGATATGACAATGATTGACTTCAGTGGTTTGGTTGCTTGAATTCGAATAACAGGTTGCTTAGGAATATGAAAACTAACAACCTTACGAAAGCAATCAATTTTGGCATGATAAGTAGTTAATCAATCAATCCCTAAAATCACATCAAAAGCAAGTATCTTTAAAGAAATAAGGTCAACAGGTAATGTGATGGTGCCAACTTGGATCAAACAAGATTATAAACAGTGGATGTAACGAAAGTTTCTCATAACGGAGGTTCAACAGATAAGTCAAAGTCTAATATTCTTCGGAGTCAAGTTTAAACGTTGAGTATAAGCAGGAGAGATAAATGAATGGGTAGAACCGGTATCTAATAAGGTATAAACTTCGTAAGAATTTATAATTAACTAACCCGTGCTAACTTCATTCGGGTTCCTCGCATTCTGACTAGTCACAACAAACGCTCTTCCAGGAACTGTTGACTTTGACTTTTCCGGGACAGCCTTTGGAGTCACCATCCCCGCTGAACTTGGTTTCGCTACAGGACAATCTCGAGCTATATGATCATCCTTTCCACAACTAAAACATACCTTGGAAGGTTGTGAACAGTTTGGACTTATGTGTCCCTCTTCTCCGCATCTGTAGCATCTAACTGGCGGCCGTTCTCCTCCCCTCTAATTTGTTGCTAGTGCTGGTGCTGCTACTGACATCTTCCCGTCATCGTTAAATCTTCTCTTCTTAAAATTTTCACTTGAATAATTTCTTCTATTATCTTGGCCATGATTACCACCGAAGTGGTTACCATTTCTGGCACGATAATTTCCTCCACGATGGTTATCATTGCTCTGATGATCGTTGCCATCGGTACGATTATCATCGAGTTGTAGGTTGTTATTCTTCGATTGAGCTGACTCATTATCGCGCTCCAATAACTGAGCCCTATTCACAACATCTGAATATAGAGAAAATTTATGAGAAATGAGATATTGACGTATGTCGGGTTTCAAACCTCTCAAAAACATTCGCGTCATACGTTCCTCATTCTCTACCAAATGAGGTACAAACCTGGATAACTCTGCGAACTTCGCCTCGTACTGGGACACCGTCATGTTATTTTGTTCTAGTCTAATAAACTCTACCTCCTTCATATGGCGAATACTTTCAGGAAAGTATTTTTCGTTGAAAAGTTTCTGAAACGTTTCCCATGCCATGATGAGTGCGGTAGGTTGGGTCCGTTTCACAGACTCCCACCAGTAGTCTGTCTCACCACGGAACATAAAGGTGGCGAATGGAACCTTCTGTTCCTCCGTGCATCCCAAGACATCGAATATCTTGGTAATTTGCTTGACCCACGTCTCCGCCTTAATCGGATCCGGCTTTCCCTTAAATTCTGGTGGTCCCAACTCTTTGAACTGCTTGGCTGTGACAAGCCGTGCGTTGCTATCATTTCCACCCGTATTCTGTGCACGAGTCTACCTCGTCTGGATTTGCATGAACTGCAAAAAGCTCCTAAACATCCCATCGTTCATCGTCTGATCAGTGGTGTTGTTCACAAGTGGAACATTATCGGCCTGTTGCACGTTCTCCTCATTGGTGTGCAAAGGTGTCTCCACGGTCTCATTTACTCCACTGTTAACATTCTCAGTTGTCATTCTCAATTACTGCCATAAAACAAGGGTTAATTAAAGAAATTAACATGCACATAATAACCCTATACTCTAACCAACCAACAAATAAGCTTAGGTAGGACACACTAGCGAAGGATTTATTCGTCTCTCCCTTCCTAGTTCTATTCCCCGATCTCCGCCAGATATCATATCTCTAAGCTCTGATACCAACTGTGACGCCCCCAAAATAGGTCAAATCCACCCAACCTATTCTGAGTCGCCAAATACATGGTACAGAAAACAACTACACTTTATTATTACAAATATCATGCAAAATACGACAACACATATACTGTGAGTTTAAATACAAATATTGTCATCTAGAAAATATTCAAATTCAAATGGAGTCCTCATTACAATTATTGATACACTATTTTACAAAATAGTGAGGACTACTAAAATAACTATCTTGAACCATCATTCCACACCCCGAATAGTCCCCGCTATATTCTCGCCTCCTGCGAAGAAAAATAGAACAAAAATGAAAAGGGAGAGCTCAACTAACCCAGTAAAGAATATTATGACTAAGATAATATAGAACAAATTATCGTTAGTTCTCAACAGGAAAAAATCTGATAGAATACAATAGACAACAAGTTTTAGATCAACAACTGCAGCGGAAACAATAATTCATTAGAAGAGTTAAGTAGAGAATGAAATCTACTATCATCTATGAATTTAAAAGTCCATCATCGATATTTTATCCTTGTAACATCAATCAATATACATCTTAAATCAAATAGTCATCTTTGCACTACAGGCCAAAGATATTAATCAGTCGGTCATGTTCATCTCAACACCTGTTCATCTTTGCACTACGGGCCAAAGATATTCATCATAAAATCATTCATCTTTGCACTACGAGCCAAAGATATTCAGTTATATCATCATTTAGGACTGAAGATGATGAAAAATATTTTAAAGAAAACGAATCCAGTGAAACAAAAGAACAAATATTAAGGATTCGTACTTTAAACAATCTAAGTTCAAAAATACTTCATAAATAACCAAGTGTAGAGTAAAATTCAAGAATGAAGACCAAAACATAGATCCAATCCAAGATAGGAATCATAACAGACGATCTTGAACACAGAAAAGAAAATTTAATTTTTCTATTAATAGTGTCGTATTCGCGAATAGTGTCGTATACGTGAATATTGCCGTATACGTGAATAGTAACTCCGACACTAAAAAATATAAATTTTACAAAAAAAATCATCATGCTTCGTGAATAGTACTCGTGAATAGTTACTCGTGAATAGTAACTCATAAATAGTAACTCGTGAATAGTAACTCATGAATAGTAACCCCGACATGAAAAAGTTTCAAATTTGATAAAAATTTTCAACTAATATTTCGGTATAATGATATTGAAGAATAATATCATTTTCGAATAAAATAACATCCCTTACCTCAAAAAGACAATACTTCTGACTGGAATACTAGATATAGTGTTGAAGGAAACTTGCACCATATAGCAACACTCAAAGTATCAAAATACTCACAAGAATACGCTCGATAATATAGAGAGAGAAAGAGAGAGAAAACTTCAGTTTCTGGTGTGATTTTTAATTCTAACCTAAGCACCCTATTTATAGGAAATTTTTTAGAACACCAAAGTAAAAAATTTAATAAATTAATAATATAATTTTCTTAATTTTCTTAGCACACCACACCAGCTGATTTCAACCATTAACATATGCCACTCAAATGGAAAAAATGTTTTTCTTAATAAAAATAATTAAAACTTCCAAAAATCAATTATTTCGAAACTACGGAACTTCAATAATTCATAATAAATAGCCCTTTTATCAAAAAATTCGAATCTGACGACCTTTTATAGGAAATTCAATTTTCTACAACTTTACAGAAGAAAATTTTTCCAAATTCCAAACATAAATTGACCGAAATCCATATACGGACGATTTTACAGGCTATAATCAAATTTCAGTCAAGAAATGGGTCCACCAACATGTTTAACATGGTTTAATCATTTAATGTAACAAAAATACTCTTTCTCCTCATATACTCATATATCCCACATTTATTATAAAAATATCACCATTATTATATTATTAAAATATAATAATATATTTAAATGAATTATTTTATCAAAAAAAGATAAAATATTAATTTTCAACAATTGTCACATTAAAAATTTTCTCCATCTATATCCACATAAAATCAATATTTTTCTCATCATATAAATTAATAATTAATTATTTATAAATAATATTACAGAATCACAATACTGACAACCAGGCCGTTCCCAAGAAAGAGGGGGCTTTCCAATAAAGATCTCTCCTTACTGGCGCGCAATTAGGTGACCAAACCTCTCCTTAGACAGAACTTTTTAGACATTACCAATAACGTTATCTAATAATATTATTCAGATAATATGAATTATTGCTCCGATAATGGAAATTACTGTGTAGTGACAATTATTGAAACAACAGTAATATAAAATATCAATGCAACAATTATTGAATCAATAAAATAAAATACTGAACAATAATTACTGTAACAATTATTGAGTAGTGCCTTCTTACGTAAGAATCAATAATTGGCGCAATACCGTGTGCTACTGTGCAACAACGCGTATTACTGTGTTTTAACTACTGAGTATTCCAACAGTATAAACGGTAACAACCACGCCGTTATTTATAAACAACTTATACTTGTCATTTTCTTCATCCAATCGCTTTCCGTTATGGGCCTACAAAAGACTGCGCCGTCGTACGAATATTCCCTGACAGCAAGAATATTCTACGACCAAACGAATATTCCCCGACAATAATGAATATTTTATAACCACCTGCTTATTTAAAAAATATTTGCGTATTTTACCCATAACTAACCTCATTAATCAATTCAACTCTTACTATTTTAAAATAAAGAAAATTCAACTCTTGCTTATTTAAAAAAATTTAGTAGCACCTCCCCATGGTCTCCAAGTACACGAAATAGACCAAAATAACTTAGTCTAAGTATGCATTCAAAGAACATGTAGAGACACCAGCTGAAAAATCCTCAAAATATTATAAACATGCACCTTGTGAATTGGCACCGACCTAAGTGAGAGACATAACATCCAGTAACAGTCCCAAACTGGGGACTATTCAACATTCACTCCTACTATAAGACCCCAACTTTTACGAATAAAGATGAATTTTCTATAAATATAATTGTTGAATATTATGGAATGAATTTGATATAATATTATAGTTGTGGGTAATATTTATAAATTTTATAAAGTACGCAAGTTGTTATTTAATATTCATTTGGTCGGGAAATATTCGTTTTAACAGGGAATATTCGTACAACGGCACAATCATTGGTGGCCCCACAACAGAATTATTATCGGATTGAGAAAATGACAAACATATATTTATGAAAATAACAGCGAAAGCTTTACCATTAACTGTTGAAACATCCGGTGTTAAAAGTATAGTAATACGCGTGATTGCATAGTAGCACACGGTATTGATTATTAATGCTTACGTGAGAAGTCACTTAGTTTTGTTCAATTATTGCTACAGTAATTGTTGCATAATATCTCACGTTATTTGATTCAATTATTGTCAATATTTTATATATTATTAAATCAATAATTGAGATGACAAAGTTATTAATATTATTATTTGTAATATTGACAATATCTAGAAGTTCTGTCAAGGAGAGGTTTGGTCACCTAATTGCGCGTCAATGAGGAGAAATCCTTATTAGAAAACCACCTCTTTCATGGGAACGACCTGGTTGTTAAATATTGCGAATAATAATAATGATGATAAATGTTGTTAAAATTATTGAAGTAATTTTTATGAAATTTTGCTTATTTTATGGATTCTCCATTTACCCATTTTTTAAAATATTCGGTAAATATTAGGTTATGGATAGGGGGGAAATGTGGTTTATATATATATTTTATATATATATGTGACATGTGGTCACTGGTGGTGTTAGTGGAATGATGAAAGTTGTCCTAGGAGAGTTTTTTTTTAAAGATGATTCACGGGTGGTTGAAAGTTTTCTTTTCAAGCATGTGTTATATAATACATTTATATATTATATTTCTTTGGTTTTGTTTTATTAAGAAATTCAATCGGCAAATGAATTCCGTGACTTACATTTGGAATCCGTGAGTTTTTTTCTTCGCAGTACTCCTTCCATTCTCCTATAAATAAGATGTTTAGTTAGAATTAAAAATCACACCAGAAGTTCAGAGAATTCTTCTATAATCTTGAGCGCAATTTTTTAGAGTTTTAAGAAACTTTGGGCGTAGTGCAAGTTTTCTTCAAGAATATCCTCGCCGTACCAGTCGGAATACTCTTCTTTTACGATAAGGGATATTATTTGTTGTACTCGTAAGGGTATTATTTCTTTCGCCTTCATGAAGAGAACTTCTGTTATTCTATTTTTTATTATTATGTTGGAATAACCTGTCTATGCGAAGTACCGCATACACGGTGAAATTCTTCTGTTATTACATTCTTTATTATTCTGTTGGAACATCCTGTCTGTGCGGTTTACGCATGACCTGGTTCCGTTCTTTATTATTCTGTTGGAAAATCCTGTCTGTGCGGTTTACGCATGACCTGGTTCCGTTATTTATTATTTTGTTGGAACATCCTGTCTGTGCGTTTACGCATGACCTGGTTCTATTATTTATTATTCTGTTAGAATAACCTGTCTGTGCGGTCTATTGCATGCCTGGTGATTTCTTTTGTTATTCCATTCTTTATTATACTCAGTTGGTTAAAGTTTTGACTTCTATACTCCATGAAATTAGTAGAATATCCTTGATATTTGTGCTTCATCCAGTATCTTTTCATGGAAATATTCTTCTGAGCATTCTTGAATTTTACTCTACAAAGAAGTATCATGTTGACAATTTGGTCGTTATTGTTTCTTGGATAAATTAATTCTTGAACTTGTTTTATTGAATTCTTATATCATTGTCATCATCCTCATGTTTATATTTTGTTGAAAGTCATATGTGGCTTGTAGTGCATAGATGGACTTGGTATGATTATGACCAGGGATTATTCGGTGTAATCATGACCGTAATGTTACAAATGATTTGGTAAAAGTCCTCAATGGTCCGTAGTGCATTGATGGACAGTTGTTGGCATGATCATGACCATTGATGAATACACGAATATCCTTGGCCCGTAGTGCATGGATAATTTGTGGTCGTGATACTAATGAATATCCTTGGCCGTAGTGCAGGGATGATGCGTATTATTTATTAAGCTGAGTCTCAGCGATAAATGTGATGAAAAACCTTTTTAAATCATAAAAGATAGTAGATTTTATTCTCTACTTGACTCTTTTAATGGATTGCTTGTTTCGCTGCAGTTAAACTTGATGTTTGTTATATTTTATCAGTTTAACACTGTTGAAGGCCAATGATAATTTATCCTGCATTATCTTGGTCATAATATTTCTTACTGGCCTAGTTGAGCTCACCCTTTTACTTTCATTATTCTCTTCAGGAAATGAGAACGTAGCAGGGACTAGTCAGGGAGCGGAGTAACGGTCCAGATGATAGCATTAGTAGTCTTCACTATTCTATGAAATAGTGTGATAATAAATGTGTTGAGGACTTATTTTGAGTTTGAATACTGTCTATAAGACAATATTTGTATTAAAACTCACAGCTCATGTTGTATATTTAAGATTGTATTTGTATTCTGTACCATGTATTTGGCGACTCAGAATAGGTGATGTATACCTATTTTGGGGGCGTCACACCTACTGAGTGAATATCAAACGGGTTTCTAAGTTCCAAAGTATAGTACATATATTATTGACTGTATTAAAGATTAAAGAGAGAGTATTATTGAGTTTATTAAAAATTGTGGCAAACTAAGCAAATGCTACTTACTTTATTTTGTCAATGATAAACTAAGTAAGCGGTACTTAGTTTATGAGAATTGTTATTTAGAATCTATAGAGACTAATGTTCGACATTCACTCCTACTTGTCAAACGGATTTCTAAGTTTTATAGCAGTTGTAGCTGTAATGACTACTAGGAGGAGAGTCAAGGACTTCCTTGTATGCAGGGTTCGACATAGCAGTTGCAGCTAATAGTACTCCAACCGGTTCCTCGGCAGCAATCTGACAAAAAAAAGGGTCGTAGTTCCTGTTTGTGTCCTATACTCTAATAATAAAGTTAATTGAATTACTGCGGACATTCCTCATTGTTTTCCATCATAACAGATGACAACATCCCGAAGGAGTTCCATTAAACTATTGAACAAAGTTCCAAGTTAAGCAACCCTCTAGATGAACGAACGATCACTTCTCTACTAGGAATGAATCATTGCCTGATATGGGTCCAATCCATGACATAGACAACTTCTCACCACTCCAAATTCCTCATATGAGTAGTTCTCATAGAAAAAGGGGTGAGACATTCTGTGAGAACTACCCATCTGAGGAATTCGGAGTGGTGAGAAGTTGTCTATGTCATGGATTGGACACATATCAGGCAATGATTCATTCCTAGTAGAGAAATGATCGTTCGCTCATCTAGAGAGTTGCTTAAACTAGAACTTTGTTCAACAACTTAATGGCACTCCTTCAGTATGTTGTCATCTATTATGATGGAATAGTGAGGAATGTTCGCAATAATTCAATTAACTTTATTATTTGAGTATAGGACACAAACAGAAACTATGACCCTTTTTTTAATTGCTGCCGAGGAACCGGTTGAAGTACTATTAGCTGCAACAGCTATGTCAAACCCTGCATACAAGGAAGTGCTTCATTTAATTTATATGTTATTATATTATACTTAATTTAATTTATATGCTATTATATTTGAAAATTGTGGCAAACTAAGCAAATGGTACTTAGTTTATTTTACCAATGAAAAACTAGGTAAATGCTACCCAGTCAACATGTATTTTATTTTATTTATTGAATATGTAGACAACTTATTATTCAGTTACTTTTAATTGTAGAAAACTAAGCAAATTCTACTTAGTTTATTATTTTATATTATGTAAATTTATTTCAAATATATTATGTTATTTTAATTTATGTTTATTTAATTTATTAGCTTTGATTTTATTTAATTCGGGATATTTTTTATGTAATGGAAAACTAAGCAAATGCTACTTAGTTTAAGATAATTATTGTATTTTATTTTACTATATTTTATTTTTTATTATATTATATTATTTAAATTAATTAATTTACATTTAATGATATTAAATTAAATTTTAAAATTTTAATTTATTATTGTTTATTATTAAATTTATTTTAAATTTAATTTATTATTATACTTTTATTCATTTATGTATTTTAATTTATTTAATTTTAATTTATTTATTTTATTTTATTTTATTTTATGTTATATGTTTTAATTTAATTTAATTTAATTTAGTTAAATTAAATTAAATTATTTTATTTTATTTTTTGTTATATTATATTAAATAATAAAGTAAATTTATTTTATTGTATTAAATTTATTTTATTTTATTTTATTTTAAATTATATTATATTAAATAATAAAGTAAATTTATTTTATTTTATTAAATATATTTTATGTTATTAAACTTATTTTATTTTAAAGTTTATTATATTATATTATATAATTTATTAAAGTTATTTAAATCTCCTAGTTTTTTTTGTATCAATTTATTAATTTATTTAATTTTTCTAGTATTACTACTTAGTTTTAGTGGCAAACTAAGTCCTAACTGTCTTTTATATAGTTAATTAAATATTTATTTATTACCATCTATAACTTCCACATAAATTCAGTCGAAAATTCTGTCGAAATTAATATTCAACACCAAAATTAGAGAAGTCTACAATTGATTCACAAATTAAAATTAACAATACTGGAAAAGGCAGAAATCAGAACATTGCAAATTATAAGTTTATCACACTACATTTCACTTCATATGGCAGCAAAAGGCATAAAAATGATATGTTATAACCAAACTGAACCAAATTAATATATATAATAACTAAACCAAATTCAGATACATCAAATTCACTGTAACAGAACCAAATCAGATACAAATTAGGCTGTTGATCCCAAATTAGAACCAAATCAGATGCAATTGTACTGCTGACCCCAAATTATAATACGAAACTTACCAAAATTATGATATATATATATATATATATATATATATATATATATATATATATATATTAACCCTATAACTCTAGATTATGATATATATTAACCCTATAACCAAATCAAATGCAATTGTAACTTTAAACCAATTTCAGTCAAAATCAGTAGCATATATATTAACCCTAGCTAAAAAAATTAGGAATTTTAGTATGTACCTTGAATTACAAGAGGAGAAATAAGGAACCAAAAGAGAGAATCGGAGGGCCGGGAAGCTAGCCCCAGCGGTGTGGTGGTCGTCGGCGGTGTGCTGGGGAGCTAGCCCCGGCGGTATGCTGGTGGCAGGGTAGAGAAGGTTCGACTGAGAAGGCGAGAGGGCGGCTGAGAGAGAGAGAGAGAGATAGATAGATAAAGAGACAGAGAGCAGCGTCTGAAATGATTCTGCAGATCTGTTTTTATTTAACTATTTTCGACGGAATTCCGTCAGTATTATATCTGTCGAGGATACGTTAATTCGACGAACATTCTGTCGAAAATACTAATATTCTGTCGAGAAAATAATTCATGCTTGCGGGCTTTTTTGGCGCCTTTACTCGCACATATTTTCTACCGAATTTGGTCGTGTTTATGTTATTTCTAAGAGAATTAGTTCCGACAGAATATTTCGTCGGGAATACTCTAAGACCGAATGAATTGTTTCCGTCGACAATATATCCATCGGAATTAGCAGATTTTCTTGTAGTGTATCGAACAGCCCGAGATTACCATACGGGATCATCAGCCTCACATAATCTCCGATGCAGCATGGTTAGCTATGTGTGCACACTGGGATGCTAATGACTTCAAGAAAAAGTTCTAGCAGGCAAAAAAGAATTGTGGCCAGCTCTGAATTGTACACAGTACCAGCTCACGGTTATTTGAGGAAGTGAAGTCGATAAGTATCTCAATATAGTTCTTTAGTTACTCTATTGTCATTATCATACTTTATAAATGTTATTTGAATGTATTTATCAAGCCATGTGAGATAGCTTGGGTCGACCTCCTACCATGCTAGAGTTTTAGGATAGAGCTCACACGCCCAAGGAGTCTAGCATGTCTCCCGCAACATTAGCTATACGGGTAAGACTAATATCAATTAATGTATATAATTATTAATATTAGGTAGTTGATGAAATGATTTAATTAACTCACATGTCGCAAAATAAATTACAGTACTGATTTCAGAAGCTTTGGGACCATCGTATAACTGAGTTAGAGGCTGCTAGGTGGATTCTAAGCTGTTAGATTCCACCAACCCTCCACCAGAGATTTTATTATCTCGGGATGACGAGCAGAGACTATGGGTCGCGTCTTAAGATCCCCCTAGAAGTAGTACTAGCAGGAATCAAGTTCAGGTATCAAATGACTAAAAAAATATTTATGTGTAATATTGAGTTTCATTTTAACATTTATTCAAATAATTTTTTGTACTAAAAAAGATAAATATAAGACTATTATTTTTTAAAAAAGTAAAATTAATATTTTACCTTTTTTGATATAAAAAATTAATTATATTGATTATTGATGATTATGAAATAAACTTAAACCAAAAAAGGTAAAATTGTCATTATATTGATTATTGATGATTATAAAATAACAAGATTTTAATTAGTAGTACATTTATACATTTTAAAATATTTATCATTATATTGATTATTGATGATTTTTTAAAGCTGAGTTTGTAATGTATTAAATTTAATTTAAAATATAAATAATGCTCTTATATTTATCTTTTTTGGTATAAAAAATTAGTGAAATAATTTTTAAAATGAAACTCAATATTACACAAGTATTTTTTTTAGTCACGTGTCGTTGACATGTCATCAATTTTCTTACGTGTAACTATAAATTAGACATAATAAAAAAATTAAAAGTTTAATCCCCTAATTGAAAATCTTGAGAAAACGATTCCCAAAGTGGAATTTTTTTTTAAAATTTCGGGATATTAATCCATACTTAGGCCTTTTAATTAGTATATTTTTATAACTAAAAAAATTAGTAATAAAAAATAATTAAGCCCACATTGAAGTCAAATCCTAGATCAGACACTGCCCAAAATTAAACACAAAAATTTGGTCTAATATTACTATAACAAAAAAGGGAGGTTAATTGAGCTTGTAGCACGGGTTGGAGATTGGAGGTTAATTGTGACGCCCCCAAAATAGGTTTACATAACCCATTCTGAGTCGCCAAATATTTGGTATAGAATTTAAATACAAACTTCAAATATACAACTATTAATTGTCGTGTAAAATACGATAAAATATAAGATGTGAGTTTTAATACAAATATTATCTCGTAGACAATATCCAAACTCAAATAAAATTCTTATTAATTATTGTCACACTATTTTATAAAATAGTGAGGATTCACTACAACAAAAAAGGTTATTTTTGACCGAATATTCCGTCGGAATTAAGCATAATCTCAAAAATTCGGTCAAATATAAGCTCGTCGAAATTAAATCCGTTGATATTTCAGTCGCAGATATCTATCCTTGACCGATCTAACCTCGACGGAATATTCGGTCGAGATTAAGATATAGTCGACTGAATTCTATCCGCCGAGAATATTCAGTCGAGTCTAAACCTGCCACGTGGCATCACATAAAAAAATAGGATGGGCTTAATCTCGACGGAATTCTGTCAAGGATAGTGTTATTCCGTCGAGGTTATCCCTTTTTTTTTAAATATTTATCCTATTTTGGCAATATGCAGGGTAATGATACCCACATTTTTTGTACATGTCAACCTTTTTTTTTTCAACAGCACATAAAACATAAATATAATCTGAGGCCAACAATAATCAAATATGCATTTAAACTAACGTAAATATGTCAAACTAAAGTAGTCATAAATAAAAGATACAATACGTCAAAAGTCAACTAAACTATTAAAATTTACATCACATTAAGATAAAAACTAAGTAAATATGTACAAATCATCTACAAAACTATGTCACGGGTCATCGTCGTCCAACCGCTCAGCATCGTCAGCCCAATCGTCACCTTGTTGAGACAATATAATGTAACTCATTAGTCCATATATATAATACAGTTAAAGATAACTAATTAAATGAAAATTACATAACATGCAGAATATATACTTGAATTATATTATGAATAGTATACCTGTGACGCCCCAAAAATTAGGTATACATCACCCATCTTGGGTCGTCAGATACATGGTACAGAATACAAATACAACTTACTAATACAATTGTCGTGTACAATGCGACAAAATACAACTGTGAGTTTGAATACAATTATTGTCTACTAGAGACTATACAAACTCAAAAAGAGTCCTCATTACAATTATTGTCACACTATTTAACAGAATAGTGAGGACTACTAATACTATCATCTGATCCATCACTCCGTTTCCCGACTCGTCCCAGCTATATTCTCATTTCCTGAAGAGAACAGTGAAAGAAAGGTTGAGCTCAACTAGCCCAGTAAGAAATATTATGACTAAGATAATGCAGAATAAATTATCATTAGTCTTCAACAGTGTTAAACTGATAAAATATAACGAACATCAAGTTTAACTGCAGCGGAACAAGCAATCCATTAAAAGAGTCAAGTAGAGAATAAAATCCACTATCTTCTATGATTTAAAAGGTTTTTCAACACTGTTATCGCTGGGACTCAGCTTAACAAAATAATCCACATCATCGAATCACCCCTGCACTACGGCCAAGGATATTCTTTAGTATCACGACCACAATTATCCATGCACTACGGGCCAAGAATATTTGTGTATTCATTAATGGTCATGATCATGCCAACAACTGTCCATCAATGCACTACGGGCCAATGAGGACTTTTACCACATCATTTGTAACATTACGGTCATGATTACACCGAATAATTCTTGGTCATAATCATACCAAGTCCATCTATGCACTACAGGCCACATATGACTTTCAACATTTTATAAATATGAGGATGATGACAATGATATAAGAATTCAATAAAACAAGTTCAAGAATTAATTTATCCAAGAATTAACAACGTCCAAATTGTCAACATGATACTGCCTTGTGGAGTAAAATTCAAGAATGCTTAGAATAATATTTTCATGAAAAGATACTGGATGAAACGCAATTATCAAGGATATTCCACTAATTTCATGGAGTATAGAAGTTAAAACTTAACCAATTGAGTATAATAAAGAATGGAATAACAAAAGAAATCACCTGGCATGCGATAGACCGCACAGACAGGTTATTCTAACAGAATAATAAATAATAGAACCAGGTCCGGCGTAAACGCACATACAGGATATTCCGACAGAATAAAAAATAATAGAACCAGGTCCGGCGTAAACGCACAGATAGGATATTCCGACAGAATAATAAATAATGGAACCAGGTTCGGTGTAAAACACACAGACAGGATGTTCCAACAAAATAATAACAAGACGGAACCAGGTCTGGTGTAAAACACACAAACAGGATGTTCCAACAGAATAATAATAAAAATGAAACCAGGTCCGGTGTAAAACACACAGACAGGATGTTCCAACAGAATAATAGAAGAATGTCACCAAGTATAG